>CM057049.1:58908661-59508661 GCA_029948455.1 Solanum rostratum
CAAAAACTTTTCTCACACTCGTCTGTCCTTATAAACTTGGCCTTCTTTTGAGTCAATTTGGTCAATGGTGAAGCAATGGATGAAAAACCCTCAACAAATCTCCAATAATAACTAGCTAACCCAAGAAAACTCCGAATATCTGAAGGAGTCAATAGTCGAGGCCAATTCTTCACAACTTCAGTCTTCTTAGGACCAACCTTAATACCATCACCAAATACCACATGACCAAGAAAGGCTATCTCACCCAACCAAAACTTACATTTACTGAACTTGGCAAATAATTGCTTCTCCCTCAAAGTCTGAAGAACCAACCTCAAATGATCCTTATGCTCTTGTTCACTTTGAGAATAAATTAAAATATCATCAATGAAGATAACCACAAATGTACCAAGAAATGGATTAAACACCCGATTCATAAGATCCATGAACCACCGTAGCATTAGACCCAAAAGACATCTCCACAAATTCAAAGTGCCCATCTCTAGTCTGGAAAGATATCTTTGGAATATCACACTCCCTTACCCTCAATTGATGATAACTAGAATGGAGGTCGATCTTTGAGAATGAGTAGCTCTTTGTAGTTGGTCAAACAAGTCAGCAATCCTTGGCAACATATACTTATTCTTGATGGTTATCTTATTTAATTGCCGATAGTCAATACACATTCGAAGCAATCCATCCTTCTTTCTCACAAATAAACAGGAACAACCCAAGGTGATATACTTGGCCTAATAAATCCCTTTTCCAATAAATTTTTCAACTGATCCTTCAACTCCTTCAATTCAGTCGGAGTCATAAAATAAGGAGGAATAGAAATAAGTTGAGTATTAGGAAGAAGATTTACGCCAAAGTCTATCTCCCTTTAGGGAGGAATGTGGGAAAATCTTTGGGAAAGACATCTAAGAACTCATTAACCACTGGAACCGACTCAAGAGTGAGAGATTCAGACTCAATATCTCAAACCCTAATTATATGATAGATACACCCCTTTGAAATCATTTTCTGGGTTTGAGATATGAGATAAATCGACCTTTAAAATTGGAGTCACTACCCTCTCACTTAAAAATAGGTCATTTGAAAACTAAAACTTAACCTTTCAGGTCCTACAATATATAGAGGCATAAGAAATATGCAACTAATCTATCCTTAAAATAATATCAAAATCAAACATCTCAAGTTCTACAAGATCACATGGAAGGACTTTATGCAAGACTGAAATAGGACAACCCTGATAGACTCTTTGGGCAACAATAGTCTCACCCACGGGTATGGGTGGCAGCGGCACCGGAACCGGTACCACCGGACCGGCATTGACCGGTACTGGGACCGGAACCGGTAAGGGGGGGTCATTTTTTCTCGGAACCGGACCGGAACCAGAACCGGTAGTACCGGGAAAAACTACCCTTACCTTACCGGTCCCGGTACCAACCGGAATCGGACCGGTCCACCGGAATTTTAAAAAAAAATTATTAAATAAATATGTTAAATTAATTATTAATATTTAAAAATTTAAATTCAAGTTTAAAATGTTAAAGGTTAAATTAAAATTTTAAAATGGTAGTATTATTATTCATTAATCATTATATAAATTGTTAAAACTTGAAAGTTTGAATTCAAAATTGTTATAAGTTATTTATAAGTTATAAGTTATAACATATAACTTATAACTTTATAAGTTATATAATTTATAATTCAAACTTAAAGTTGTTATAAGTTTGTTATATAATTAATTTTAAAACTTATATAATTTATAAATTATAATTCAAACTTAAAGTTGTTATAAGTTTGAAAGTTTGAATTTAAAGTTGTTATAAGTATGAAAGTTGTTAAAATTTAAAATGAAGTTTGAAACTTTGAATTTATAGTTTTATATAATATAAGTATATAAGTATATAACTAAAACATTTAAAGTGTAAAATCAAATTTTTCAATCTTTGTACTATAAAAGTTTAAATTTCTAATTTTTTAAATATAAAATTATAAAGTTTAATTTTTAACGATTAAATTTTGAATGTTTCTTTTTGTATTTTAAACTTTAAAGTTAATAAAGATTTGAGAAATAAAGGGGCAAATATATTAAAAAGAAGTCAAAAGTCAAAACTTAAATTAAGATTAAGTGAAGATAATAAAAATAAAAAAAGAAATAAGGCGAATAGCCTCTAATTTTATTAGGTAATTTTAAAATTTAAATTGTACAATGTAGAAAGGTAAAATATTAGAAATCAACCTAATTTACGCAGCCACCTTCTAGGAAGGGTTCTGTTTCAACTAGGTATAATTTATTGTAAATTTGTAATACAATAAAATTTAATCACTAATATCTTAAACTACTTTGAAACTCTTGTCTAAGAGTTTCTAACATTTCACCTGTCACATTTTCTGGAATCGGCTCTTGAGCTTGTTCTTCTAGAAATTCCATGCCATCTTCGCTTGATTCCGATATAACATTATCGATATCGGCTTCAAACTGAGAAGGCAATGTCGGACGCCCTAAATTCCTCCGCTCCGTATTTATCCAGTCTTGAAATAAGACTGAAACTTCTAAGTTATCGCCAGCTAGTGAATGCCTATAGTCTCCTACTTGGAACCTAGCAGCGCTAAAAGCGCCTTCTGAAGCCACTGAAGAAGCTTGAATTGCCAGCACATCACGAACCACCCGTTGAAGTCTTGGAAAAATTTTTCCACGAGTGTTCCACCACGCCAAAAGTTGCGGCTTCCCCTCTGCGTCCTTGATGCTTTTCGGTGCCTGGTTAAGATATTCATCAAAGTCGTTGTTTTCGTTAGCTTGTAGTCCAAGTTGTAATTCTAACATTGCGTCAATATCATCATCGTATCTAGGCCTAGTAGGTTGTGGTTGATATTGTACATTTTGTACTGAATTATATTGTTCTAAATCATATAATTTCCTAGCTTCATGTCTAATGCTACTTAGAACTGCTTCTAAATTAAGTGATTAATTTTCTCCGTCGTATACTATTTCAAAGTCTGCAAATATACTATTTACCATTTTAAATACACCAAATTCTTTATAAGCAGGATTAAATAAAGCAGCAGTTAAATAAATTTGAGGGATTGGGAAAAAGTATTTCCTAAATTTTTCAATCATTTTTCTAACAGGTTCACTAAATCTTGCATTATTTTTAAATGAATCTAATTTATTACAAATAGTACAAATATTAGGCAACACAGAAGAAATAGTAGGATAGTAAAAGCTAATTTATTACAAATAGTACAAATATTAGACAACACAGAAGAAATAGTAGGATAGTAAAGGCCGGATATTTGTTTTGTTGCTAAATAAAAAACTTTTAAAAAATCAACTAAATCTTTAATATTAACCCAATCATTTTCATCTAGACGGAAGTTGGGATCTGAATTATGTGCATTCCAGACCATTGTAAGCGGTCTCCTATAGTCGTAAGCAACTTTTAACATTTCATAGAATGAATTCCATCTAGTTGCTATTGATTTAGGAATTTGTCTAACAGGCAAATTATATTCAATGCAACGCTGCTCAAATTCCCTACGCCTAGGCATTACTTGACATTTAAAAATAAAGTGGCATGCGGCTTCCACTTTATTACATCCATTTTCAAATAAAGAAATACCATCTTTAACAATTAAATTATAAATATGTGCAGCACATTTAATATGAAAACCATCTTCATAAGTTGGACAAATAATAGGTTTTAAAAAATCTACAGCACGTTTATTATTACTAGCGTTATCTAAAGTTACACTAAATATTTTTCTATTTATACCAAAAAATTGTAAAACATTAAGAATAGTTTGTGAAATATAAGAACCTGTTTTTCGAAATTCACAAGTTTTATATCCTAAAATTCTTTTTTGCAAATTCAAGTTATCATCTATCCAGTGGGCCGTAATTATAAAGTAACCGTTACCGGTTACACTACGTCCCATATCAGAAGTTATTGATAGCCTACAATTATTATAAGCAAATAAACACCTAAGGTATTGTACATGGCGTGCTTGAAAGTCAAAAACAACTTTTTTTTATAGTATTTCTAGAAAAATCATTAAAAGACGGGTTATACACAATTTGAATATAATGCACAAAACCGGGATTTTCAGCAAAACTAAAAGGCAAACCAGTAACAACAATCATTTTAGAAAGCTCATCCAGGTCACGTTGTCTACTATAAGGTCTATGTGTACTAGGACCGAAAATATTAGTAGGATTTAGTTGCGATTGCACCATATTTGAACCTCCCGCCGATTCATCGGGAATGGGAGTTCCAAATTTTTTGGCGTCCGCAACTGCCTGTGCATGCAAAAATTTCATTTTACAACAATGCATAAGGTGATTTTTCAAATGACCCGTCCCGCCCCCCTTTCCCGAAGTTTTATGGTTTAAAACGTGTTTACATTTGTTACAAATTGCTTTTGTTTTATCTTCATTTTGCGTTAAAAATTGCCAAACAACGGATTTTTTTGCGCGTTCCGTCTTAGGCCTATTAGATGACGTAGGTTGTACGGGGGAGCGGGAGCGGGAGGGGGGGAGTAGTAGCACTATACGGGGGTTAAGTTTCATCGTCATCAAAAGTATCTTCATTTTCATTTATTTCAAAATCATCTTCCGGTAAATCTTCGTTAAAATTACCAAAATGTTGTTCAAGAAAATCATTGTCTAATCCCGTGTTAGACTCAATATTAATAAAACCCGTGTTGTCTACCTAAGTAGAATCTTCGATATTTAATCTAAGTGGTGGTTGTCTTGTAGACGAACTACCACTTGATTTTTTACCAGTTAAAGCCTTTTTAATTCCACCAAAAAATGTACTTTTTCCCTTTCCTTTTCCACCGGAATCCATGTTAAATTTAATTAAACAAATTATGATTAGATGCAAAAATTCAAGTTTATGAATGTAAAAAATTAATTCAAGGAGACAACAACTCAACAAGTAAAAGTAATCAAATAAGTAAATTTGGAAGAACAAATAAGTAGGATTTAGGAACGAAGGTACCAAACGTCTGTGTAAAAACAGTCGTAGAAGCCAAAATCGATGAAAGTTGAAGCTTGAATATGCTCCAAATTGATCCACCAAATTTTGCTCCAAAATGCAATTACCAAAACTAAATAATATTTTGGAATAATGATTGAGAGAGTAGATAATTAATATATAATATATAATATTTGAGAGTAGTATGTAAATATGTAATATGTATATAATTATAAATTTGTAATATTAGTAAGTGGAGAGAATTGGATTGAATTGAGAGAATTAGATTGAGAGAATTGAAGTGAAAAATTATGAAAGATTTAGGGGTATTTATAGTTGAGAAAATATTGAATTTTGGAAAAAAAAATAAATAAAACAAATAAAACGGTCAAAAACGGACCAAAAAATGGTCAAAAATGGGCCCACCAACGGTAACAAATTAAAAAAATTAAAAAAAAAATTTGGACCGGAATTACCGGTCCGGTACCGGACCGGACCGGAACCGGTAAACCAAAACCGGTAATTACCGGCACAGAATCCCCCTCCCTTCCCGGTCCCCCTACCGGAACCCCCCTCCCGGATCCTACTGGTAAGTACCGGAAGCGGACCGGACCGGCACCGAACCGGCACCGGAACTGGACCGGAACCGGTACTTACCGGTTCCGCTGTCAGCCATACCCACAGGAGTGTAGATGGAGAAGGCTCCCTCAAAATTTCAAGACTCAAACAAAACTTAACAGCCAAGAGAGGAGTCACAAAAGATAAATTTGCACTCGAATCAAGCAAAGCATATGCATCAAAATCAAAGACTTTTAACATACTAGTTACCACCTCAGGAGTCTCCTCCACCTCTTGCCTACCATGCAAGACATAGAATCTGTTGTTCCGAGAAGCACCACCTTGTTGAGCTTGACCACTCGAAAGCATTTGGCCTTGACCCTTCTTAGGAACATTAGGACAATCAACAACTTTGTGGCCCATCTTGCCACACCCAAAGCAAGCACTCATATCCCTCAAACATCTGGCCAAGTATTTCCACACTTGTCACACCGATGATGTGTTGGCCCACATTCAATCTGTGCCTTGGAAAGAGGCACTCTATCATCGGCAACCCTTGGATTGGAGCCTAGGATTTGTTGGAAACAACCATTACCACCACCATTTCTAGAGTTAGAAAAACCACCATCATAACGAGCCTTGTTAGAATCTTTCATTCTCCTTTTCTTGAGCTTCTCCTCCTTCAATCTGTTCAGCATATGTCATGAGTCTAGAAATGTCCATCTCCCAAATAAGCATAGACATACGATATTATTTCACAACCAAGTTAGAAATTCTCGAGATAAATTTGTGCACTCTTGCACAGGGGTCAGCTGCTAGTGTAAGAGCATACTTGGAGAGCTCAGTAAATTTGAGGGCATATTCCATCACACTCATTCCACTCTGTTTGAGGTGATAAGTTCTATTAGTTTGGCATCCCTGAGTTCAAGAGGAAAGAGACGATCCAGGAAAGGAAACTTGAACTCTTCCTAATCAACTCCATCATCTCCCACTCTTTCGGTCGGCCATTGAGTGTACCACACTTGGGCCACCCCGTTCAACTGGTAAGCAGCTAACTCAACTTTCTCTTCTGAAGACATGCCCATAATAGTCAACACCTTAGAGATCTCATCAATGAACTCTTGGGCATCCTCGTCAGCTTTGGAACAACTCTAGAGGGGTCACCCGGGTAAAGTCTCTCACCCTAGCAGTTGGAGTAGGGACATGGAGAGAAGGAATGGTCTGCCTAGCCTGGTTGGTCACACTTAAGCCAGCATGGGAAAATCAGTTTGGAACTGGTCTTGAGTAACTGGCTCCCCTATGAGCTCTTGAGGAACTTGGTCCTCATCAACAAGGGCCTATCTAGATTGAGGGGCTCTTCTTGGTGGCATCTTCTGTAAGGGCATCAAGGACATTAGTCAGAGTTAGGAAACCTCAAGATACGTTCTATGGAATGACAAGAACAATGAAGAAGTGAGACATTTCCTAAAACGCTTCATAGCCTTCTACTCATAGGTATGGTGCACTTCACACCTATGAATAAGACTCTACTTGATGCGGCATGTTGGACTCCAAGGATAATTTCAAAACCTTCATGCTCTGATACCAAGTTTAACCCGAGCCAAGCCTAGGGCCTAGGTGTAACATGGCAAATGAGAATCGAGGTGATCTACTTGCCAAAAGTAGACCATACCTGTCACGCCCTAAACCCCATTAAGGCGGACTGGCACCCGTTGCCGACAAGGCTCGGGAGAACCAACATATAACTATGCACCTGCTATGGACATTTAAGAGGTTTCCATATTCAACATGTTTTTAAAAGGAAATAAACTGCATTAACAAACCAAAAGTAAATGCATAAGACTAGGCCGTTGGAGCCACGATGTCTATAGTACACTATTTGATCACACTTTAATTTATATTGTCTACAAAGCCTTTAGGTAAGGAATAATATCCATATGAGTCGGGACAGGCCCCGCCTCCTGACCAACTATACAATACAAAATACAAGCTCTAGACACACAAGCTCCGAAGCAACCTGGAGCTCAGTAACAACAGCTGGAATTCCTGTACTCTTACTGGGGAGATCTAGTAGCTCCTGTACCTGCAGCATGGAATGCAGGTCCCCCGTAAGGGACGTTAGTACGAGATAATGTACTAAATATGTAAGGCGGGAAATACTGTATATGAAATAAGAACTTAAATAAAATAACACACTGGTGTGTAAGGGTAGATGACCACCTTAGTCATACTGTGGAATCATGTACTTTATGTCTTTTTATTACTGTATCTTTCTTTACTATATAATCTGTGCACTATATATCATGTAAATGACCAGCTGATCAGTGGTAAATCAGTAATGGGTTTGACCCATGCTAGGCTTTCCTTTCACCCCTGGGATACCCCCCGTAAATGGGATCGACCCGTGCTAGGTGATTCTTCCACCCCTTGGGTTACCACCCATTCATAAGCAACTGTAAGTTATCTTTTATTTACTTTGAGATGGTTCTTTTGGTGGTCATAACCTTTAGAACTGTAGGAATATAGACATGTGACATATAAACAACCATACAAGATAATACCACAATGAAAAGAGAGATACATAACTAATGAACCGTATAGGAGATTAAACAACACAAGGAATATAGACATGTGACATATAAACAACCATACAAGATAATACCACAATGAAAAGAGAGATACACAACTAATGAACCGTATAGGAGATTAAACAACACATGGACTTTGTTTGGTAAAAAGGAACTCATGTATATTTGGTATCCAAGTACGTATGCAGGTTTGAACATGGCTATGTATGAGAACATATGAAGATGGTAAAGAGTGGAGACACAATTATTAGTGATGTCGTAGTTGGTAAAGGCCCTCTATGTACCAAGGACGGACGTAGATTTCATGCCAAGTAATAGAAAATCAAGTAGCCTTACATACCTCGCTGTACTATGTCGTTATTACCTCGGAGTAGTATCCTTTTCCTCCAAACACTTATCTACAATATATTAGGCAGCTAATAAACACATCTTGGCAATCCAATTTCACCCAAAAATAATATCGGGCAGCAAGCTCAGAATTAGCAACCAAAGAGCATTCTTTCAACATTTCCGCTCCTAATCGTATTTTCTAATACACATTCCCATATACATGTCATATTCAGCTATTTTTAGTCCCATAACAGCATTACAACAACTCATACAGTACAACATGCAACAACTCTACACAACACGCAAGTAGACAACGCAACATTGCGTCCTTCCGCTACATTTCGACGTCAACCATTCCAAATTCGTTTCAACCTCAACCAAACTGTCCTCAACATATTTATACACAATTACAGTCCTAAAACAGTCCAAGAACAGTCCCCAAGTAGATGAAAAATATGAGACAACAATTCCCAATATTCAGTCCACGAATTCTTACTAAAAGCGGAATTAAGACATCATTTAAGAACTTATTTTTGCGGAAGATAAAAGTGGTCCAGCAGCCTTCTCACATCATTACAGACCCAAGACTTGGTAAAAACATACATATTACTTCATAATTCAGCCAACCAACAAGATAAAAGTCTCTTAATTAACAAGAAAAGTGAACCACAATCTTTGGAACACATGCTGTCCCAAAATTCCTGCACAATACAACCAGCATACTCTTCATGTTTTTCATGGAAAATTACACCAAACCATAGGTATTTTTACTTACCTTAGCCCTCAAGGATTAGGTTCTCTTCAAGAACTCTAGAGGTGTGCCTTGGCTGCTTTAGAGAATAAAGAGAGAGCAAGAAGAAACTTAGAGAAAAATCTAAATTTTTGGCTTGAGAAAATGACTAAAAGTTGCTGGTTTTTGCTCCCTTTTATAGGCCACTTTTGGTCGACTTTCTTTTGGGTTTTCAGCCTTATTTTATTAAGGTTATGGGGCAGCAACTTGGCCTTTTCACTTGGGTCTTATTGGGCTTCAAATGGGATGGGTTTTGTTGCAAACATTTCTCCCTTAAGCCCACTTAGTTTGGGCCCTAGTTGTGAATTGGGTTGTGATTGTAATTTGGCCCTTTTCCTATTCATCTTGGGCTGAAAATGTTGTGCTTTTATGATGCTAAACCATGGGCCTAAATGACATCCTTGACTCGGGGTTTATTCTTTATCGGACTTGAACAAATTCGGTGTTGGGCCTTGTCTCCGTTTACCTAGCCTATTTAAGCTAAGCACGTAGGTGACTCACCTACTAGCTTCCTAAGTCCCACAAGCACCTCAATTATTTCACTTCATTTAAGGTCACACTCTCCTTAACTTGACTTAAAAATTATATACGCTTGGTCATCTTAAGCATTAGACGTACATATACCCCTTTAATCTAAAATTCACGCACTTTTAAAAATGTGTGCGGATTTGACCCTGCCATATCATGTTTCATCTGCGTTGGACTAGTACATGTAAGATGTGGGGTGTTACAATACCTCACCTTACAAGCCTTTCCCATTTCATAGAGTGGTGGTACATACATCACCATCATCATATTTATCCACAAATGGGCATAACATGAATCTACTGTGGCTCGTAGTTATGAGAAAGGTAGACTTTATATAAGGACCCTTGAGGATAGCCTCCAGCCTCCAATCTCATTCGGTGCTAAGTCATCATCCCACAGGAATATATATACATATACATATACATATACATACTTGAAACTGGAGTATAAGACTTTTTAAATCATAATCATGCATACTTGGTCTTAAGAGCCAAAACATACTTTATAATCATGCATTCTTAGGTTTAAAAGCCAAATCGTACTTCATAATCATGATTTCATACATTGGAATAGCTCATTCATACTTGTACATGATGTATACACACCCATGGGGTTTAAATCCATATCATATACATTATGTGATCACATTCTTGTCATAACCATATTTGTCTTGAAATCATAGTCATAGTCATAATCATAATTGGGTATTAAACCCACATCATAAATCTCATGGAAAACCTTGTTCATGTATGCTTATGTCATGAGGAATGGGAGAATAGCATGGTACTTGAAATTCATACTTAAAACATCATAATAAGATGAATCATACTTAATCTGTAAGGAAATCAACAATGAAAATGTACGTGAAATTACCCAAGCATAAATTCATCATAGAAAGGGACATGCATATTTAATTATCATAAAATCCATGTAAATTGACATAAGAAGACTTAAATCGTGTTAAAAATCATCAATTGAAATCAATCCATAACTTAATTTCATCAATTTGAAGTCAAATCACAAAACCCACTTTCAAATCATACTTAGGAATCATGAAATTGAAGAGAGAGATTTTGGGGCTTCATGATTGGAAGGTAATCATGAATGAATCCACACATACCTTATTTGAATTAGAGAGATTAGGATGAGATAGACTTAAACTGAAAGCACACTTGAGACCTTAGCTTGAATCTTCAAGGATTTGACTTGAATGATATTTAGGAACTTGAATTCTGGAGTTGAAGTGTTGGAATGCAAGTGAAGTGAACACCCGGCTAAAGAATGATTTAGGGGTCTTAGGATAGGCATAGAAGTCTTAAAAGACCAAGCAAAGGGGCCAAATTACCAAATTGACCCCAATTAAAACAGACTCAAAATGCATTAGTGCACTCCACAGATGCCACTGTGAGTCGTGATGTGCACTACGAGTCGTACAGGGCTCCGTGGTGGTGCATTTGGAGGCAACAAAGAGGGCTATAGGGAGGTACCTTCACGGGACCACTACACGAGACCCCCTTTAGGACGTGGTGTGCACCACGGGCTGTGAAGGGGTCTCCATGGACCGTGGTCGGCACCACGAGCCGTGGAGGGTTCCTTGGTGGAACCTTTCACTTGAAATCCTCAAGGTAGCCTCATTCAAGACCAAGGCCCCCTCCAAGGCACCCTAAACGGTCCCTAGGGTGCACTACGGGCCATGAAGGGTTACTTAAAGGGGACCCTTGGCCAAAAACTTCTGGGAATGAATTTTTAAGCTTCGTTAAGGCTTCCCGAGGTCTGGGTCCTTACAAAAATCAATATGAAATACATATCAAACTAACAAATGCACTTAGGAACTCACAATAGTCCTATCTTTTAAGCGTCGTAAAAGTCCTATTTTCATGACTTATCCATTAGAATGAAAATATTACTCTCGCTAATTGAAGTCAGTATATAGTAGCAACAAAATTTAGCATATAATGCAATCATTGCTCACCTGCATATAAAAATAATGAATAATTTTTTTTATAGAAGATGAAGAATTTAAAGAATGTTGTAAATAAATTAAGCAATAAAGCTAATGATCAATAACAAAAAAGAGAATTAAACATTATAAATCACTTTAGAAATATATGTAAGAGAGGCTAAGATTATATCAACTTTTTAAAAGAAGATTTTTTTGTTATTCTTCCTTATCCTTTACTTTTTTTTTCTTGAAATATTTTGATATTTTTCTTATAAGCTATATATTTAAATTGAGAAAAATATTTGAAATCAATAAAATATTCCTCCTCCCCCGTGTGTGCTCTCTTTTTTCCCATTTGTCTTCTTTATTTTTTTCCTTCTCTTTTTTATTTGTTGTTTTTCTATTTTTTTTTTAAATTTTTACTACTACTACTACAATAATCATCATCATCGTTGTTGTTGTTGTTGTTGTTGTTGTTGTTGTTGTTGTTGTTGTTGTTGTTGTTGTTGTTATTATTGATATTAATTTTACTATTATTACTGTTGCTAACACTAATTATTATTATTGTTATTAAAATTATTATCATTTCTATTGTTATCATCATTAGAAAATTTTTTATTTTATTTTTATTATTTAATTTAACATTTAAATTAAATATATTTAAATTTATTTTAAAATATTTGAAAATGATACAACAACAACGACAACAACAACAACATACTCAGTTGAATCCCACAAGTGGGGTTTGGGGAGGGTAGAATATACACAAACCTTACCACTACCTCATAGAGGTAGAAAAGTTGTTTCCTGAGAACCCTCATTACAAAAACTCATAAGCAGAATAAACTGGATATGGAAAACAGGAAGTATGTAAATACGAGGCAATTAGCATATATAAGACAGATAATGACAACGCCGGACAAATGCTACTACCTACTATACCCTACGATTAGACATCAACCTAACCCAACTAACTTATTAGCCTACTACTCTAAGTCCCGACCTCCTCTCCTTCCTATCTAAGGTCATGTACTCGGTGAGATCAAGTTTCACCATATCTTGTCTGATCACCTTCTCCTAATACTTTTTCGGTCTACCTCTGCTCCTCAGTGTAACTTCTAAATCCAACCTCTCGCACCTCCTAACAGGAGCATCAGTACTTTTTCTCTGCACGTGTCTAAACCATCGCAATCTCGCTTTCCTCATCTTATCAGCCATAGGGGCCACCTCGATCTTCTCCTGAATGGTCTCATTCCTAAGCTTATCAATTTGGTATGGCCACACATCCATCACAACATCCTTATCTCTGTGACCTGCATCTTTAAGATGTATGATTTTTTTTATTGGCCAATACTCTACCCCATACAATAAAGACAATCTAACCACCATCCTGTAAAACTTATCTTTGATATTAGGTGGTATCTTCTTATCACACAATACTCAGAGACAAGCCTCCATTTCGTCCATGCTGCCTCAATACGACGTGTGACATCATCATCGATATCGCCACTATTCTAGATGATGGACCCAAGATATTTAAAGTTTTCTCTCTATGGAATAGGTTGAGTGAAAACTTTAAATATCTTGGGTCTATCGTCCAGAATAGTGTCGATATCTAAAAATGATAAATTTATCTAATAGTAAAGATTTATTTTTAACTCTTTCACCAATGAGTTTTTATTTCTAAACTAATAAAAATCTTTTTTATTTTTTTTATTAAAAATGTTTATGTATTTTTAAATTCAAAAATTTTCTTCATTTTTAACTGTCGAGTTTTTCCGAAATAGTAGACAAAAGTAGGGACTTTAGAACATAAGTAGTGTTTGTAATTTCCGAACAGCACTAGGGCGTTCCAACGGGGAATTTGTGTGTTGAAGAGAAAAATGGAGAGGCGGCAACGACTCCGGCTGGAGAGGCATGGGCTCTTGTCCCGAAAGCTTAGACCAAACAGAAAGATCTTCAGATCTCTCCTCATTGCCCTTGCCCTCATCGCCATTCTCCCCCCTATTTACTTCCATCTTCGTCTCCGAGCATTCCACAAGGTATATTATATTGTATCCTCTTCTTTCTTTCTTTCTTTCTTTCTTTCTTTCTTGTTTTCTAATGTGCATTCTATTTCAAACGTAATTCTGCAGATGCAATCACAGAAATGCAGTTGGCTTCGCACTCTTCCTCTCGTCTGTGCTCATGGTGGTGATTCATCCAAGGCCTTCCCCAACACTGTACGAATTCCATTTCCTTCACAATCATTCCCAACTTCACTATTTGGAATTCTCATTGTCCTACTCTTCATGTAGATTACTGCATACCAAATTGCTCTTAATTCTCGGGCTGACTGCATTGAAATTGATGTTTCTCGTTCTTCAGATGGTGTGTTGTTTGCGCTCCATGACCGGTATGTGGGCTTAAACCAGTTACCAACACGCATAAATAAAAAAGTTTAGATTTGTGACAAAACTTAGTCCATATATGCGTTGTGCCGTTAGGTAAAGGTGGTGCCAAAAGGCTCCTAGTAGGTTTACAGATCAAATGTTTTTCCCAAATAAGTATTGCTACTATAAACATTCTTATTCTTCTTAATGCTGGAGAAAGGTCACATGATGAAAGCAAATGAATTTTTGGACAAAAGATCTACCTTATTTAGTTTCCAATAATTCGCATGACAAACAAAGTTTGAAGTGGTAAAAGAATGTCTATAAATGTGAAGTAGAGTAGGACAGAGACATACTGACTAGTGGTTAGAAGCTTGCAAGTTTAGATGCCCGTTAAGTTGGTATTTTCTTATAAAAAATGAGAGTTGATAGTTTCTACCACATATTAAAATTGAGCTTCACTACATAAATTGTTCTCTACTCAAAATATATGTTTTCTCTGGATTTCCTTGCAAATTTTGGGTCAAAGCTGGCTATGCATTCCAAGATTTGGCTCAACACTTCATAGTTTAGAGCATTTCCTGCTAGAAAATAAGATAGGACATATTTTATGACATGCATTTGGGATTTCATGATAACAATTGTTTCACTGTTTTAGTTGTCTGGAGCATTGATTTTCACATGTCACAGGCAGGGATTTGCAACAGATAACTGGGAACAACAATTCTAAGGTTTCATACCTTAGCTCAAAGGAGGTGGGAACTGATAGGTGTTAAATTTTTTTTTACTGAAGTCTGAAGCAAATAGTAGATCGGTCTTTCTCCTTTTCCGTGCATTTCAAATATTTGATTTACGAACACCTCTAAATAGCTCTATCGCATTTTTTATTTTGCTTCTGTCCGATAAGGTAGCATACATCATCAGACATATTAGAGTAGAATGTTGAATGAGATTATCTTTACTTGTATTGTAGATTAAAGAGCTAGATGCAGTTCATCAGCTTAAGTTGGAACATCATGATCTAATTGTCCCAACACTTGAAGATGCATTAAAGGTACTCGGTAGATCCAAGCTTGAATAGTGTTCTCTTGGTTCATGCCCCTTCTTTTGTTTCCCTCTCTCAAGAAATAAAAGTCGCTATTTTATCTCCCACTAGTGTGTAATATTTGTTACAGCTATTAGGGATGTTCATGTTGTCCATTGAATTTTACTGTTATTAACAATATAATTAAGAACTTCTGCACAAATACTATGAAATATTAAAATTAAAAATAGTAAAGAAATAAGGCAAGATACAAATACGAGTTTTAAAAACAAACATATAAGGGAAACCCAGAAGGCAAATCCCTTGCTTTTGCTTTCTACACAAATAATATGAAATATTAAAATTAAAATTAAAAATAGTAAATAAATAAGGCAAGATACAAATCCAAGCTTTAAAAACAAACATATAAGAGAAACCCAGAAGGCAAACCCCTTGCTTTTGTTGGCAAGGGTTTCGAACTTGAGACCTCCAACATGAAAGTCTCAAGTCCCAACCATTAGGCCACCCCGAAGGGTAGCGGCTGCGGTTCTCCTTGTCATAAAAAAATGCATATGATTTTTTTTAATGCAAATGGAATCATTTTAATTTAAACAACTGTTTTTTATTACAAAAACACCAACTTGTACAAAGTAGATATCAGAATGAGCAGCTCTATAGAAGGCCACTAACTTAACAATCACTAATAATATAAATACAATGCTAAAATAAACATATTATTAATCAACAAATGACATAATATGCAATACAGTTATCTTATTTTTGCTCTTGTTGTAAATGTAGTTGCTGGAAAAAATGTGATCAACTCCTCCATGACCTACATAAATGAGATTCATGTTGCAATACACATGATGGTATTAGAATTTTACCCTATCTAGTTTAGCGATAAAAATGTGAAATTTTTGAGAATCGTTATCCATTTTTAGCCATATATAATTCACACATATAATTCACGAATCAAGTAAAGTTATTTAACTGTGGGTAGTACAAGCATATAAAGTATCATTTTTAGGACTTAAACTTGACGAATCTTTTGCAGGCTTTCTCATTATTTTGGATGAAGCATCCAAAATATATATTGTATTTGGAAGAGAAAAATAATCACTTGAGTAAAACGTAATTGATTATATGCTTGAGACACCATAGTTGTTAAATCATTTCTTGATGACATACGAAAAAAGTACAAGATCCAGAACATGTAGGTGACCATTTCAAAGCCTGTAAATTCAGAAACAATAATGAATCAAAATATATTAGAGAAGATTAATTGCTAAGTTTGCATTAAACATAGATTTAACTTTGTCGAAAGAACAACAATCGAACATGACTTGTGTAGATGATCCAGAAGAATCAATTGTTCTTTATAGAATATAACCTTAACCTTCTCTCTCTCTCTATATATATACACACATACACACACACATACACACACACATATATATGTATGTATATGTAACGTCGTTGTCGAGTATCAGATTATCGAGCTTTATTGAAAGTTTGAAACTAAACAAAAACAATATAATTAGTCTATTTTATTTTAACTTTATCACACCTCCAAAAGCATGTGCGATTTGTTGTGCTTCCTCTCTTTGAATTCTACATATACCCATCATTTTCGTCCTGTTATGCTGTTATGTTGCTAAAAATGGAGGTAACCTTCAGCCTTATTCTTAACGATTTCTCATTATTTTTCGAACTGATAAATGAAATGTTGGAACTAAGGAATATTTTCAGATTTAGAAAGTCTTACCGAAAATTAAGCAGTAGGCAAAAAGTTTTAACAAACAATTACAACAAAAGAACAGAGGGCTTATCTCATTATCACTATCCGCTGGAAAAGGTTAAATGGACATTCAATATGTAGATATATGTGGGAGTAATTAAATCTCATAAAGTAGACGATAACATAACAAAAGTATGTAGACTTACTAAAAGAAAATCTATTAGAAGAATATGTATGTATATAGAATTTTTGTTTCATCGTTGTATTTAAGTTGGACACTTTGTTTCTGTCATGCATGTTGTGCGCGCCAATCTCTTCACCAAAATTGTTAATTACCTTCTACACAGGCGTTGATGTACCTGTGGTTGATGAATTTTGCATAATTAAGAAGAACATATGTATCAAGCAAAACTTGTTGATTCAGTTTGGGGAAAGAGAGACAATTGAAAGATTGAATTTCGAAAAATGCATGGGAAGGAATATTTAAAGATATGTGGGGGAAGAAAGAAAAAGGGGAAAGACGTGTGGGGGGGATGGTGGAGGGGGAGGAGGAGAGGAGTTTTACTGGGAGAAGGAAAAGTAGAAGAGGTACGATTAAAGAGGGAGGTTAAAAACTGGCAAGTTAAGAGACGTGAGCTTTGAGTTTTTTTTAAAGCAAATAAAAAGGTAAAAAAAGAGTAAAAAGGCAGAAAATTAGGGAGAAAGGATAAAAAGAAGTGCGATTTTTCAGGGCGCCATGTAGGCGGGCTGAACATTCTCTCATATATATATATATATATAAAATAATATACCTCCATAAAATTCTTTTTGTTGTTCCCAGAAAAAAAAGACTTTTTCACTATTTGCTTAATAACTTGGCTTTAATTTCCTTTAGTTTATATCAGGTTCCGTCCGGCAAGTAATCCTTGATGCAAAAGTTGGTCCACCATTGTATGATAAGGAATTTGCGAAGGATCTTCTTTCTGTTGTAAGTCTATCAATCTCGTTCTTCCAGATAGTTACCATACTGGCCAAAAAGTTTGCATGAACGTGTATGAGATGGTTTCTCTTGTTGGTGAAAACATTAGCCTATCTTAGGAAAATAGATCTTGGGCCTAATTCAATCGTAAAAGCTACCTTAAGAAGTAAGGATTGTCCAAGCCATATAAAGAGACATCCTTTCTTTTTACCATCAATGTAGGAATTTTCACTCTGATACCGTGATATGGATTTTGTGCCTAACTCAACCCCAAAAGCTAGCTTCAGAGGCGAGAATTTCCTAAGACATATAAAGACACCACCCATCCCTTTTACCCTAGATGTGGGACTCTTCACAGCCTAGTTGTGAATCTATATAAGATGGAGACTTGCAACCCAGCTGTTAACCCCAAAATGTTCATTTCTACTTCAGTTCTTTCTTCTGTTTTTTTTTCTTTTTTCTTCTGAGCTGTGCAAGAAGATGAAGAAGTTCATTCCTACTTCCTCTGTAGGAGCAACTGATTGAGACATGTAATGTGGTCTGTCTTGTTACCTTATTACCTTTAACTTTGGGGTAGGAGAAATTTCACGCTTTTCTATGGATTTCATCCCATTAGAAAGGCAAAATATTTGGCTTGTCACCCTGCATGATCAGCTTTAATGTAAATGGGAGTTTATTAACATTCTGGCTAGAGAGAACACGCACGAGTGGAAGTTCAATATCTTGTCTCTCGTAGCCTTTGGTGCAACATGAAGAATGTATATGACATAGATAGCTTTTTAGATTTTCAGTTATATCTCAGACTAGAGTAGGTAGGAGCTGAGTTTTCTGGAAGGTTATCCTGATATTGCTCAATCTTTCTCCTACTTTGTTCATATAAACTTTTTAGAAAGGGTTAACTAACATTCTGACTTTTGAAGACAGCTGATTAATAACATGTGGTTATAAAAAAAAAGGACAGCTTATACATGCTTAAACTGCGGTTATTGGTAAGGGATTATAGGATGTTGTATGTCACCAACTGTGTTGTCTAGAAATGCAACTTAACAATAAAAACAACATACCCAATGTAATCTCACAAGTGGGGTCTGGGAAGGAAAGGTAGAGATTGTTTCTGATAAACCATCGGCTCAAGTAAAAGCAATACAAAGTAGTTCGAAAAAAGAAAATGAGAATGAAGAAGCCAAGACAAAAATGCTAAAGGAAGTATGAAAATCATACTAAAAATGGAACTATCATTACCACACAATAATATGATAATCGAAGTACTAGAAACAATATACAGTAACAAGAATGGAATAACAAGGAATTCCTAGAGAAAAACTTATGAAAGACTAATTGAGACAATTCTCAAATACCAATTCTCAACACCTAACTAACCCTCTACCCTAATATGTGTCCTCCATAATCATCTAAGACCATGTACGTGGTAAATTGGAGTTGTGTCATGTCTTGTCTAATCACCTCTCCCCATTACTTTTTCAACCTACCTCTGCCTCTCCTGTAACCATCCATAGCCAACTTTTCACTCCTCTACATTGGTGCATCCTGTGCATCTCCTCTCCACATGCATGCATGGATCATCTAAGTTTCACTTCCCGCATCTTATCCTCCATTGAGGTCACTCCTACCTTGTTTTAGATATCTTCATTTCTAATCTTATCTCTCCTGGTGTTCCAAATTATCTCTCCTAGTGTTCCAACACATCTACCTTAACATCGTTATATTTGCAACTTGCAGCTTTTGAACGTGTAAATTCTTGATTGGCTGACATTCTTCCCCATAAAACATAGCTGATCTAATCATCACTTTGTAGAACTTATCTTTAATTTTTGGTGGCACCTTCTTATCATGTAAGACTTCGGATGCAAGCCTCCATACTATCCACCTTGCACTAATACAATGTGTGACATCCTCATCGATTTGCCCATTGCTTTGAATAAGAGACCTAGATACTTGAAACATCCTTTCTTGTGAACCAAGTCTCACCTCCACAATATCCTTATGCATTATGTCAATGAACTTGAACTTTAAATATTTTATCTTGGTCCTACTCAACCTAAACCCTTTAGACTACATAGTTTGTCGCCAAGCCTCAAGCTTAGAGTTAAATTTGTTGTGAATCTCATAATCAAAACTATGTCATCTACAAATAATATACACCATGGAACCTCACCTTGGATACATTCAGTCCATTCATCCTCACCAAGGCAAATAGAAATGGGCTAAAAGTTGATCCCTAGTGCAACCTCAGCGCGATTGGGAAGTACTCTGAGTGACTCCATCATATATGTCCTTAATCCCTCTAATGTACGCCATAGAAATGCCTTTAGCCTTGAGGCACCTCCGTAGAACCTCCTTTGGATCCTTGTCATAAGCTTTTTTATATCGCACACCACATGAAGGTTTCTCTTCCGATAATGCTCTACCAGTCTCATAACCAGATGAATGGCTTATGCAGTTGAGCGCTCCGACATAAACCTAAATTGGTTCTCGAAAATAGACGTGCCCCTCTTCACCTTCATGTCATCCACCCGCTACCAAATCTTCATCGTGAGGCTTAGCAGTTTGATACTCTTATATTTATTGCATTCGGAATGTTACCCTTGTTCTTTTACAGCTGGATCATTGTACTCCACCTCTATTCTTTTGGCATTATTGTTGGCCTAAAAATGATATTAAATAACTGAGTCAGCCATTTCACACTGGCCTGTTTGGGCCTTTTCAAAATTATACCGAAACCTCATATGGCCTGGTCACTCTCCCCCCATGCATTTTTCAAATAATATCCTTAATCTCCTTAACCTGTATACACCTACAATACCTAATATCGCGATGCCTCTTAGAATGTTCCAAATCTCCCAACAAAGCATTTTTGTCGTCTGTTCTTTCAAGAGTATATGAAAGTATGACTTGGCTAGACTATACAACTTCTTATCTCTGCCGTTTGTCCTCAAGCTCTATATATAAGCATTCAAAAGTTGTTGTTTTTGTCGTTGAAACTGCTAACTTTGCCTCCTTCCTCGCCATCTTATACCTTTTTCTATTCGTTCACTTCTCTTCCTCGTCCTTACTTCTTACCAACTTTACAGATGCCACTTTTTTTGCTTCCATTTTCCCTTTAACATCCCCATTTCATCACCAATCACTTTGATGCCCACCAAAGTCACCTCTGGAGACTCCCAACACATCTTTAGCTGCTATCCTAATGCAACTAGTAGTCCTATCCCACAGATTGTTCACATCCTCACCCCTTCCCCATTGCCAAGTACCAACAACTTCTTCCTCATCTCCTCAGTACCAGCCATAGTCAAACCACCTTATTTGATCCTTGGCCGTTCATTCACGACCCTGTTCTTCTTAGTCCTCTTGATCTCTAAAGCCATCTCAAGGAGCTTATGTTGAATTGTGAGATTCTTACTCGACATAACCTTGCAGTCTTTACCTAGACCTCTACCACCCTTCCTAATGAACAAGTAATCTATGTGAGTCTTAGCCACAACACTATGAGAAGTTACCAAATGCTCCTTTTCCGTGAAGCTCGAATTTCTACCACTAACCCAATAGAACAACAACAACAACATACCCGGTGAATCCCACAAAGTAGGGTCTGGGGAGGGTAGAGTGTATGCATACCTTACCACTACCTCATTAAGATAGAGAAGCTGTTTCCGAAAGACCCTTGGCTCAAGTGTATCTGCCCCAAGTAAAAGAAGAAAACAATAGAACTAGCTTTTGCGAAATTCAAAAGTGCAACTCCTACCAGATTCCTATTCCTGAAACCAAAATTTCCCTGCACATTGTCATAACTCCTTGGGGTTGACCTTGTGTGTCCATTAAAATCTCCTCATACGAAAAGCTTCTCCATGCGAGGTATACTCTCATCATCTTATCCAAATCCTCCCAAAATCGCTTCTTGTCCTCCTTTTTCAAGTCCGCTTGCGGCACTTAAGCATTAAGACGTTCCAAATGAGTTTTCCAACGACTAACTTAACCGTCATCACTTGTTGTTCTTCCTAACCTCTATAACTTGCAACTAACTTAACCTCCATCATGGTGTTGTTGACCCTCCTAACCTCTACCACTTGCTCCCTCATCTCTTTATCTACTAGAATGCCTACTCCATTCCGATTCTCGCACTTCCCGAGTACCAAAACTTGTACCCATCCACATCCTGAGCCTTTTTCCCTACCCATTTGGTTTTCCTGGACACAAGCTATATATATCCTCCTTTTTGAGAATCTCCCTATTTATATGCACTTCTCTGTTAATGACCCTATGTTCCAAGATACTGCTCTCAGCCTCGAAGCTCCCGTAACCCACTTACCATCCCTCACCCTGCAACTTAAATGTATATTTTTTCTTTTACGCTATTGAGGTTTGTGCTTGTTCTCTCATTCTCTTATCAAACTTTTACAGGTTGAAAATACAGGCTGTAGGAATTGCCTTGTATGGGCTAAAAGTGACAGTTTTTCAAGAGATGTAATGAAACTGTCATCAGATGTTATGGTAATATCCAGCTTTCTTCTTCTGTTCTGAAGTAAACAAATTCTCGGTTCCTTGCATGTCAACCATTTTAGAAGTGGCTTTGGGAACCGATTATATTGGTCTGTGTTGATGCTTTTCCTTGTCCAGCAAATAGAGGAAACTGTATCTAAAATGTCATCTTCTTGACATTGTTTTAGCAAAATTTCGCTTTAACTTGTGAAAAAATGCTGGGTTAGCTCAATTCAGCCTTACTTGCACCTTGAGTGCGGTAGGCGAGGTGGCAATGCAAGGAATAAGTTCAATGAGTTTCTAAAGCTTCATTTGAGGGTTCTATGGTTGCTCTCTATATAACTTACACTAAATCAGATTTTTTTGCATGGTTTATATTGCTACTACTTAAAATTGTACTCTCTCCGTTCCAAATTAGGCATCTTATGTGGTTTTGACACGACTATTAAGGGATAAATTGAATGTAAATCTTAGTTGAATGAAAAGAGCAGGAGGGGTGGGGGTGGAGGGGTTTCCAAAAGTTAGGTGAAGTTGATTTTTCAAAAAAAATTTAATACTTTTAGAATGAATGTGTTTGATGTTTTTATGATAATTGTATGAAGATAAAATATTGACAATGACAGGAAAAGCGTCCATGCAGGTGGAGTTGATTTTGAGACAAGTGGAAGTAGAATATAAGGGGGTGTTCGGATTTTTTTTAAGTGGCTTATAAGTTAAAAAGCAAAAAGTTGTAAGTTGGGAATCCCCAGCTTTTGAATTCTTGGTTTTCTTTTTTGGGTACTTTTTCAGCTTTAAAAAAGCGCACTTCCAAAACAAAAAAAGTGTTTGAAAGCCAAAACCCACTAAAAATAAGCTAATCCAAACACCCACTAAAACACTTTATTTGGGTCAGAGTAATACTCTGGCTGACCTAAAGCTTAAAAGTAAAACAGTAGTTTGACTAGTATACACTAAATTTGGTGTTGGTTTACGAATTTCTATTGCATCATACACTTGCAGGCTCAAGTGTTATTCCTGTATATTCTGTTCTAGATAAGTTGGAACTGGTTGTAGCTTGTGTTGACTGAAGTGCACAAGCTGATGAGAAGGGCATTTTAGTCTTTTAACATGTCTAAGTGTAATCAAAGTAGTTAAGAGTTAGTTAGGGAAGTTGTTAGATTAGTTAGGTGGTTAATTGGTTGTTAATATTCCTAATCACCTATATATATGTGTATAATGGTGCTCATTCCAGTTAATAAGAAATACACTCTGAATTTCTCTCCAAGTCTTCTTCTTCTTCCTCTGTATCAAATCCTCCATGGTTGTCTACAAGTAGCTAGGCTACAGCTATCATGGTATCAGAGCCTTCACCATCGATCCAGAATTGAGGTCGTAGAAGCTCTTAGAAGCTGTCAGCAAGCTTGAAGAACAGAGGCTATGGCGGACGAAGAAGGAGAGTACAATCGAAGAAGAGAAAATGCAATTCCAACCATAGATCACAACCACCCTTTATATCTACAACCTACCGACACTCCAGGTAGTACTCTTGTCTCGATTCAATTGATAGGTTCTGAGAACTACTCTTTATGGAGTAGATCTATGAGAATTGGACTGATAGGGAAGAGTAAGCTTGGTTTCGTAGATGGTAGATTCCCTAAATCTAAGTTTGAGTCTGTGTATCACGATCAGTGGGAGAAGGTGAATGCGGTGGTTCTATCTTGGATCATGAATGCCGTAAAACCTAGTTTATTGAGTAGTGTAGTCTATGCAACTGATGCATGCAAGGTTTGGGAGGATTTGAAGGAGAGGTTCAATAAGGTGAATGGATCAAGAGCATTATACTTGCACAGAGAAATTCACACCCTCACCCAAGGAACTCTAACTATGGCTGATTATTTTTCAAAGATGAGAGATCTATGGGATGAATTTGATGCCATTATACCATGTCCGGGCTGCTCATGTTCAGAGTCTAGGAACTATATTCAACACATTGAGTACCAAAGACTTCTACAGTTTTTAATGGGACTGAATGAGTCCTACTCCCAGGCCAGAAATCAAATAATGATGATGAGTCCTACACCAAGTCTGAACAAGGCCTATTCAATGTTAGTTGATCAGGAAAGCCAGAGAAATCTAGCAAATACTTCTCACTCTGTACATGTTAGTGAAGGTAGTGATGGAGGTATTTCAGCAATGTTCTGTAATAGTAAGGTGCCTAGTCAAACAACTAATGAAAGGCTAAAAGGCAAGAAACTACAAGGTGTCTGTGAAGTATGTGGCTTCAAAGGACATACAAGAGATACATGTTACAGAATTGTAGGCTATCCTCCAAATTGGAAGAGCAAAAGAAAAGGAACATCAAATCAGTACAATACAGGATACACAGACAACACAAGGTCTTATGCTAATCATGCAGATGTGATCACCACCAGTTCAGGAACTAGTGGATATTCCTATGGATGCTGGCCTCAACAGGTAGGACAACTTCCTGTAATGCATAATTCTTCTCAAGGATTTATGCCTTCTACAGGTCACATACAAGTTCAGCAATCCAGTACACAACAAAGCAAGAGTGACTCTCAACAGATGAACCAAGCTAAGCCTTACTTCTCACCTGAACAATATCAGCAAGTGATTAACATGCTGAACAATAACTCCATTGATAGCTCTTCTACTGCCACAGCTGCTGCAGGTATTCTAATTTCATCAGTATCAAACCATCTTAATCATAATTGGATAGTAGATACTGGTGCATCAAATCACATGACATCAAATCTGGAAATATTAAAGCAGTGTCAGCCAATTCCACCTAATCAAAGAGGCATGGTTCAGTTGCCAAATGGAAGTGTTGTTCAAGTGTCACATACAGGCAAATCCACTATTTTTAAAGATCAGGATATCAACAATGTGTTGTTTATCCCTGACTTTAAATACAACCTTTTATCAGTGTCCAAACTTACTAAGGAATTGAAGTGCTCAGCAGCATTCTTTCCTGATTTCTTCATATTACAGGATCTCTATACTGGTCTGGTCAAGGGGATTGGTAGAGAACATCAAGGACTCTATGTACTCCAAGGAAGGTCAAGTTCAGCCACAAATCATACCTGGTATGAAAGTGTCAATGCAGTCTCCTCTCAAGTCTCTGGTGACACTCACTTATGGCACCTGAGGCTTGGTCACACTCCTATTGATGTAATAAAGAAACACAGTGTCTTACGACATCTAAATCCTAGTGCTTGTCCTGTATGTACAGTCTGTCCTATAGCCAAACAAGTCAAACTACCATTTCCTACTAGCATGTCAAGATCTAAATCTACTTTTGAATTAGTTCATTGTGATGTATGGGGTCCCTATAGACATCCTACTTATGATGACAAAAGATATTTTGTCACCATAGTAGATGACTTCTCTAGATACACTTGGATCTTTCTAATCCACTCCAAGTCTGATACAGTTGTAGTACTGAAGAACTTCAAAAATAAAGTCCAAAACTTGTTTTCTTCCACAATCAAAACCTTAAGAACTGACAATGGATGTGAGTTCCTCAATGCTACTCTACAGAATTTCCTAACTAACCTTGGTATTCAGCATCAAACTACGTGTGTGTATACTCCTCAACAAAATGGAATAGCTGAGAGAAGACACAGAACTATACTTGATATGGCTAGGTCTCTCAGGTTCCAAGCATCAATTCCCTTAAGATTTTGGGGAGAGTGTGTACACACTGCAGTGTATATTCTCAACAGAATTCCCTCCAAAGTGATCAACTACAAGTCTCCTTATGAGTTGTTATATATGCACACACCAAACATCTCACACCTCAGAGTGTTTGGATGTTTGTGCTATGCAACCACTCCTAGGGAAAATGACAAGTTTGCATCTAGAGCAATTCCTGCAGTACTGATGGGATACTCAGAAACTCAAAAAGGGTACAAGGTATTTGATATAGTTCAGAGATCCTTTATTGTCAGCAGAAATGTAGTGTTCAAGGAAGACCTGTTTCCTTTCAAACATATGAAAGGGTCCATAAATCCTATATTCCCTGTCTTAGACCTGTTAGATCCAAGCTTACATATACATACCTCATCCACTCAAGACATAGCTAGTCCTCCAAATCAAACCACTCAAGATACAACCTCTCAACCTGATCCATTGACCATTAATCATCAAAATCAAACAAACACTGAATCCAGAAGATCCACTAGAAACCACAGACCTCCTATATGGTTACAAGACTATGTCACCTCAACCAAAACCTCCTGTAACTACCCTATAAGTTCAGTTGTAAACTATAGCAATCTCAATCCTACCTACTCACAAGCACTGTCATCCTACTCAATTCATCATGAACCTGAGTCTTTCAGAGAAGCATCAAATGATCCTAGATGGGTGGAAGCCATGAAGTCAGAAATAGCAGCACTTGAGGAAAATAATACATGGACTGTGGTGGACTTACCTCCCAACAAAATACCTATAGAGTGTAAGTGGATATTCAAAATCAAGTACAAAGAATCAGGTGAAGTGGAAAGGTTCAAAGCTAGGCTGGTTGCCAAAGGATTCAGCCAAAAAGAGGGTATAGATTATACTGAGACATTCTCTCCAGTAGCCAAAATGGTCACAGTGAGGACAGTGATTGCACTTGCAGCCTCTAGACAGTGGTATATATATCAGATGGATGTCCATAATGCCTTCTTAAATGGTGATCTTATGGAAGAAGTGTACATGAAGCTTCCTGATGGGTTTGCTAGACAGGGGGGCACCTCTAAAGTCTGCAAACTCCAGAAATCATTATATGGTCTTAAGCAAGCTCCTAGGCAGTGGAACAAGAAGCTAACAGAAGCACTGGAAGACATGGGGTTTAAGCAGAGCCACTTTGACTATTCTCTATTCACTAAGAAGGATAAAAGTGATACTATAATAGTACTGGTATATGTAGATGACATTCTAATCACAGGAAGCAATCAGAATCTTCTGAAGCAGACTAGACTTGACCTACAGACTAAGTTCAAAATGAAAGACTTAGGTGAGTTGAAGTTCTTCCTTGGAATAGAGGTAGCCAGATCAGAGAAAGGAATGGTTATGTCTCAGAGAAAGTATGCACTGGAACTCATAGCTGAAGCAGGGTTGAGTGGATCTAAACCAGCATACACTCCTCTAGAAGTGAACCAAAAACTTACATCTGATGAATATGATAAGTTCTTCAACAAAGAGGAAGTTGACTCACTACTAAAAGATCCAGGTCCTTATCAAAGATTAGTGGGAAGGCTGCTATACTTAACCATGACCAGACCAGACTTGTCATTCACAGTACAAGTACTGAGTCAATTCATGCACAGCCCAAAGAACTCACACATGGAAGCTGCACTAAGAGTGGTAAGGTATATCAAACAATCACCAGGTCTTGGACTATTCATGCCAGCACAGGAAACTAGTACTCTAACTGCTTATTGTGATTCAGACTGGGGCTCTTGTTTACAGACCAGAAGATCAGTCACTGGGTATATTGTTAAGCTTGGTGAAGCCCTCATATCATGGAAGTCAAAGAAACAGGACACTGTTTCCAGGAGCTCAGCAGAAGCTGAATTTAGAAGCATGGCTTCAGCATCTGCAGAGATCAGTTGGTTGATTGGCCTACTAAATGAGTTAGGTGTGGTTGCTCAGGTTCCAGTTCAACTGATTTGTGACAGCAAAGCAGCAATTCAGATTGCTGCAAACCCCATATTCCATGAAAGAACCAAACACATAGATATAGATTGTCATTTTGTGAGAGAAAGAATCACACAAGGAGTCACTAGAACAAGCCATGTGTCTACAAACAATCAGCTGGCAGACATACTAACCAAAGGACTGGGAAGAGCTCAACATGAACACTTGCTAACTCAACTTGGTGTAAAGGACATATTCAACCCATCAGCTTGAGGAGGGGTGTTGACTGAAGTGCACAAGCTGATGAGAAGGGCATTTTAGTCTTTTAACATGTCTAAGTGTAATTAAAGTAGTTAAGAGTTAGTTAGGGAAGTTGTTAGATTAGTTAGGTGGTTAATTGGTTGTTAATATTCCTAATCACCTATATATATGTGTATAATGGTGCTCATTCCAGTTAATAAGAAATACACTCTGAATTTCTCTCCAAGTCTTCTTCTTCTTCCTCTGTATCAAATCCTCCATGGTTGTCTACAAGTAGCTAGGCTACAGCTATCAGCTTGTTTTATGTGAAGTTGATGTATGGTAGTTCTGCAGGTAGGTTACATTGTCATGATAGACCCTTCAACAGGAACTAGAATGAAGTTGTTACGAATGAGAGGTGCTGCTGTTGTTGGTGTTTACCATCCTTTAATTGACGAGAATCTCATGAAAATTCTCCAGCGGTATGAACTTAGATGCATCATAATGGCACTTACTGTTGGTGCACAAATGTAGTTATCTAACCTTTGTGATTTATACTTTTCTTAATTGCAACAGGAGGAATAAAAAGGTTTATGCATGGACTGTTGATGATGAGGACTCAATGAAGAAAATGTTATTTGAGCGGGTGGATGCTATTATTACAAGCAGTCCATCTTTACTTCAACGCCTTATGCAAGACATGAGGACACAATGCCTTGAGGAAGGTTTTTCTTTGTCCCCTTGAGGACAAGTTATATTTTTCAATAAATAGATAAATTAAAAAAACTTGTGCTCTGCTAGTGGAATGGGAAAAGTAAACCAAGGATTGCAAGTGGGAAGAGGCCTCAGTTTTACATATGCAATAAATTGTTTGGCTACATTGTTGGTTTTAGGAGACAAAAGGAAGGACGGAGACAGGATAACAACACCAATCAGCTAACAAATACAACATAAAGTGTACTTTTCTCGCATTATGATCTTTACATGCTGGAGCAGCGCCACATTTGGCAGCTACATGTGGATCGATGCTGAAATGTATTGCAGGAGTGAAGCTTCAGGAGAGATAGCCGGTAGCTGTTGTTAAGATGGCTTCATGAATTGTTAATTTTAGACAGTTTGCAGGCTTGCAATTTGAAGTTAACAAAATGAAAAAGGTTGGCATTTGTACAAGTTCCTGATAGACTAGGCCTTGGATCAGCCAGAGTTATCTTTGGTAGAGGAGATAATTGTTGTACTACTACATTATTTAAGCAAATTATGCCAGTTCTTGGTAAGCTATGTCCTTGATTTCTAGTTCATCTTTTTATCAGAATTATTATGAAGGGTATTTTTTTTATCTATCTATTCCTCTTCTTATTCTTAAACTAGCAGATGAAGAGCTTTTTCTGGAGAGGATTTAATTTATATACAATGGCAGTTCTCTCAGTGTATTTTATTTAACCTGCAATAGCAGGTCACTTGTCTTATTTGTCTTTATCTTTCATATTATTAATCTTTCTTATTATGATAAAATAACTTTTTACTTTTGGTGGTTTGATAGTGTAATTTTTTTTTCTTCAAGACTTATACGTATGGAACTTCAGCTCTTCGTGAAAATGGACTTAACACCCTGAAAGGTTCCATAGTCCACAAAATGCGGGAAATTTTGGAGCATAATAGCTGTGAAAATGGCAAATAGGGATGGCAATGGAAAGAGAGGGGGGGGGGGGTTGTGTGTTTGAGGCTTACGCGTAATGCATAAAAATGTTCAATTTGCCCTGTTTCGTATAGCATTTTTTTCATTTTCAACTTGCCTCGCTCTGTTTGCCCTGCAAAGACCTGTCCTGCTCTGTCTTGTCAAAATCACTATTGAATATTAGTAACTTCTTTTAATTTGTCCCGTTGACTCTGAAGGTATGAATAGGAGTTAGTGAGTCAATTCACAATTATTCTACTAATACACCACTGTATAGAAGGGTAAAACTGTAAAGGAAAAGGGAATCTAGAACTTAATACAAAACTATGTAGTTTGGATAACTTAATTTTAAGTCATCAAATTCCTTAGCCACTTTTCAACAAAGAACTGGGAGTATGTTTCAACTCATCCACAACATCAACACTCATTTTTCATCTATATATAATTGGAGTGGAAGCTATTTGGCTTTTGTTTTGTTTAAATCTCCGCAAAATTTGCGTAGATTCCTATCCGGTTCGCCCTACATAAGCTTTTAAAAAATTTATTTGAACCCACCCCACAAAGCCTTAAAAATCGCCCCACATCCCCCATTACTCCCCCACCGCATCTATTCCATTCCATTGCCATCCCAAATGGCAAATGAAGGATTCGGATTTTCATAAATTTTCAAAATATAAAAAAAGTAAGCAAAGAAAGAAGTTAGGAGAACTCAATCTATTTCTACTAGATAGGTTTAAACAAAATCAAACCAAATCAAACCGCAAATCGAGTTAACCCAAGAAAAAATCCGGCAAGTGGTTTGGTATTGGAAACCGATTATATTTGGGTTGGTTTGATTTTAACTCTAGAAAGTCAATCCGAGACTAAGCCAACCCGACGTCATCATATATATGAACTTCATTTTATATACAAAAGTATTTATTTTGATAATATTAATAAATAGTTCTTATAATTTCTCATAGTTTTTATCTTTTACTTCCTCCGTTTCAAAAAGAATGACTGTAATACCCCAACTTTTTTTTTTACTAAGGTTGAGTCATCCTTCATATTATAGGATCAATTCATAAGTATTTAAAGTATATTAGATGTGATTTAGAGTTATAATTGATCTTTTACATCAGGCCAAGTCCAAAGAATTTCTAGTGACTAAGTTTTCATATGAATTGATGGAAGGGTCAACTTCAAATGACCATATCTCCTAAAGTATAATGAGTTAGGTGACCCATAATACATTAAATTAAAGATCTTTGAATTAGCTTTCCAGCGCATCTAATTTCGCGTTAAACGGAGTTCGGAGTAGAGAGTTATGACTATTTTACTGGAGACCTGCAGAACTGTCTGAAGGTCCGCGACGGCTCCACGACGCGGACCTATCGCGAACCCTTTCTGGATAAGCTAACCGACATTTCTTTATTTTATTTTGAGGGTACTTTTATCCTAAAGCCTTTGGGGGTCTATTTAAGGTCCCAAAACGCATAATACGTCAGTTTCATAAGTCAAAACCCTCTCTTTCACTCCTAAACATAAAACGCTCAAGAATCATCAAGAAAGTCATCAAGTTAGGATTAACTTCCAAGATTCTTCATCAAGATGAGTTATTCTTCATAAGCTTTAAGCTAATTTCTCTATCTATTCATGAAATCCCTAATAGAATCTTAACTCCTAACCTAGGGTTTCAAGAAAGCAAATTCAAGAATCCCAAGAAAGGATTCCTTGATTCTTCTTTCCATGGATTAGGGTTCTTTATCAAGAAACTCTAAAGATTTTGAGTCAAGAAGTCAAGAATCAAAAAGTTCTTCAACAAGTCTTTCCAAGTTCTTCCATTCTAAAAGAACTATCGAGGTTGAGGATTTTCTTCAAGAAACGATTATTCATCAAATTTTGATTGTGATATCAAATTTCCAGGTATGTAAGGCTACTCTAAAAACATGGGAATATCCTCCCATGTGCCCCTATGATATAGGTATGGATGTCCTAATGTGATGATGATAGGGTAACAAATTGAAGTATGAATTAGTAATTACGATGTAGAAAGTAATTGGCATTGTTGTATGCATATACATATATATTTCATGCATTGGTGATGATAGTCATAAAAACCCTCATGTGTTTTTAAACTATTTTCATGAAAAGCATTTAGTTGAAAACCTTATATCTATTGTATTCTAGAAAAGCATGCATGATGAATATGGGTGTGTGTGTAGAGTCTAGAGTAATGATAAAATAATGAATGATGAATGATGAGCATGAGAATGTGTAATTGTCTCTAGGTTGAGAGTTAAAGCTCCTAATCTAGTGTTCCTAGAGTCTATGATGATGATGATGCTAAGGTTATGAATGAGAGGATGTTGATGTTAATGTTAATAAGGTGAGATGATGACTGATGTTGATGTCTCTAAGTTGAGAGTCAAAGTTCCTAAACTAGTATTCCTAAAGTCTATGATGTTGAAGTAACTGCTAATGAGGTGATGATGATGATGTTAATGTTAATGCAATGAGATGACAATGATATTAATGTAAATGAGATGCTAATGATGATGTAATGTGTCCCTATGGGGACTAATGATGATGTAATGTGTCCCTATGGGACTAATGATGTTAATGTTTTATGAGCATGTCGAGTTCTGGGAGGAGTATTGAGCACCGAAATGGATAAAAGTGAGTTCCACTTGAGTCCATTAACTACGTGGCCCGCGTAGGAAGAGAGGATTGAACCGCAATGCGGATGGCTCCTATCTTGTCCCAAATGAGGACTAATGTTATGTTTTGTGGATCCACTAATGTTATGTCCTTTACCCTGGGCAGGATAATGGATGGATGTGGCAACGGTATCGCTTCGTCGTATCATCACTGGCTCATAAGTGATGGTTGTCGGTTAAAGAAACTCCCAGTTAGGCCTCTCAGAAAAGGTTTCCCTAATAGTACTCTAATGTAAATGTTAATGTAAAGATCAATGTTAACGTAAAGGTCAATGTTAATGTTTCCCTGATATAAATGTTAAAGTCTCATGATGATGTACGTTATGTTTGGATGATTCTAGTGATGTGATTCAGCTATTTTACATGCCAGTACATTCCACGTACTGACGCCATTTGGCGCTGCATCGTTTTATGATGCAGATATAGGAGCTAGAGGACTTCAGCAGCCGCCCCGTTGAAGCCAAGTGTTTGCAAGTTCTGACTGTGGTGAGCCTCCCTGCTTTCGGAGGAAACCTTCATTTGATGCTATCCTATTATTTCATTGAGTCGGGTAGCCATGGCATGCCATGGTCCCCTCCTTAGACGGTTTAGATAATGTTAGAGGCTTCGTAGACATAATGATGTAGTCAAAGTGAATGTTTTGATAACTGAGCAATATTTCTTTGTTTGGTTTTGATGACCAGCTTTAGGTTTGGCCATTGGCCCACTACTTTGAAAGTGTTGTTTACTAATTTCCTTCCGCTATGTTTAAGACGAACGATGTGATGAGGCTAAGTGGTTCGCTTGGGGGCTAGCAATAGTCTCTGAGTGCCGGCCACGCCTAGGGTACCCTCCTGGGGCGTGACAAACTTGGTATCAGAGCACAGAGTTCAAGTGTCCTAAGGAGTCTATGAAGCCGTGTCTAGTAGAGTCCTTATTATTGGTGTGAAGCGCGCCACATCCATAATGGGGAGGCTATAGGACATTAGGAAAAGTTTCCCTTCTTTCAGATTCTAATTGTGCGATAGAGCTCTTTCCTAAGAAATCTATGATGATTCGTGCGTTTCTCTAAGTCGTTCGGCTATGCCTCATCCATGAGGTGATAGAGACAGTAATTTTCGAACTCTTACGGATGAGATCTTCTAAGATAAAGTAACCAGAATGGTAGAGAGACTGTCTAGGCTTGTGAAAAGCCGACTGAGATGCGAAGTTGATTGACTAAGAAGAGTGCACTATTAATCATATGAATCGTGCATTTGAGTTATCTCTAGATGTACCTAGACCCATTTGTTTTTCAAAACTATCTTCCGAGGTGACCCATGAGGGAGAAACTTATGTTTCTAAAAAGTTTGATGTTACCACTTAAGAGTGAGATGTGAGGTCTTATAAATCCTGAGTAGAATCGAATCATCCCAGAGTTAGAAGGATGATGATGGAAAGAAAGGGACGAGATGACAAGAGTGATGGTTGATTGAGGCTCGTAGTTCGAGTTACATATTTATTAGGTAAATAACGAGGCGGTGAGTCAATTAAATGAGTTTGATGAAAGAGTCGTGAGTACCCTATGATTTTTATGATATGGTGTAGAGGAAGAGTTATTGTCAGAATGTGAAAGAGCGTGTTCAAACTAGAAGAAAGTTATGTCGATGTGTTGTAGTATTCATACTATTGAAGGTGAAGTGTAGATGTTGAATAGAGGAAAAGAGTGCTTTCAATGTGATAGATCTAAATTAGGCTTATGATTTTTTTATTGTGAGTTCATGAGACTCATCGAGTTATGAGGTTAGACAGATAAGAAGAGGCTTAAGATATGTATCCATGATTGTGTAAAGATGTGTGAAGCTCTAAGTTATGACTGCTAGTATGTTTGAGTTATCGATGTGGAGTAGGCTGATGTAAGTAATCTTAATCATCATGAGTAACTAAGTTGATTTGGGGCTTATCAATAGATGATGACGAGTTTCCATGATAGACTAATTCGTATGCAATTAAATTTATGGGAGGGAAGAAGTTGAGCGCCAGCAGGCAAAAGAAGAGGTTAGATTGTGAGAGTTATGAGAAGTGGTTATGTACGCCATAAGAACAACAAACATAGAGAGATTTCCATAGAGACTGGAAGGAGCTAAGAGTAATAGCGTTGAAAAGAGTCTGAGTGGCTAGCTATATGTATGCGACTATAGCATAACAGAAGAGTTTAAGATATTCTTGTGGATAGTGATTCCTTGACCATGTGGAGGTATATGCTTATAGCCTAGTAGAGGAAATCGATTTATAAACTTAGAGTAATGACCTTGAGAGCTAAGGAAGAGTTGATGTAAGGCCCGGTAATATTACCAAAGTACCCCTAGAGGAGAGATGTGCGCATAACACGTCTTCCGATGCTCGGATGGCGAATCCGAGGCCGAATTTGTGATCAACACAAAAATTTGAGTGGGGGAAGGGCCTCGGTCGATTTTTAGAGTGACCGAGTGAAAAGATAATTTTTTGATCCGAACACCAAAATAGTGTCGGTGCGCGACAGAGGTGCGTCGCGCACCTGTAGCGGAGTGACACTGCGTTTTTTCAAAACTTTTCGATGGGATTGAGAAAACTCGTTCATAAAATTTTTGCAGAAAATGTACTGTTTGCGACCAGTCCGCGTCGCGGACTGAGTCACTTTGAGGTTGGAAATTTCAAAGAAATTATTGAGGGGTATTCTGGTCCATTCCTAATACCTTATAAACTCCCTATACGGTTAATATAAGTCGTTTTAACATGAAAAGGGTCTAAAACCCCATTCTAAGTCCTTTTCTAACAATTGAATAGGACTAGAGCTTGAGAGAAGAGGAGAAGAGCTTGAGATGGAGGAATTCAAGAGATAATGAGAGTTTTTAATTCTGATGATGATGTGATGTCATTTCCTTTTAAGGTTATAGATGACGAGGAGGAGTTAGAGAAATCGTGAGGAGTCTGATAGATAGGTATTAATATTAGTATCTCCCGAGGTAAGAGTTCACCCAATCGAGGGTGTGAGCTGCTATGATAGGCTCAAATATGTGGATGTTATTATGCAAATGTATTAGAGTGATGAGGACGAGCAGTATTCTCTAAGTACAGGTTACTATGGAGTAAGAGTTCTTGATTCTAATGTCATCTTACGCGTGTACTGACCTTCGGCTTATTATGCCATTATTGATGATATGATGTAGAGCATCAAGTTTTAGAGGTATAATCATGCTTATTCTGCATGGAGAGGTAGTAATTTGGGGGTTTTGTCAAAGAGGGAGATGATGAGTTCCTCCACGTCCAAATAGTGATGTTGATGATATTAGACTGAGAGTGGGGGTAAATGAGAAGGAGTGAATGTATCCTTATTATGATACCGGTATTAAACTTTTGTCATGAAGGGATAGAGATAGGGATGAGGAAAGAGATGAGATCATATGATGCGCAATTGATAGGTAAGAGTATGTTGATGTGACTTTGAATGAAAGTTCATTGAATGATGGAGGTAGAGGTGATAAGTAGCCTTGAAAAATTCTAAGACATAATCAATGTGGTTGTTATTGTGCGAGTATGCATAATAGACTATTGAAGACCTCATAATAAGTGTTTCGAGTATAGAGTTGAGTATTGAGGATTAGCTTTATATGAATATGATCACCTTAAGAATAACACCTTAAGGCTTAGAACTAGGCCCGAATGAAAGAAGAAGAGGTGGTTAGGTAGAGGTTTGAATAAGAGCTATAAGTTTGCATTGATGGGGTAAAGTTCCATGAAAAGGAGCAAAAATTATGGTGGGGACTTGAGCATGAGAGTATCCTCAGAGTCTTGTTTATATGATGTTCCTATTCTCAATTTGAGTTGATGGCTTACTTCCTGAGTTCGAAGGACTGATTTATGAGGTGTCTAAATGATTCAAATTGATTGAGTTTCGACGTTCCATTCGTGCCTAGATGTCTACCTTACTCATTATTCGAGGACGAATGATCCCAAGGGGGAGATAATGTAACACCCCAACTTTTTTTTTTACTAAGGTTGAGTCATCCTTCATATTATAGGATCAATTCATAAGTATTTAAAGTATATTAGATGTGATTTAGAGTTATAATTGATCTTTTACATCAAGCCAAGTCCAAAGAATTTCTAGTGACTAAGTTTTCATATGAGTTGATGGAAGGGTCAACTTCAAATCACCATATCTCCTAAAGTATAATGAGTTAGGTTATCCATAATATATCAAATTAAAGATCTTTGAATTAGCTTTCCAACGCATCTTATTTCGCGTTAAACGGAGTTCGGAGTAGAGAGTTATGACTATTTTACTAGAGACCTGCAGAACTGTCTGAAGACCCGCGTCGCGGACCTATCGCGAACCCTTTCTGGATAAGCTAACCGACATTCCTTTATTTTATTTTGAGGGTACTTTTACCCTAAAGCCTTTGGGGGTCTATTTAAGGTCCTAAAACGCATAATACGTCAGTTTCATAAGTCAAAACCCTCTCTTTCACTCCTAAACATAAAACGCTCAAGAATCATCAAGAAAGTCATCAAGTTAGGATTAACTTCCAAGATTCTTCATCAAGGTGAGTTATTCTTCATAAGCTTTAAGCTAATTTCTCTATCTATTCATGAAATCCCTAATAGAATCTTAAATCCTAACCTAGGGTTTCAAGAAAGCAAATTCAAGAATCCCAAGAAAGGATTCCTTGATTCTTCTTTCCATGGATTAGGGTTCTTTATCAAGAAACTCTAAAGATTTTGAGTCAAGAAGTCAAGAATCAAAAAGTTCTTCAACAATGTCTTTCCAAGTTCTTCCATTCTAAAAGAACTATCGAGGTTGAGGATTTTCTTCAAGAAACGATTATTCACCAAATTTTGATTGTTATATCAAATTTTCAGGTATGTAAGGATACTCTAAAAACATGGGAATGTCCTCCCATGTGCCCCTATGATGTAGGTATGGATGTCCTAATGTGATGATGATAGGGTAACAAATTGAAGTATGAATTTGTAAATACGATGTAGAGAGTAATTGGCATTGTTGTATGCATATACATATATATTTCATGCATTGATGATGATCGTCATAAAAACCCTCATGTGTTTTTAAACTATTTTCATGAAAAACATTTAGTTGAAAACCTTATATCTATTGTATTCTAGAAAAGCATGCATGATGAATATGGGTGTGTGTGTAGAGTCTAGAGTAATGATAAAATAATGAATGATGAATGATGAGCATGAGAATGTGTAATTGTCTCTAGGTTGAGAGTTAAAGCTCCTAATCTAGTGTTCCTAGAGTCTATGATGATGATGATGCTAAGGTTATGAATGAGAGGATGTTGATGTTAATGTTAATAAGGTGAGATGATGACTGATGTTGATGTCTCTAAGTTGAGAGTCAAAGTTCCTAAACTAGTATTCCTAAAGTCTATGATGTTGAAGTAACTGCTCATGAGGTGATGATGATGATGTTAATGTTAATGCAATGAGATGACAATGATATTAATGTAAATGAGATGCTAATGATGATGTAATGTGTCCCTATGGGGACTAATGATGATGTAATGTGTCCCTATGGGACTAATGATGTTAATGTTTTATGAGCACGTCGAGTTCTGGGAGGAGTATTGAGCACCGAAATGGATAAAAGTGAGTTCCACTTGAGTCCATTAACTACGTGGCCCGCGTAGGAAGAGAGGATTGAACCGCAATGCGGATGGCTCCTATCTTGTCCCAAATGAGGACTAATGTTATGTTTTGTGGATCCACTAACGTTATGTCCTTTACCCTGGGCAGGGTAATGGATGGATGTGGCAAGGCATCGCTTCGTCGTATCATCACTGGCTCATAAGTGATGGTTGTCGGTTAAAGAAACTCCCAGTTAGGCCTCTCAGAAAAGGTTTCCCTAATAGTACTCTAATGTAAATGTTAATGTAAAGGTCAATGTTAACGTAAAGGTCAATGTTAATGTTTCCCTGATATAAATGTTAAAGTCTCATGATGATGTACGTTATGTTCGGATGATTCTAATGATGTGATTCAACTATTTTACATGCCAGTACATTCCACGTACTGACGCCATTTGGCGCTGCATCATTTTATGATGCAGATACAGGAGCTAGAGGACTTCAGCAGCCGCCCCGTTGAAGCCAAGTGTTTGCAAGTTCTGACTGTGGTGAGCCTCCCTGTTTTCGGAGGAAACCTTCATTTGATGCTATCCTATTTTTTCATTGAGTCGGGTAGCCATGGCATGTCATGGTCCCCTCCTTAGATGGTTTAGATAATGTTAGAGGCTTCGTAGACATAATGATGTAGTCAAGGTGAATGTTTTGATAACTGAGCAATATTTCTTTGTTTGGTTTTGATGACCAGCTTGAGGTTTGGCCATTGGCCCACTACTTTGAAAGTGTTGTTTACTAATTTCCTTCCGCTATGTTTAAGACGAACGATGTGATGAGGCTAAGTGGTTCGCTTGGGGGCTAGCAATAGTCTCTGAGTGCCGGCCACGCCTAGGGTACCCTCCTGGGGCGTGACAATGACTTCCTTTTTTTTAGTCCATTTCAAAATGAATGCCCCCCTTTCCTTTTTTTTGGCAACACTTTGAGAAACACAAAATTTGAAACTCTTATTTATTTTCTTAACTCCGTGCCAAATTGATGTCGCTCAACCATGCTACTCAAAGGAAGCAAGCACGTCGTCATTAGCATAATAGTTAACTATGAAATTTTATATGAATATAACCACTTTGTATATTTTCATATGTGCACGTATTTATATGTGTATGTATGTGTATATATGTGCACTTTTGCTGATATGATTTGTGGTTATAATTAAGGTTTTAATAAATAGAACTAAAGGGGAGCCTTGGAGTAAATGGTAAAATTGTTGCCATGTAACTAGAAGGTCACAGGTTCAAACCTTGGTAACATCCTCTGGCAGAAATGCAAGGTAAGACTATATACCATAGATCCTTGTGGTCGGGCCCTTCCCCGAAGTGCACCGGGCTTGCCTTTTTTTTTTTTTAAATTTAGAGAATATCACTTACTGAAGGAAAAATCTTGTTGCTAAAAAGAGGTATAACGATCGGATTTTTATCATCGTTAAAGATTTTTTAACGACCGAGTTTAATCCGGTCGTTAACTTTTAATGACGGAGCTTTTAATGACAGGTGACGATGAAATTTTTACTAGTTGTTATTGACTAATAACGATCAAATTTATACTTTTAGCGACTGAATTTCTCCTCGTTAAAGACCTATTTTCTTGTAGTATGTGCACATTTTTAAGCCTTCTAGTGTTTCTACTCCCAATGACGAGTCTAGATTTGATGTGATTTCAAGCATGGGATGGCCTTATGCTTGTTATGCCAAGTTGATCGTGTAAAGATGATTTGTGAAGTCCCTGTCTCCGAATGAGCCTATCTTAAAGTAGAGTTGGCATTTGCCAAAGGGGGAGATGATGTAATAGGTAATCAAGATAGACAAACTTAGAAGCGAAACCATGGGAAAACCCATGATCTCGAATATTTCATATAAATTTTATTAAGATGTATCATTACATCAAGAAAGTCTATTGACAAAGTGTTTAAGAGGATATGAGAGTTAAATACCCACATCTATTCATTTCTATTAGTGATGGAGTTGAATTTTTGTTCATTCTTGAGTTCGAGTCTTTGGGTATTTGAGTAATAGAGTTCCCAATTGAGTTCTTGATTGTATTCATGCCTTGTGTAAACCCCAACTCGACCATCATTCAAGGATGAATGATCCCAAGGGAGAGATTTTGTAACACCCCAGAAAATTTCTCTTTTTCACTCTTAGAAATTTCTTGAAAAGAAGAAGAACAGTATCAGTGACCACGAGCTAGGTCTATGAGCTGTAGACTAGTTTCGTAAGTTCCTACAATACTTAGAAAAAAACTTGACTCTTGAGTCTCCATCTATGGATAAATTCTACAGCTTGTAGATACATCTACGGATCATAGATGGGGTTCATGGATTGACCTTGTAGTAAGGTCCAATTAACCCTATTTATGAGTAGGGTCTTTGACTCGTATTCCTTTTTATAAATCGTAAAATAGAATTTGTTCTTTTAGCCAAAAAATATAACTTCAATATCGTTTTCGTGGATTGATGGAACAAACTCGTAGAAGGGTCTACGACTCGTAAAAGATGATCATGCACCCAAACTTCAAAATTCAAAAATCGTGCCTAGTGTATTATAATATTCCATAAGTTAGAAAGTTGAAACAAGGAAGGAAATCCGAGAATTGGACTAGTTCCAAAGACTATAACTCGATCTATGACTCATACATAGTTATATGGGCCATAGATGGGGCCCCTAGACTTAGAAATATTTTGGGTGTTTTGAAAGGTCTTGTATTGATTGTGGTTTGATTTATATCTTGTAAAAATAGCCTGTGGTTGAGATACGAAAGATATGAAAATTGGGTTCAACATGCCAAAAGCTATATACGAGTCGTGTAATAATTTACAAATCATGGATCGGGTTCACAAAACTTAGTAATACTTAGAAATTTTTGGAGGTTCTTGAGGTCTTGTACAAAGGGTCGCTTATAAACCATAGAATGGAATATGGGTTGTAGACTGGTATCATGGTTCTGACCTAATATTTCAAGTTTCAGGATCTTGGTTCAGGTCAATAGGATGAGACTTTTTACAGGTTATGGATCAAATGGCGGGTTTGTAGGTGGGGGTAGTGAAGGGTGTAGATTGGCCAAGTATGGAAGCCTTGTTTAAGGGGTTTTCTAAGATCCTTATATGGAATTACGGGACGTAGAAGGGGTTTTGTAAAGTCAACTTTAGAGACCATGTTTTCTTGCCTAATTTTTATGGAACCATCTTTGCGAGTCGTAGAAGGGTCTACAATTTCTGGACCTCTCTCGTGGTTCACTCTGGTAGAATTTAATTAAAGGGATTTTTGGTATTTTGTATCCTCCCTAACCCCTACACTATGCCATTCTGGCCCTATTAAACTACCTATAACTGTTTTCATGCTATTGTTTCACCCCAAATCCAATTATTTCCCCAATTCCTCACAATATCACCTAAGTCTTCTTCTTCAATTTTCTCTCAAGCTCAAGGAAGGGAAACTAGGGTTTCCTATAAGTTCCACCATTAAAATCAAGGTTCAAGCTAGGTTTCTCCTCCAGGTATATAGGTACTTATTTATGGGTCCCTTCCACCCATGGAGCCATAAAATTATTCTACTTTTCATCACATTACAAGTATGTATTTTAAGAATTTTCATGATTGAAGTTTTAATTGTATGAATTATGATTGTATTTGTGATTACTAGCCTAATTATACATGGATTGTATCAAATTGCATAAATTCTATTATTTACAAGTGAATTTTCTTATACATATTTAGGGTTCATAGAATTTATCATGAGTTCTCTTAATTTTGATTCAACAGATCTTGATTTACATGATTATGAATGAATTCAATCAGTTACATAATTTAAAGTTGATTATTTGTGAACCCATGCTTTTGCCCTAATTTTCATCAAAATTATGATTATGAGAAATTACAAATGTTCAAGCAATTTATAAATAGGATGACCTAAGACCCTATTAAGATAAGAATTATAATGATGGAAGGCCTACACCCATATTACATGAATACATGAAATGAACTACTCTATGAACAAGATTTTATGAATTGAATTGATTGATTTGAATTCCGTTTCTTACATGACAAACTTATGAAGATTATGAACTATAAATTGTTATAATGCTCAAAATCTACGATATGCATGATTCTATGACAAAAATTTCGTGAGATTTTGACTTAACACAGAATGTGGCTTGAGATGGTGACTCAACCTAAGTGGTCCTTAGTAGAATTCTATAGTCTCATAACTACATTCCACCATAGGATTATTTCTAATATGGTCTAGCTAGTGGATCCACATATAGCACATGATTTATGATACCTGCTTAGCAGGGTAGAGTTCTACTTAGACAAGTAGACTCCTTTTTTCTGGATGTACGGATAAACATTGGGATTTCATGTTATAGCTCGCATGAGTTTATTGTCGACTATGGTTATATCCCACACATGTATGACTCTTTATGATGCTTTACATGACTTTCCTTATGCTTTGCTTGTGAATTGACTATTGTTGTATTTACTTGTGCTTTTAAACACTCCCCATATCATGATAATTACTTGGTCATTTTCACTACATGATTTATTTTACATTGAATTTCCTACATACTTATTACTTTCAAACGTACTAAAGCATACTCTTTCCCTACACTATGTCATAATGTAGGGATGGACAATCATTTTGCTCCTCATCCACATGGCTAGTTTTTGGCTATAACTTGAAGATTGTTGGTGAATCCTCATGCTTTGAGGGCGAACCTAGTGATACTCTACCCTATGTTTTTTGACATCTATTGATATTTGAGACTATGTCATTTTGCCACTTTTGAAGTTGAACTAGGAATATGTCCATAACCCCCACCTATGTTACATTTAGAGGAATGTTGGATTATGTATGGAGTCTATGTCATCTTACTTCTCTATGCCATGCTATGTTTATTGGATTTCTTATAAGTTTTCACTTAAGTTTGCTATCACAATCCGGACCTAAGGTCTAGGAGTGACATGGCTAATAGGAATCCGAGAGTCCTAAACAAGCCTCAAAGTATCTATATTCACATCATTAGTTTGGAAGCGTATTAAAGATAGTAAACATATAGTTCTAAGGGACGGGAAAGTAGGACTCACGCTATGGGGGTATCATAGGGATAGGGATTAACATGGATTCACACAACACATAGCACATAAGAACTAAGGGGCGGGTAAGTATGACTCACTCTATAGGGGCAAAACGGGACTTAGGATCTTTCACACTTCCACATCATAACATGAAATCGTATCATAATACTCAGAAACAAATCATAATAACCATATCCAATAGCTAGTCATAATCATAATCTCCGAAGATCAACACATAACATATATCTGTACGAGAGTCTACAAGATGTCCAACAATGCCTCTAGTCATAGAATATGATGAGGGCCAAGACATGTCCTGGGCTCACCCTCAAAGTAAATCTCATAAATGGAAGCAACATAAGGTAGATAGATGGTGGCTTGTCCTTGGAAGATAGGACTCACCACATCACTTTCTCAAATATGATCTAGCCGTCAAATGGTGGATGAAGGTAGTCTCTGGTCCCTACATGGTTAGATCATATAGGCAAAAAGTAAGCGTTAGTATGTTTGAATGTATTAAGTATGGGGGCATGTAATGCATAAGACTTATCAAACCTGCATTCAATGTTTGATGACAAGGGCACATAATATAGAAATAGATATATAGCAAAGAAAAGTAATATAACAATATGCCATGAAATCCATGATGCATGAAATGCCATAATGCTTATATATAGTGGGCATGAGACCTCAACCAACACGTAAGACCATATGAGCTATTACATGGAATCCCAATGTTACCCTTACACCAGAGGAAAAGAGGAGTCACTTGCCAAGGTGAACATCTATAATGCCTAAGTGGATCCACTAAAGCTACATAAATTGACCAAGCCTTTACTAATGGGTGGTCCATCTAGGGAATCAAGCCTCATCTAACGGGTGATCCCTCTAAGGAGTCAGCCTCACCTAATGGGTGACCCTTCTAAGAATTCAACCTCATCTAACGAGTGATCCTTTAACCCACGGTGGCATATAGTTATGGGACAATAAGATTCACCTCTAACGGGTTATGCCTCAACAAACAAAGTGAGCCTCAATCTCAAGGTCCTCTCGGTGCTAAGTCATTATCCCATATAAATACATACAAATATACATTCTTGAAATAAGAGTATAAGTCTTTTATAATCACAATCATGCATACATAGGCTTAAATGCCAAAACACAGTTCAAATCATGTCTACTTGGTCTAAAAAGTCGAATCCAATCATAGTCATATATGCTTGAGCTCAAAGGACAAATAATACTTCATTTCACACTTTCATGCATAGGAATAGCTCATCATACTTGTACATAGTGATGTAAACACACCCATAATTTCTCAAAGAGCCATATCATAGACATTATATGATCACATTCTTGTCATAACCATGAAAGAGAAGGTCTCCCTCAAGGCCAAGATACTTCAAGTGGACAAGCTCAACAAGGTAATGGCAAATGCAATAATAGGTTCTATGCATTTCATGCTAGGCAATATGTTGAGGAGTCTCCTAATATAGTTATGAGAATGTTGAAAATTTCTGACTTTAATCTGTATATATTACTTGATTTGGGTGCCGATTTGTCTTTTGTTACTCTTTATCTTGCCATAAGACTTGATGTGTCTCCTTAAGTTTTGTTAGAGCCCTTTTCGATTTATACCCCCATTGGTGGTTCGGTCTTAGCTAAAAGAGTCTATAGAAATTGTCCCATGTCAATCTTCCATAAACTATGTGTGATCTTGTTGAACTTGATGTGACCAATTTTGATATCATTATTGGTATGGGTTGACTACATGCTTCTTATGCTTCTATTGATTGTCAAACTCGTATACTCAATTTTCAATTTCCTAATGTGCTGGTTTTTGAATGGAAGGATAGCGATTTGGTACTTAAGGGTCAATTCATCTCTTGTTTAAAAGCCCGGAAAATAATTTCTAAAGGATGTATCTATCATCAAGGACAGGTTAAGGATACAAATTCCGAAATTCCAATTCTTGAGTCGGTCCCTATTGTGGATGAGTTTTTTGATGTGTTTCTTGATAACTTGCTCAGTATTCCTCCCAAAAGAAAAATTGATTTTGGCATAGATCTTCTCCTCGATACCTAACCTATCTCTATTCCTCTCTACCATATAGACCTATGAAATTTAAGGAGTTGAAGGAACAATTGAAAGACTTGTTGGACAATGGTTTCATAAGACCAAGTATTTCACCATGAGGTGCTCCCATGTTGCTTGTTGGAAAGAAGGACGGGTCACTTCGCATGTATATAAACTACCAACAATTGAATAAAGTTACTATAAAGAACAAGTATCCTATTATGAGAATAAATGATTTGTTTGATGAACTCCAAGGGGCAAGCTACTTCTCCAAAATTTCTCTCCTATCTGATTATCACCAATTGAGGGTGAGGAAGTGTGATATTCCCAAGACACTAGTTTTTGGTTCGGTCATTTAGGTTGATTAATGCTCCAGTTATCTTCATGGAATTGATGAATTGGGTTTTCAAATCATATTTAGACATGTTTGTGGCGGTTTTTATTAATATATTGGTTTATTCTCAAAGTGAAGAGGAGCATAGGGGTTACTTGAGGGTCGTCTTGCAAACTTTGAGGGAGAAGCAACTATTTTCCAAATTTAGAAAATATGAATTTTGGTTGAGGTTTGTAGGATTTCTTGGTTATATTATTTCTGGTTATGGTATCATGATTGATCCAAAGAAAATAAAAGTGGTGAAGAACTGGCCTAGACCATTGTCTCTTATGATTTTTGTAGCTTTTTGGGCTTGGTTGGGTATTATAGAAAGTTTGTGGAGGGATTTGCATCTATTGCATCGCCTTTGACTAGATCCAAAAGAAGGAGAAGTTTAATAGTCGATGAGTGTGAAAGAAGTTTCCAAATATTAAATGATCTTCTTATATCGGCCCCTATTTTGACCCCACCAGAAGGTCCGAATAGGTTAATGATTTATTATGATACCTCAATTGTAAATTTGGGATGTGTTCTGATGCAACATGGTAAGGTCATAACATATACTTCTAGACAACTAAGGTACATGAACGAAACTATCCAACTCATGATCTTGAATTGACGGTGGTTGTATTTGCCTTAACGATTTGGTATCACTATCTTTAAACGGTGCATGTTAATATATTCATTGACCACAAAAGCTTGCAGTACGTGTTTAGTCAAAGGGACTTGAACCTTAGGCAAAGGAGGTGGCTTGAGCTACTAAAGGGATAAGTGTATTGTACCATCTGGTAAAGGCAAGTGTGGTTGTGGATGCATTAATTCAGAAGTCGATGAATAGCATTTCTCATGTAAGGGATAAGAAGGAGTTAGCCAAAGATGTTCATCGATTGGCATGTAGGTGTAAGGTTAAGTGGCTTCAATAAGGGCAATATTCTTGTTCATAATAGCTTGGAATCATTATTGGTGGTGGATGTAAAAGCAAAGAAAGACATGGATCCAACCTTGGTTGAGTTGAATAATTTGGTGGTTGATAAGAAGATTGAAGTTTTATCACAAGGGGAAATGGGGTACTTCGCTACCAAGGCCATATATGTATTCAAAATTTTAGCCCTATCCCTTGAATTTATACATCATTTGGTGTATTGAGGGAAATGCATTCTTCTTTTGATGTGGTGAAGGTAGTAATGGGTCTCGGTGAAGTCTGAGTAACCAAAGCCCCTATCTACACAATTTTGGAGTCCATGGAGTTTTCTTACGTGTGTTCTTTCCCTAAGGACCATTACTTTCTAATGAACTAACATGTTTAGGGTGTTGAAGTAGTAATAGTAGCATATTGTACTAAAATTTATGGCATCTACTGATTTGAAGTAAAAAATGAGATACTACCATTTTGTTTTGATACGTTATATGATAGTTTAGAGAGTAATAATGTGGGATCTTCTAATGACTTTATTGATATTAATAGAATAAGGTTAACTTAAGTTAAAAAGAATGAAATCAGATACTTAGGTTGATAATGTAAATCAATGCCATGAGAGTGTGAGATTATTATATTGTTCATATATTGTGTACTAATCCAAAAGTTGCCCCGTTAGTCTGTACTGAATCCGTAGGATAGTTAGTGAAGAAAGGATCATAGGTCGTGTTTCAAAATAGCCCATTTAGCCTAAAACCCAACCAAATGCAATATAAGCTTTTGGCATTCAAAGAGCAGGCCCCCGTACATCAGAGTGAACTAACTCAAAGAATCAAATCGCACCATCTCTGTAATAGGTAAATGTCTCTTTTTCTCCTGAAGTTGTCGGAATTATTCGTAATAAGATATTGGCTACAATTGAAAAGGTCTTATCAATAAAATTTCCATTTATCCGTGATCTAGGCATAGGTAGCAATCCATTCTCGAATTCTTTTCATTACCTCTCATGGGAAAAAGATCCCACAAAGAAAAGAATTGTATAGTACGAAATAACATAAAAACTTATTTATTTTAAGAAAAAAACAAAAGATATGAATCCTTGGGCTTATTGTCTCTTTTCTTATCTTAAAAAAAGGGAAAATAAGAAAGGGATCACTCCTCGGGCAGTCGCTAACCGTTGCGCCTTCCCTTCTGCTTACACCATTTCTTTGTGAATGCCGCCAGTTCAGAGTCAGAGTCTTCCCGGTTGGCCAGTCAGAAGATGAGGCAGCACCCTTTTTCCTATTTATTGACCATCACCAAGCGGCTGATAGATCCTGGTCTATATCATAGTCTTTGGTGGCCTCTTAGGAGTCTGATAAAGCTGCCCTTGTGAAAGAGAAAGCGAGGTGCGGAGCTACGAACTCCAGCTCATGGAACTTTCACGATAAGCTATATGAAGATGTCCTTAAAGAAGGAGATTGGAGAATTCAAGAACTAAAGCAATCAGTTTCCGCTCTTCTCCCTCTGCTGCTACTGGAGCTACTGGATATCGACCTAAGAGATACTAGATCGGGTGCGAGAGGAAGGGATGTTGCTATTGATGGACCGGTGCTACCTCTGGATCTAAGAATCATGGAAGATGTAATTGAAATATGCACCTGGAATTAAATCACTTTTTAACGCCTGAACCATGATATGAAATAAGTTGATAAAGTCTAAATCCAATTTCAAAAATTAGAAAGCAGTAAATGTGCAATATGTGACTCACCTGACGATCTTATTCTACATAGTATCTCGTTAGACAACCACTATGTTTATATCCTTTCTTTCTCATACAAAGTGCGTATACACTTAACAAAACCACTTCTTCTTTGAACAGTAAAGAGAGAAACAAATAAACTAAAAAAAGAGTCCGGCCCTCCTCAGTATCACCTAGGAAGAGGCCATTGATTGGAATAGAAAATTTAGGAAGAATTAGCTTCGAATAAATTTCCTGGGATCCTCTTCCTTTCGAACTACAAACATGGGAATCGTTGAAATAGCTCTTTGATGGAAAGAGGATGATTCCTATAATACATTACTCAAGTCGAGTCCAATGGAATTTCAAAATGAAGATATTTTTATTTTGTTCCAAACATGTTGAAATCAGATGGTTCTATTTCTCAATCTTTCTGATTTGCTCCTACGAAACCAAGGTCGAAAAGATTGCAAAAATCAGTCATTCACAACCACTGATGAAGGATTCCTCGAAAAGTTAAGGATTAGTAATCCTTTTTAGAAATCGAATGGATTTGGTCTTATACATACGCGAGGAAGGTAATAAAAAAAGAAAAAAATGGGTTCTTCTTTCTTTTATCACTTAGGAGCCGTGTGAGATGAAAGTCTCATGCACGGTTTTGAATGAGAGAAAGAAGTGAGGAATCCTCTTTTTGACTCTGACTCTCCCACTCCAGTCGTTGCTTTTCTTTCTGTTACTTCGAAAGTAGCTGCTTCAGCTTCAGCCACTCGAATTTTCGATACCTGCTAAAAGAATTCCATAAACACCTAGCGAAGTACTGTACTGAATAACTGGATCGATCGTACTAGATAGATAGTCTCAGATAGACAACCTTGCATACACATCCATTGGTCAAATTTTTTCAGAGCCTTAAGTGTACCCCTTTCATTGTAACTATTGAAGTCACCTTCCCCACTATCTATGTTAATCTTCACTTTGGACCTGGTCCTTCTTGGACATTGTGTACCTCGACTAAAGTGAAATGCCTAAGTTGAGGATGACTACCATTAGTGGCGTTGGTTCATCAAAGGATAATTTACACTTTAACTCAGGCAAAATGCCTAAGTTGAGGGTGACTACTGTTAATAAAAAACAATGGGGTATGGAACATGAGAAGTGTAATGCAAACAAGAAAGGGGAGCATTAACAAGGTGTGAGAGGAGTATCCAAAAGAAAAAAGAAGAAAAAAATGATAAAGAGTAGAAATAATCAATGTCAAAAGAGTAGTACCACATCTGAGGTTCTAGGAAGACAAAGAAATAAGGAAAAAACAAGTCCTAGTTAACAAGGTTGGGTAGGATAAGTCCAAGCAGCATACTTTCAAGGAGGTAAAAAATAATCATTATTCCCAAAATATTCACTTATGTCCCAGAGCCCATGTTACAAGCCAACAAAACCCTATAGTGATCCTATTCAACTGTACGAAAGGTACAATATAGAATATAAGGGAAAGCCTATGGTATTGTGTATGCATCATTTGAATTTCTTTTGTAAGAGTGAGTGTTTACTTAGTCCTAGGCATTGAAAGAAAAGTTAAAGTGTGTGTAAAAAGTGACTTCTTTGTTTGTGAGGGCACTTGAGTAGCATTGTGGATTCTAGATTGTCTTGATGATTGTTGACCGTGTATGTAGTCTTTTCTATCGAGATTATCTGTCATTCATTGATCCACATGTATTTACTTGATAAAATATTGAATCATGCAATGATGATTAAAAGTTTTTAGGGTGTTTTGTGTTGATTATGAGGTGATAGATGTTGTGTGGTTGACATAAGTGTGACTATTATGCTTGCTTTTTTAGATTGAGTCTGTTGCTTGAGGACAAGTGATGATTTTAAGTTGAGGATATTGATATGCTGCCAAAATATGAAAGTTTTGATGCTTAAAACTTAGGATTTTTGTACGTTCTCTGATGCATTTTGTTGGATTTGATGCGTGTTTATTAAGTTTTGAAGGAGATAGGGATTTGGCATTATTTTGTTGTTCAAACTAATTTTGAGGATATACATGCTCATTTACGAGCGATAGTTATGTTTACGATCCATTTACAAACGGTCGTAGATGTAACCCTGTGATATGCAGAAAAGTGGAAACTATGAGCCTATAGTATGAGTAGTGGATGTAATTGTCACGCCCCAAAGAGAGGGGAGGCGCGACTGACACCCAATACCGTTATTGGCAGGGTCATCCACTAAACATGCTAGTTAACTAAACTTTGGACCAGAAGAAAATCAGGCAGCATAAAGTTTAGAAAGAAAAAAATCGGGACCGTTTAGGTCATGACCTGGTCTACAGCAAATCACGTACATCAAGATAAGTAAACTCGAACGATAAAGTACTAGCTAGCCGACAAGGCTGCCACCACAGAGGTACAGGCACACACCACATATACATCCCAATCTTATGACTGGAGATGAAACGACACAAAAGGACCAACCCACAATAACATGTCCACAATAGCCTCTATGAGAATCACTAACACTGTCGGGACAGGGCCCCGACATACCCAACTATACAAAAAAAGTAAACATCCTGTGAAAGCTCCAGGAAGAGGTGGAGCTTACCAACTCATAGCTGAATGGGGCTCCTAGTGGAGGGGTAAATCAGAACCCCTACCTGAACCTGCACGCACGAAATAAAATACAGCATCCCCAGGCAAAGGGACGTCAGTACGAATAAACATGTACTGGTATGTAAGACAGGAAGTAAAATCATAGATAACCGTAGTAAAAAGGTTAATAGAAATATTACCTGTAACCAAAACTCATCTAGCCTTAATGGCCAATAAGCCACCTCCTAGTGATAAAAAAAATGCATGGTATGCTCGAGTATCGCATGTCATGAATACATATATATAGATGCAAATGCATGTCATACCCAACCAAATGCTAGCACTGGTGGTCCTTTCCAGTAGCTAACCGGCATCATATCTGCCAACCTGTGGCCATCTGTACCATATACATATATAGTTGGGAAAATAGGCCCCATACCTTCGATTATAGCTCGAAGTCCATGCATAATGTGCAATGTATGATATGAATGTTGAATGCACATAGTAAGCCATAGCAAGAACTTAGCCAATCTTGGCTATTAGTACACTTATTCTCATAGCATCATAGTCATTGTCATTTAGCCAATCTTGGCTCATTGGTACATTTATTCTTAAAACATCATAATCGTTGTCATAACATATACATATGGCTCGTGGAATCATACATGTCCTTTTTAACAAGTTTGGAAACTTAACCCAACATTTAGAGTGAAGCCTTAACTTTGAAAATGTTCGTAAAGGTAATTTACATAATGATTATATTTGGTCCCACGTCAATCAGTAAAAGAATGTATTTAAACAGGATCAAGTGCCTTAGTAGTTTAGACGGGAGCATTTCACTAGGGAATATTGGAAACCATCGCGTTACTGGTTGAATTCTTCTATTATATTTTTGTATGGAAGAAGGACTGATTTTGAATACTACATTACCTTTGCATTCTACATTTAATTTAATGGCACTACACCAAGAAGAGAAACACCTTGGACATGTGAATAGGTAGCTGGGAAACTGACAAAATGATATATAGAAATTGAATGTCCAGTTTAAGCGACTGAATGGAATTTCAACCTAATACCATCGTGAATATAACTCAACTGCAATCCCGATGCCTTTCACAGAAGGTCTTTCTAGCAACAGAATATTAAGATATCGCATTTGACATTTTGGGAAACTTCCCGGATTTCGTGCTAAAAGGAGAGACGGAGCTTAGCCTTAACATACCTCTCCAACGAACGTACAATTGCCAAAAGTTTCTTCAAGAAAGTTGTTCCTTACGTCCTAAGCTTCGCAACAACTATATATACGCAGCTTAAAGACATCTATAAACAGTCAAAAATTCAGCATTAATGAACAGATTCGGCAAGGAGCATTTACGCGAGGAAATATCCGTAAAACTTCGTAAAAATTGACCGTAAAAGAACCCCAAAATTATTACCTAATCACACCAGCTGCAAACCAACAATACATGCAAGAGCATCAACTTTTTTACAGCCCAAAAACAGCTCCAAACATAGCTAATACGAGAGAAAAATAATTGCAAAGTGCAAGGCACGCATTTCTAAGTACACGAACAAATTTTAACGGTAAAAATGTGAAAAAACTTACTCAATCCCTTTGGAACCTTGAGAGGAGTTTTCCTTCAGTTTCTAAGCTGTTGGGGACGAAATGGAAGTGATTTGAGCTTTAAAAAGCTCAAATTAGCCGATATTAAGTTGGGTCAACCCGACCCGACCCGACCCAGGACCCGATTTCCAGCTCGGACAGTCTCGGTAAAACGGTCATAACTCTTTATTCTGAGGTCGATTTGATGCGTGGTAGTTTGCACTCATAGATCTTTAATTTGATGGGTTATGGACCTTCTAACTCTTTATAGTTTGGGAGATATGACCTGGTACATTTGACCCCAAATTTAAGAAGGATTTCATAAAGAAACTTACGGTAACTTTGGCCAACCTTTATCTTGCAACTTTCTTGATTCCAAAACTTAATGTATGACCTTTATGCTATTAAAATAGCTTAAAGAAATCCATGATTAGCAAATTATAAACCTTTAGTCCTATCTGAAAAGTGAAACCTAATTTAAACCTTCCGAAAAGGGCGAGGTGCCACTCAGGTCATTTCTTTAATCCACAACGTGCATTTAGGGTATTTCCTTTGGCTTAAAACTTTAGGTCATTGAAATTACCACTTATTGGCAGCCTTATTGTCCCAAGGTTCTAGCAAAAATCACCTGTGCCTTATACAACGCCACACTATTTATATAATGAAAGACGACAAACACGGGGGGGGGGGGGGGGGGTCTCACAGTAATGACGAACCATAGATTGATCTAATAGATAGGATGTTAAGATGTTATAGTGTTTTAGCCAAGTTTCTATGAAACCTTAGACCATGACTCATAGATCATTTGATAGATCATTGAATGTTATACCGTAGATTGATGACATTACCTATCGAAAGAAACTACGAGCGAAGACCATGAGCCCGTAAAGAAGTTTACAGTCCATAAACACGCTCGTGGGAGTTGCCAGATCCAATTTTCTTAGTTATCTTTTAATTAGATATTTTATGTCTATATATAGGTTTTTAGGTTTTCTCTTTACATGTTATGCCATGTTTTTCACTTTAGAATCAGTTCTACATTGTGAAACCTTAGCTTTTGATTGTCAATATAGAAGGTTTCGAGTTTTCATCTACTCTGATAGTAAATTTCTAATTATGCTATTAATGTCCATTATTGATCATCATCTTATGAATATGACTAGCTAAACTCACAACTAGGGTTATGGAGCTAATAATTATTCAGATAGTGTGCATACATATATTATCTATCTCTTCGTTTTGATTACTTTTTAACAATGACCAATGTTAGAGCTCACCTTATTCTTACTTGCTGAACCAAGGGAGCAACGAATGGGAAATAGGATAAATAATATAGACTTGCACATGATTACACTCATCTAATTAGCCTAAACGGACAAAGAGATGGCTAAATCTGGGACCATGATAAGGGCCAGTAATGCATACACTCATAGACAGACCAAGTTGCATCGTAAAATTCATCTATTTGCTGGACCAAGGACTTAGATGAACATAACTTACTAGTTCTATATCTTACAAACTAGAAAAGGTTACTATTATAAGGTTATACTACGTTATGAATTCATGGGGAATAGAATATCCTAGTTGCATACTGTCATTGATTTTTAACACTTGCAAGCAAATTGTTTATAGAATAGGTTTTCATATACTATTTTTATTTTATTTTCAAATCCCTTTTTTGAGAAATTAGTCATTTAATAGGTCAAATTTACGTAAACTAAACTAAGTTTAAACCATATTTTCGTAGGATCGACCCTAACCATTTTTAGGTTTTATTTTTGACAACAACTCCATTATACTTCTTTTGGAAAGTGTAATTTAGGTGTATCACAAAGTAATACTTTGACCCAACAATAGTCAAGTTGAAGAGGTTGGTTGCCAAAAACATAGAGGTTTTCTCACAAGGGTGAGATTGACTGCTTCGTTACCATGGCCGATTGTGTGTTCCAAGTGTTGATAGCCTAAGGGACTTAATTTTGAGTGAAGCCAATAATTCTCAATATTCTATTGATTTAGAATCCACCAAGATGTATAAAGACTTAAGAGAGGTGTATTATTGGAATGGCATAAAGAAGGACATAGCAAGAATTGTTGCGTAATGCTCCAATTGCTAGCAAGTGAAGGTTTATCATCAAATATCAGGTGGCCTAGCCTAAGATATTAAAATTCCTACTTGGAAGTGGGAAAATGAAAACATGGACTTCATTATAGATTTACCCCATACTCAAAAGCATTATTACTCCATTTGGGTGATTGTTTATAGGATGACAAAGTCAGCTCATATTCTACCGATCAAGGCTTCCAATAGTGTTGAGGACTATGCCAAGCTGTACATTCATAAATTGGTAAGGTTGCATGTGTACCTATATCTATTATATCGGATCGTGGTTCCTAATTTACTTCTTACTGTAGGAGATCATTTCAAAGGGGGCTTGGTACCAAAATGAAGTTAAGCACTGCATTTCATCCTAAAATCGATGGGCAAGCCAAGGGGACATGTTAAGAGCTTATGTGTTAGAGTTTAAAGTTAATTGGGATGATCACCTCAATTCATCAAATTTTTCTACAATAATAGTATGACTTTAGTATCAAGATGACATTGTTTGAAGCTTTGTATTGGAGATGATGTAGGTCTCTAGTGGATTTGGTTCGAAGTGGGTGAGATTGCACTAATTGGTCCTGATTTGGTCATTGATACTATGGAAAAGTTGAGGCTCAAAAGGGAAAGGTTGAAGATGACCCAAAGTCAACAAAAGTTGTATTCCAATGTTAGGAAGAGGGATCTTGAGTTTGATACGGGAGCTTAGGTGTATTTGAAGGTTTCACCAATGAAGGGTGTGACTCAATTTGGTAAAAATGGAAGTTGTGTCCTAGGTATGTAAAACCGTATAAGATCTTGAAGTGAATTGGCAAAGTTGCATATGAGTTAGACTTGCCATTGGAAATGGCCATGGTTCATCCAGTATTCCATGTATCTATATTGATGAAATTTGTGTGTAATCGAAGTTCCATTATGCCATAGGTAGAAGTGAGGATTGAAAAGAACTTCACCTATAAAGATGTTTCAGTTGAGATTGTGGATCGGCAAGTAAAGAGGTTGAGAAAAAGGAAAGTTGCATCCATCAAAGTTCATTGGAGAATTCAACAAGTTAAGAGCGCTGCATATGAAGTGGAGACGCATATAGTGAAATAATATCCCTATTTTTTCCACTCTACTCAAATCTATGGTATTAATTTATCCTAATCCAAAGACTATAAATTCTTGCATTTCAATTTTCATGTCATTAGACATGCATGAATACTCATGAGACTATTTTTTAATGGAAATTAGTGCATGGTTTGAAGATACAATGAAAATGATATTTTAAGTTGCATTTTGTATTCATACTGGGTTATTAGGATTCACTTAGCCCTATTCAAGATTACATTTATCTCATTCGAAGGAGAATGTCCTAAGGGGGAGATATTGTAATACCTTATCATTACAAATTTGAATTGTGGAAAGAAAGTGCAACTTGGGTTTTTGGTGCAATGATGTAGGAGCACCTTATACGACTCATGGTTAGGTTTACGTGTCATAGATGAGCCTCAAGATTAGGGCATAGACTCAGTGAAAATTTGGAAGTTTGGGGTTGAATTTACGAGGGTTCCTTACGAACCATAAATGTATCTATGAGTCATGGATTTAAGTCTTAGGTGAGGTTCAGAAAAGAGTGTAATAAAGCTCAACAGGACGAGACCACTTGTGGGCTGTGGTCTAGTTGTAGAGAGGGCTCGTGGTTTGGGTCCTATGGATGTAAACTTTCACCAAGTGTTGGTTGTATCTACAAGAGTTATCTATAACTCATAAAAAGAACTATGGGCCATAGATGGGGGTTCATAGATTGAGGGTCCAAGTTTCAACTTTCAGGTTTCTGAGCTTTTAGGGTGTAACAAGGATAAAACCTCTATCTACGAGCCATAGATGGATCTATGATCTGTAGATCAGGCTCATGGTTTCTCGCATCAGTTTTCAATGAAGAGTATTTCTAACTTTTCATTATATCTTAAGCCCTACACTACGTCATTCATACTCCTAAATCTACCCATATCAGTCTAATAGTACTACCCGATTCCTCACCGTTCCAGATCTTCCCTAAATTCTAAGTCTCAAACTCCAAAATTAGCTCTCAAGGATCTATTTAAGGTTCAATCTAGGGTTTTTATAACGCCCTGCATGTTGAAAATCCTGAAGAATGGAAAGTTTAAGATATTTTGAGACAGACTGGTGTTACGAGCCAATCTACGGCTTGTGAATTGAATCACAACTCATAAAAAGGTTTCATGGTTAAGGTCTTAAAGTTGGTAAAATTTTTGGGTTACCGGAAGTCACTCTATGAAGAATTTTACGAGTCATATTAGAGAATGTGGACCATAATTGGGTTATGAAAGGGACCCAAAGTAATGAAAAAATTTCTAAGTCTGTGGAGGTTCTACGAGGGAATCTATGATACATGAATGGAAATACGGACTGTACTACTAGTTCATAGCTTGAGAGGTTCAATTTCTAGTAGCTCAAATTTTATGACACGTATTTTGTAAGGGCCAAGTACGACCCGTACTCCATTCTACGACCCGTAAATAGTGGATCGTAGATGGGCAAACAATTTTTAATGAAGGACTTTTTGGTCATTTAGGATCCGATTAACTCTACGTTATTTTCACCTTTCTAACTAAGTTAACTAACTCAATTCCCAATTCATTCTATTTTTTCACTCTTACAATATTCTCCCAAACTCTCAAATTTTTTCTATCTAAGCAAGAACTCTTGGAGCTAGGGTTTCAAGTTTTGTTAAGGATTTCAAGGTCTTTCATCTCCAACTCCTAAGCTTCTCACTTGAGGTATGTAGGGATTTATTCATGAACTAGAATCATCCATGAACCCAACACAAATCTTTTTTCCTCAAAGTTTAAGCATGGATTTCTATGCATTTTTTGGTGACATTCCAAATAGTTGGATTATGATCACCACATGATTATTATACCTATATATGCATGAATTATGAAGAATTACATTATTTCTATGGTTTCCATATGAATTAGAGTGATTTCAAGTATATGATGATCCGGGCTTGTTGGATTGATGTGAGTTCCTTTACTAATGAGCCAAATTAATTTCAATTGAATGATTCCTACATGATTTTTATCTAATTGCATGATTTTAGCTCAATGCTCATGAACCCATACATGTCCCTAATTTCCTATGGCAAAGTTATGATTTTCATGAATATGATTCTAAGTATGAAAGTATGTTTTAATGATGATGATGATGTGATGATGAGGGTGACTTAAGACACTGAAAAAATGATAAGATAGGGATTATACTCACATTATATGCAAAGTTATGTAGATAGACTATTCTATAATAGGAGATGTTTTCAAGAAGTTATGATGAATATTTTGCAAGCTATGAAAGCATGATTTTGATAAAGTATGAATTATTTTGAAAGCTATGGATATGCATGATTATGTATTCCATGGGATATGACTTAGCTCCAAATGAGCTTGTGTGAGGGGGACTATACCTAAGGATCCTTACATAAATCCTCAAGTCTCTTAACTACGTTCCACCATAGGTTTATGATTATATGCCTACAAGGCTAGTTAATGAATCCATATAGCATTATGTTCATATGATACTCACCATTCTTGGATCGAGCCCAAATGGTGGGATTTTATGTGCATGTGATTCTTATCATGCTAGGATAGAGCTTGTAGGGTGAGGGTCGAGTCTACCTTAGCAAAGTAGACTCCTCTATCACTTGGTGTAGAGGGATCATTGGGATTCCATGTAATATTCCGCTTGGCTTATTGTCAGTTATGATCGTATTCCAAAGTATGTATGCTTTGATGCTTTTATTCATGGTTTTAAACATGTATTGATAAGTCATATCTTGTCCTTACTCTATTGATTATAGTTATATATATATTGCTATTATATTATGCTGTTTAATTGATACATGGCATATCTACATACTTATTACATTCACGTACTAATTTTTACTTTTTTCCCATATTGATCTAACCATGTAGGGAAGGACGACGATGAGACTATTCCTCCATTTTATGGTTAGAGATAGATTTTTCTTTAAAGATTGTTGGGGAGTTCCCATTCTTTAGGGACAAGCGTTGTTCATGTTATGCTTTAATGTTGAGACTTTATGATTTTACTTGCTATTCTATTTTTAGGGTAAGCTAGGAGCATGTTTTAGACCTCGCCAAGACCTATGGTTTAGAGGCATGTATTGAATTATGATGTTGTAATTCCCCTAAGGGAAACTATGACCTTGATATTGATATGTTCCACTGGGTTACTCTCTTATGAATTGCTTCCTTACCTTATGTATGTTTATGATATGAACAAGAGGTTTGGATGGGGCACCTTCGGGTGTCACATTTTTTGTGTCATGGCTAAGCCTTAGGTTAGGGTCATGACAAAATTGGTATCAGAGCATAAGGTTTGAGAGCATCCTGGGGAGTCCAAGATGTTGTGTCTAGTAGAGTCTCGTTCATAGGTGTGAAGTGCGCCACATCTATTAGCAAGAGGCTATGTGACATTTATGAAACCTTCGCTTCTTTTTTGATCTATGTCATGCCTTTAAGACTCTCATTCCTTGACGCTTGTGCTTTGATATTTTCAAAAAATGCCTTCACGATGTGCTCCATTTCCTAGGGTAGTTGATGTTGATGAGGATCAAGTTCCTCCTGCTCCTCAAGTTCCTCAAGACTCTCAAGCCGACCAAGTGAATAATGAGGAGTTAAGGACCGCTATTACTATGTTGGCTCAAGTTGTTGCTTCTCCAAAGACTTACTCTGGCTTCAAGGGTGAGGGATTTTGCTTAGATGAATCCTCTAGAGTTCCATGGTTCTAAAGTAGATAAGGATGCATAAGAGTTTATTGATGAGGTCTATAAAGTAGTGGAGATTATGGGGTTATCATCCGAGGAGAAAGCCGAATTGGTGGTTTATTAGCTTAAGGGAGTTGCTCAAGTTTGGTTTACACATCGGAAGTCCAAAAGAGTTGAAGAATGTTTTATTAATTGGGAGATGTTTAAGGATGCTTTTCTTGATCGCTTATTCCCATTCAAACTAAGGGAAACTAAAGTGATGGAGTTCATGAATTTGAGGCAAGGTGGAATGGGTGTGTAGGACTATGCCCTCAAGTTCACAAAGTTGTCTAAGTATGCTCCTTCTTTGGTGGTTAACTCCAGGGCGTGCATGAACAAGTTCACCTTGGGTGTGTTTGAATAGGTGAAGATAGAATGTAAGGCCACAACTCTCATCAAGATGGATGTTTCTTGACTCGTGACATATGCTGAACAAGTGGAGAGTGAGAAACTTCAAAAAGTGAGGGTGAAGGAGTCCAAAAGGGATCATTTTGATGATGTATTTTCACATGCTAAGACCGATGGTAGTGATTTTCAACAAGGCCAAGGGTCGTCCAAAGGTGCTCAAAGGCTAGATAAGGATAAGGTATCTAACCCTAAGGCTCAAGTTGATGATCCTAAAGGTGGTGGTGCTACCCCTCCTAGGTGTCCCAAGTGTGGGAGGAACCATGTTGGTGATTACTTGAGAGGAACGGGTGCTTGCTATTGTTGTGGAAAGATATGAAACAAGGTCTATGAGTGTCCTAATGTTACTCTAAAGGGAAGGAAGGGAATCAACAAGGTTAAATGGTTCAAATAGGGCAAGTGCAATAGGGTTCCCAAGCTCTAGGAGGTGGTCCACGTGGTAATCTATTCTATGCTTTACATGTTACGCAAGAGTTTGAAGAATCTCCCAATGTGGTTACAGGCATGTTAAGAGTCTTCATCATGATGTGTATGCATTTCTTGACCCTAGTGCTAATATGTCCTTTGTTATACCCTACATTGTCATAAAGTTTGATGTGTCCCCTGGAGTCTTGCTAGAACCATATTCATTCTATACTCCGATTGGTGAGTCAATCCCAGCAAATAAAGTCTATAGATATTTCCAGTGTCGGTCTTGCATAAAGTCTTTCCATATGATCTTGTTGACCTTGATATGATCGATTTTGCTATTATTCTTGGTATTGATTTGTTGCATGTATCTAATGCTTCTATTGATTATAGAACCCATAGGGTCACATTCCAAGTTCCTAATGAGTCTATACTTGATGGAAGATAAAAATTTCAGTGTTCAAGGGTAAGTTTCTTTCTTATGTAAAGGCTATGAAAATTATTTCCAAAGGGTGCATATATCACATTGTCTGAGCCATGGTTGTTGAGTCCAATGTTCCTATTCTCAATTTGGTTTCTACAATTAATGAGTTCCCCGATGTCTTCCCCGGTGACTTTCTTGGTATCCCTCCTGAAAGAGAAATTGACTTTGGCATTGATCTTTTTGTCACGATCGAACCTACCTAGTAGTGACATGACGAATGGGACACTCGAAGGCTTTCCATCCAAGCCTCTTGATCATATCATAAGCATACATAAGGTAAGGTAAGCAAGCGGGACACATTAACATCAAATTCATAGTTTCTTTTATGGGAATTACAACATCACAATGTCTAAAATATGCCTCTACATCATAGGATCTTGGCAGGGATTAGAACATGCTACTAGCACGCCCTCAAGATAGAATAACAATGAAATCATAAAGTCTCAATATAAGGAATGCAACATATGAAAGGATTTGTTCCCAAAGCATGGGAACTCACCAACAAGTCTTCCAACAATCTCCAATAAGCTAGCCACAAAATAGAGTAGTCTCGTCATCTGTCGCTGCATTGTTATATCATATAGGCAAAGAAATATATGTTAGTATGTGAAATGTACTAAGTATGTAGGTATACTATGCATCAAGAAATATTATAACATAATATCAATATGCATAACCATAATCAATAGAATAAGTATACAATATATATGAAAAATGCATGTTTGAAAATCATGAGTAGAAGCATCTTCAAAACTTTTCATAATCCTAGCATACATGTGGGAATAAGACCATAACTGACAATAAGACAATGTTGATGATTATATGGAATCTCGATGTTTCCTCTAAATCGAGCTAAAGAGGAGTCTACTTTGGCAAGGTAAACTTGATCCTCACCCTATAGGTTCTATCCTAGCACAGTGAGAACCCATAATCATAAAGACTCCACCCTTTGAGCTCTATCTTAGCATATTGTGTGCCATATCATCAAACTAATATGGATCCATTAGAAAACCTTATAGGCATATAAACATCATCATAAACCTATAGTAGCACGTAGTTATGGGACAAAGGAATCTACCAAAGTCCTCTTAGTGCAAAGTCATATACCATGGAGTATATAAATCATGCGTATACATATCTTGCAACATAATTTATACTTTATCAAAATCATACTTTCATAACTTGTAAAATAGTCATCATAACTTCATGAAAACATCTTATATCATAGGAACAGTCTATCTACATAGTTTTTTTAGATAATGTGGGTATACTTTCCATCTTACCATCATCATTTCACAAATTTAGGGTCTTAATCACCCTCATCTTTGTATCAACATAATCATCATAATATCATCATCATCATTAAAACATCCCTTTCATACTTAGAACCATATTCATGAAAGTCATAACATTATCATAAGAAACTAGAGCCATGTGGATTCATGATTAATTGAGTTAAAATCATCCAATATGATGAAAATCATGTAAGAGGCATGCAATCGAAATCACATAGGATCATAAATCAAGGAACCCACATCAATTCAAAAAGCCCTAATCGTCATATACTGGAAATCTCTTAATTCATTTGGAAATCATAGAAATCATGTAATTCTTCATAATTCATGTATAGATAGGTATAATCATGATGTAGGAATGATAATCCAACCATTTGAAATCACGTCATAAACGCCCATAGGAGATCACCATAAAACTTAGAGGAAAATAGAGAACTGAATTATAGCTTTATGGTTGAATCTAGTACATGAATGAAGACATAAATATCTTAAGTGAAGAACCTTAGAAATTGAAGTGGAAAACCTTGAAACCATTGACCCAAATCTAGAAACCTAGCTTTAATGGAGAGATTCCTTAGAGAGAGAATTTTTGAGAACTTTGGAGAGGGTTATGAGAGTGAATGAGTTAGAATGAAATCGGAATAGATTTTTTATAGGGTTTGAGTCAGTTAAGTTAGTTAGGTGGGTCAAAAAAACATAGTTTAGGAGTTAAACGAATTAGAAATGACCAAAAAGCCCTTCATTTAAAATTGTCAGAGTCATTCACGAGACCCATTTCACGGATTGTAATCCCATCCATCAGTCATTCTTTGCCGTCATGCTATAGGTGTCACAATTTTTCAGCTACTAGAAATTGCATCTTTAACCACGAAGCGCTTCTAGGACCCGTGGTCCCATCCACAAGCCATAAATTGACTTGTACAACCAAGTTAGTTCAAAATTTTGTATATTTTCAGTTTCTAGGATTTTCAACATGTAGGGTGTTATACTTTTACCCAACACCCAACTTATTTCTATACCTCCATATTGAATGTCCATGACATAGTTGAAAGAATTGAAGGAACAATTAAGGGACTTGCTTGATAAAGGGTTCATAAGGCCTAATGTATTATCATGGGGTTCACCTGTATTGTTTGTAAGAAAGAAGGATCGTTCACTTCAGATGTGTGTGGATAATCGATAACTGAATAAGGTAACTATAAAAAACAAGTATCCACCTACGAAGATTGATGACCTATTTGACCAACTACGAGGTGTAAGTATTTCTCTAAGATTGATCTTCAATCTGCATATCACCCACTGAGGGTAAAGGAGGATGAAATTCCAAAGACAACATTTTAGAACTCAGTATGCTCATTTTGAATTCTTGGTCAGGTCATTTGGACTAATAAATGCTCTCACATCTTTTATGGACTTGATGATTAGGATCTTCAAACCGTATTTGAATATGTTCGTAGTTATGTGCACAAATGATATATTGATTTATTCATGGGATGTAAGGAGCATGAGGATCATTTGTAGATTATGTTGCAAACATTGATAGATAGGCAACAATTTGCCAGGTATAACAAGTGTGAGTCTTGGATAAGGGAGGTGGCTTTTCTTGGACACATTATTTTGGGTGATGCTATTAGGGTTGATCCGAGGAAGACCGAGGCAGTTAAGAATTGGCTTAGACCATTGTATCCTTCTAACATTAGGAGCTTCTTGGGTTTCACCGAATATTATAGAAGATTTGTTGAAAAGTTTTCTTCCCTTGCCTCTCCTTTGACTAAGTTGACCCAAATGAATGTGAAATTTCAATGGTCCGATGACCATGAGAAAACTTTTCAAATGTTGAAGGATTGTCTTACATCAACCTCTATTTTGACATTTTCTAAAGGTCCAAATTATTTTGTTGTTTATTGTGATGCCTTACCTATAGGCTTAGGTTGCATGTTGATGCAACATGGAAAAGTCATTGCCTATTCCTGAAGGCAATTGAAGGTGGATGAAAGAAATTATCCTATTCATGATATTAAGTCATTGGTCATTGTATTTGCACTAAAGATTTGGCGACATTATCTCTAAGGGGTGCCTTTTTATATATTTATCGACCACAAGAGTTAATAATATGTGTTTAGCTAAAGGGATTTGAACCCAAGGCAAAGGAGGTGGTTGGAGATTCTAAAGGATTACGGCATGAGTGTGGTGTATCACCCTAGTAAAGCAAACGTTGTGGCTGATGCATAAGTAGAATGTTTATGGACAGCATTGCACATATTGAGGATGGAAAGAAAGATTTGGCTAAAGAAGTGCTTTTTTGGCTCGTTTGAGTGTGAGGTTAAATGGCTTGAACAATAGTAGGGTACTGGTAAAAAATAGGGTGAAATCGTCTTTGATAATGGAGGTTAAAGAAAAACAAGACATGGATACTACTTTGGTTGAATTGAAGAACTTGATTGTTCATAAGAAGGTAGAGGTTTTCTGTAACGACCCGACCTAGGGGCCTAATTGTCAAGCAGTGAATAAGATACTAGAAGGCACCTCACCAAGGCATCTCAAACATTCATAGGCATAATGACATAAAAAATTCAAATGTAAAAAGGGGAAGGGTCTATGGAATTTTTTAAGACAACAAAGAAACATTAAAAAGCAGGAAATACTAATATATTTTTGTCCATAAAACATACTGACTTTACATATCAACGGATGGAATCTACAATGATCACATAGAAAGTAAATGCCTCAAAAGGGCCATAAATACATCATCTCAAAATAAAATACAAGATAGAAAGGAAAATGGTAGAGTCTTGAACCAAGGGTTCACCACAAATAAAAGTGCTAGTTTTGAACACCAAATACTAGCCATGAGCTGGTGGAAGAGTGCCTATCCTTACATGGTTAAATCATGAAAGAAAAATATGTATTAGTACATTGGAATGTATTAAGTATATGAGATGCAATGTATGTATGAAATTGAATGCCATCATTCATAAATATAACATATAAGTACGTATAAAAGGAAAGGTACATAAAGTATGCTCAAGCATGCACAAGGAATATAACTCAATATTAATAAGAGTTAATGCATGAGAAATCACATGTAATGGAAATATATCATAGAATCATAGACTTGTGGGAGAACACCTTAATCAATATATAAGACCATATGAGCTACTACATGGAATGCAACATAACCTCTTACAATGGTACAGAGAGGTCACTTGCCGGGTTGAACGCCGTTAACTTTACATGCATCTTAATAATTTAAATTGCCTACGTGGATCCGCTAGCCTAGCCTACAAGGGCTCCTATGGTGGCAAATAGTTAGGGACTTTGAGATTTAGCTTTAATGGGTCATGCCTCAACTAACAGAATGAATCCATATCTCAAGTCCACTCGGTGCTAAGTCATCCCACGGAATCTTTAAACCATAATTTAGAGTCATAAGTAGCTATCATAGGAGTAGCTCAAACTTTAGGAACCACCAAATGAGTATTGTCCTTTAATCTTGGGGACATTTATTAAACATCTTTAAGGCAATTATAATATTCTTACGTCTTTGACAAATCATTACTTCAAAACATCACTTTAGTTCCCTACTGATCATCAGTAATCATTTATAACTTTACTTGAAAACTAGGTGGGCTAGGCTTTTAAATGGAACAATCATAAATCACATAAATCATGGAAATATACTTCCTTAGAAACATGTAAAATAGCCAACATCATATCAACAACAAAACTCATCATTGGGGTCTTCATTGACAGCTTAAAATCATATGTATACTTTATAAAATATCATAAGGCATCATTATAATCATTTAATAACATAATGTAACATGAAATCATAATAAGTATGCATAATATTTAGAGAAAAGGTAAAATACTTAATAGAGAACTTCAAGGGTGGAGGGTACCCATAAATCAACTCAAATACTGTAGAAGACTTGGGAAGAATGAATTTGGAACCTTTGGTAAAGAACTTTGAAACTCTAGCTTTGCTTTGCCCTTTTCTTGAGAGAGATGCCTTCGAGAAAATTGAGAGTTGAGAGAATGAAGAGAAGAATATGGTTTTAGGGGTTTAAGGCTTGTTTAGGATCCCTTTTGTCCCTAAAACGATAGGGTTCAGGAATAGGAATGACAAAAATGATAAACCTGCCCTTAATTAAAACTGCTATATTTGACCTACGAAAGCCCATTTACGAGCCGTGGAATGTACCACGGATTATAGGTCCTATCGGTCCTGTTAAACGTTTTCAAAAATCCCTAAATCCATTTACTTGAACAAAACCACGAAACCTCCTTTTACGGGCCATAGATGGACTTATTGGTCGTGATTTGACTCATAAACACTTAGTCATTTTTTTCACTTTTCTGGACCCTATCCACGAAGAGATTCTACGGGTAGTGCTTTGTTCTAGGGCCATGCTGGTAACACATAGATCTATTCCAGCAAACTCCAAATTTCTTTCATGTGTGATAGTCTCACTTACGACCCTATCTACAGACCATCTTCCTTTCTACGAGTCGACAATGGGTCCGTGGGTTACCTAAACTTGGAAACTTTTTCCTTTTCCTGATGTTCATGTTTAAGGGTCAAACTTACGGGTCGTATCTCCACCTATGAGCCATAAGTCACCCACGTGAACTTGACTTCAAGTCATTTTCTCCCCAACTTTTCTGCACTCAACGCTCCAAAATTGGGTTTTTTTACAATATCTCACCCTTGGAAACATTCATCACCGAATATTCTTAAAGGAAGGCTCTAAGGAGTAAATCATCAGCTAATAACCCATTATGCATGCAAAAATACAACTTAAACATCAATCCATAAATTTGTCAAAGCCCACACTTAAAACATGTCTCAAAATAGTCCATAAACATAAATATAAATGCATGCACCATGTAAAAACTAAAGGGCAAGGAATTAGAGGTTTTAGGAAGAATTTCTTAATGCCTTAGGTTTGAGTAGAATGGAATAGATACAGATAACTCTTCATCATATCACTTCTATTTCCCATATAGCACCCTCTACTTGTTGATATCTCTAAACTGCTTTGATGGATGCCACTTCCTTGTTCCTTAGACTTTTCACTTGCCAGTCTAGAATTTTAACCAGTACCTCTTCATAACTCAAATCCTCTTCAATGTTCACATCATGGAAAGGAACTGTGGAGCTTGGATCACCTATGAATTTCGTCAAAATCGACACATGGAAAACCAGATGAATCAAATGCATCTCATTGAGTAGATCCAACTCATATGCCACTTTTCAGTCTCTTCTCACCACCTTATAGTGCCCTACATATCTAGGGCTCAATTTCCCTTTCTTACCAAATCGGATTACACCTTTCATCGGAGACACCTTCAAGTAGACCCAGTCAACAACTTGGAACTCAAGTTCCTTTCTTCTCACATCGGAGTAGGACTTTTTATTAGCTTTGGGTCGTTTCTAATTTTTCTCTTATGCTTTATTTTCTCCATAGCATTTATCACCAAGTCCGATCCTATTAATGCTACCTCACCGACTTCAAACCACCCGATGGGCGATCTACACTATCAACCATACAACACCTTAAATGGTGACATTCCAATACTTTCATAAAAGATATTTGTGTAGGCAAACTCGATAAGTGCCAAATGCTCATCCCAACCCTCCTTAAACTCCAACATACAAGCTCTCAACATGTCTTCCATTGTCTGCTAGTCCTTTCAGATTGCCCATCGGTTTTGATATGAAAAGTGATACTCAACTTCGCCTTAGTGCCAAGGTCCTTTTGGAAAGACTTCCAAAAGAGAGAGGTGAATCAAACTCCACAATCCGATATGATGGACAATGGAATCTTGTGCAACCTCACCAACTCTCGGATGTACAAGCGGGCATAATCTTTGGCACTATATGTAGTCTTGACCAAAAAGAAGTGAGCCAACTTTGTCATACAATCAACTATCACCCTTATGGAGTCAAAATGATTTTTTATCTTTGGAAAATCCACTACGAAATCCATGTTGATCTCTTCCCACTTCCAAGTAGGAATATCAATGTGTTGTGATAGGCCACCCGGTCATTGGTTTTCAATTTTGACTTATTGGCGATTCGCACATTCGGACACAAATTGGGTAATGTCCTTCTTCATTCCATTCCACCAATAGATATGCCTCAAGTCTCTACACATATTTGTAGTTCCAGGATGAATGGAATACAAAGAGTTATGAGCTTCTTGCATGATCAACTTTTCCAATTCACCATCACTGGGCACGCATAGTCTCCCTTGATATCGAAGTACCCCATATCCCCCTAGTAAGAAAACTTCTATGTTTCCATCCTTCACTAAGTTTTTCAACTCAACCAAGGCAGGATCGAGGTCTTGCTTAGCCTTAACCTTCTCAACTAAGGAAAATGCAGACCCATGGAGAACTATTGCACCACCATTTTCGGACTCAGTCAATTTACTCCCAATCTAGCCAAACATTGAACATTTGTGGCCAACCCCCTTTTTCTATAATCCTCAAAGTGAGACACACTACCCTTGGAAACTCTACTTAGGGCGTCAACTACCACATTGGCCTTTTTAGGGTGATACTTTACACTCATGTCATAATCTTTGAGTAGCTCTAACAACCTCCATTGCCTCAAATTGAGACCTGTTTAGGTGAACACATGTTGGAGGCTCTTGTGATCGGTGAAGACATCCACATGAACCCCATACAAGTAATGTCACCAAATCTTTAAGGAAAACACCACCACCGCAAGCTCAAGGTCATGAGTTGGGCAATTCTTCTCATGCACTGTCAATTGTCTCAAGGCATAAGCAATCACCTTACCATTTTGCATTAGCACACACCCTAAACCAATCCTTGATTCATCATTATAGATGATGAACCTATCATTTTCTTCTGGAAATGTCAATATTGAGGCTGAATTTAGTCGATCCTTTAAAGTTTAAAAACTCTTCTCACGCTCATTCATCCACACAAGCTTAGCTTTCTTTTGGGTCAACTTAGTAAGTGGGATGAAATGGAAGATAAGTCTTGCACAAACCTTCTATACTAACCAGCTAGGCCCAAGAAACTCCTTATGTCAATAGGAGTCAATTGCCTTGGCCAATATCTCACCACTTCTATTTTCTTAGGATCAAATTTGATACCATCACACGATACCACATGCCTAAGGAAGGCAACCTCATCTACAAAACTCGCACTTGTCAAACTTTGCATAAAGCTTTTGTTCCCTTAGGGTTTTCAATACCACCCTCAAATGTTCCATATGTTTTTGCTCACCTCAAAAGTAGATAAAGATGTCATCGATGAGCACCATGACGAATATGTTAAGGTAGGGCTTGAAAACCCTATTCATGAGGTCCATAAATATCATTGGTGCATTGGTAAAACCAAACAATATCACTACAAACTCAAAGTGACCATACCTAGTTCAAAATGCCATCTTTGGAATGTCACTTTCTCGAACCCTCAATCGGTGATAACCAATTCTCAAGTCAACTTTGGAGAAGTGTGTAGCCTCTTACAATTGGTTAGATAAATCATCTATTCTTAGAAAGGGATACTTGTTCTTGATGGTGACTTTATTAAGTTTCCAGTTGTGAATGCACACCTTAGAAGTGATATCTTTGACTCTTACTAAATGATAGATGCACCCCTTGGAAATCGTTTTACAGGATTTTAAGAAGGAAATGAACCAACCCTAACATGAAGAGTTACTACCCTCCCACTCACAAATTAGCTTATTTGGGAATCGGAACTTGACTTTATGAGTTCTACAATCAGTGGAAGCATAAGAAGAATGCAATCATATCCCAAGGATCACATCAAAGTCTACCATGGGAAGTCACAAGAGACCACTTTATTCAAGATAAAGATGGGACTATTTCTACAGAATCTCCGAGCAACAATGAACTCTCCTATATGGTTACTTCATAGGGACCATGGAGGTTTTCGGGACATGCATGAAATTTATTGGAAAGAAATGGGGCTACAAATGAAAAATTTGCTCCCGAATCTAAAATTGCATATGCATTAAAATAAAAAAACTCTTAACATACTGATGATAACATCTGGAGCCTCTTCAACCTATTAGTGACCATAAAGAGCATAAAATCGATTGGTCCTTTGGGCACCTTGGACTTGTCCACTTTAGCCTTGGGTCCTTGCACTGCAACTTCTATAATCTTTGGCACGGTGGTCGGGCTTCCCACATTTGAAGCAAGCATTGGACCAGGTTAGGCATTCTCCCTTGTGGAGTCCTCCACACTTGGGGAAACTATGGCTTTGGGGCTTAGGAGCAACCCCCTTTTCCTTAGTGGTCCGAGGAGGAGGAGTTTTAATGGATCCTTGCGTACCTTACTTTGGCCACCATGAATCTTGTGACCACTACTCCTTAGCTCCCACCATCAAATCGAGCACTCTTAAGACTCCCTTGCCCTCTCTCAAAGCTTTTCCTCCTTAATTTGTTCCGCATAAGTCATCAAGTAGGAGATGTTCATCTCCTTAAATATCATGACCATCTTGTGTTCCTTGGAGACCAAATCAAAGATGCCGGAGATGAACTTGCTCATGAAAGTCCTCGGATCCACAACCATGAAGGGAGCGTACTTGGAAAAATTGGCGAATTTGAGGGAATACTCCCTTACGCTCATGGTCCCTATCTTAAGGTTGATAAACTTTTGGACCTTTGCCTCCCTAAGCTCAATTAGGAAGAATCGGTCCAACAAAACACAGTGGAACTCTTCCCATCTGATAGGACCCATTTTTTGTGCCCTCTCATCCGCCCATTGCTTATACCAAATCTTAGCCACCCCTTTAAGTTGGTAGCCCACCAACTCAGCTTTCTCCTCCGATCGAATGCCCATCACAACAACTATTCAGTAAGCTTCTTCAATAAAATCAATCAGGTCCTCCTCTATTTTAGAACCATGAAACTCCGGAGGGTTCATCCATATGAAGTCACACACTTTAGCGGATAGAATTGGCACTTGCGAAGGGACGACTATCTCCTGGTTGACTTGGTTGGCCAATGCTTGGGCCAACAAAGTAAAGGCGGCTCAGAACTCCACATGAGACACTCTATCATCTTGTTGGAGTAAAGGAACTTGTTGTTTGGTAGTACCTCTTTGATATGGAGCTCTCCTTGGAGACATGAGTTAGGAATAAGAAGAAGATTATCATTAGTTATAGGAATACATTATAAAACTCTAAAGACACAACATGAATGAGAAAAATGAAAAGATTTCCCTAAATCAACTCATAGCTTCTCACTCAAGATAGTGGTGTACTTCACAACCTTGAGTGAGACTCTACTCAACGGGGTATGCATAGACATCTGAGGAAAATTTTGAAACCTTATGCTCTGATACCAAGTGTGTAATGAGGCGACCTAGAGGCCTAGTCATCACACGATGAACGAGATACCCGAAGGCACCTCACCCAAGCCATCTTAAGCATCTCAAGCATTCATAGTCATAAATTTTTTAACATTTCAAAAGTAAACTTGGGGAAGGGTCTGTGGGCCTTTTTAAGACAATGAAGAAACATTAAAAAGAAGAATATAATAACATATTTTTGTCCACAAAGTATGCCAATGTAACATATCAACGAAAGAAATCGGCAACGGTTGGTTTTCCATCAAATTGAAAAGACTCTAATATTTAACAACATAGAAAGTATATTCCTCAAAAGGGCCATAAATACATCATCTCAAAATAAAATACAAGGTAGAAAGGAAAATTGTACAATCCCAAACTAAGGGCTCACATGAAATAAAAGTACTAGTCTTGAACATTGAATACTAGCCATGAGCCGGTGGAGGAGTACTTGTCCCTACATCTAAATCATGCAGGGAAAATATGTGTTAGTACGTTGAAATGTACTGATGTGACATGCAATGCATGTATGAAATTGTAATGCCATAATTCATAAATATAACATATAAGTATGTATGAGAGGAAAGTTACATTAAGTAAGCTCAAGCATACACATGGAATATAACTCAATATGGATAAGAGTTAATGCATGGGAAATCACATGTAATGGGAACATATCATAGACTTGTAGGAGAAGACCTTAACTGACATATACGACCATGTGAGCTACTACATGAAATCCAATATAACCCCTTACATTGGCACTGGGAGACCACTTTTCGGGTGGAACTTCGTCAACTTCAGATGCATCTTAATGACATAAATGGCTTATGTGGATCCACTAGCCTAGCCTACAAGGGCTTTTATGGTGGCACATTATTAGTGTCTTTGAGATTTAGCTTTAATAGGTCGTGCCTCAACTAACGAAATGATCCCAATCTCAAGTCCACTCAGTTCTAAGTCATCTCACAAAATCTTTAAAACATAACTTAGAATTATAAGTAGCAGCCATAGGAGTAGCAGCCATAGGAGTAGCTCAAACTTATTGTCCTTTCATCTTCGGGAGCTTGCTTAAATATCTTTAGGGCAATCATCAACATGCTTACATCTTTGACCAATGATTACTATAAAACTTACCTTTAATGCCCAACTCATCATCATAAATCATGTATAGATTTACTTGAAAACTAGGTGGGCTAGGCTTTCAAATGTAACAATCATAAACACATAAATCATGAAAATATATATCTTTAGAAAGATATAAAATAACCCACATTGTGACAATAAGAAAACTCATCATTGGGGTCTTCATTAACAACTCAAAATCATGCATGTACTAAGTAAAATATCATAAGGTATCATTATAATCATTTCATAACATAGTGTACATGAAATCATCATAAGCATGCATAATATCTTAAAGGACTTCAAAGAAAAGTTAAAATACTTGAAATAGAACTTTATGGGTGGAAGGGTACCCATAAATCACCTCAAATACCGTAGAAGACTTGGAAAGAACGAATTTGGAACCTTTGGTGAAGAACTTTGAAACCCTAGCTTTGTTTTGCCCTTTTCTTGAGAAAATAATGCCTTAGAAAAAATTGATAGTTGAGAGAATGAAGAGAATAATAGGGTCGTAGGCTTTAAGGCTGGTTTAGGGTCCATTTTGTTCCTAAAAACGACAAGGTTTATGAATAGGAATGAACAAAATGAAAAAACTTCCCTTTATTAAAACTGTCGAATTCGACCTATGAAAGCCCGTTTACGGGCCATGGAATGAACCACAAACCATAGGTCCTATCTGTCCTGTTAAGTCTTTTTGCAAAATCCCTAAAACCATTCTCCTGAGCAGAACTACGAAACCTCTTGTTATGTGTCGTTCGTGGACTTACAGGTCGTGGTTGGACTTGTAAAGTCCTTCAACACAGTCATTTTTCCGTTTTTCCTGGACCCTATCCACGAAGGGTTTCTATAGGCTATGCTTTGTTCTATGAGCTGTGTTGGTAATACGTAGATCACTTCCAGCAAACTCCAAATTTTCTTTATGTCTAATAGTCTCACTTACGACCCTATCTACGAACCGTCGTCCTTTCTATGGATCGTCAACGGGACCGTGGGTTAACCCACACTTGGAAAGGTTTTCCCTTTCCTGAAGTTCATGTTTAAGGGTCAGACCTATGGGTCGTATCTCCACCTACGGGCCGTAAGTCACCCTTGTGAACTTGACTTTAGGTCATTTTCTCGTGAACTTGACTTCAGGTTACTAACTGCCAACTTTTCTATATTCAAGGATCCTAAATTGGGGGTTATTACATTTTTTCTCAAATGTGAGATGGAGTGCTTCGTTAGCAAGGATGGTTGTGTATCTCTAATATAGATTCTCTAAGGGAAAAGATACTTGATGAGGCTAACAACTCTATATATTCTATTCATCCGAGATCCATTAAAATGTATAGAAATTTGAGAGAGGTGTATTGATGGAATAGTATGAAGAAAGACATAGCAAGGTATTTAATGGGGTATGCAAATTGCCCACAAGTAAAGGTGGAACACCAAAGACCGGATGGTTTGGCACAACACATTGAGGTACCTACATGGAAAAGGGAGGAAGTGAATATGGACTTCATCATAGGTTTGCCAAAGACTAGGAAGTAATTTGACTCAATATGGGTGGTTGTTGATAGAATTACAAAACTAGCCCACTTTTTGTCGGTAAAGACTTCTTATGGTGCGGAGGATTATGCTAAGGTTTATATCCAAGAATTAATAAGGTTTCATGGGGTTTTATTGTCTATAATATTGGATAATGGTGCTCAATATATTTATCATCTTAGGAGGTCTTCCCAAAAAGGCCTTGACATAAAGATAAATCTAAGTACTGCATTTCATCCTCAAATGGATGAATAAGATGGGATAATCCAAATGTTGGAAGATATGTTGAGGGCATGTATGCTTGATTTCAAAGGTAGATGGGATGATCACTTACCTATTATTTAATTTGCTTATAACAATAGTTTTCACTTGAGTATCGAGATGGCACTATTTGAAGCTTTGTATGGTAGACGGTGTAGGTCCCCACTGGGATGGTCTGAAGTTGGAGAGATGTCCATGATTTGATCGAATTTAGTATTGGATGTTATGGAAAAAGTGAAGGTCATAAGGAAAAGGTTGAAGGCTTCTCAAAGTCATCAAAAGTTATATGTCGATGTTAGACAAAGGGATCTTGAGTTTAAGGAAGGAGATTGGGTGTATCTAAAGGTTTTACCTATGAAAGGAGTAATGTATTTTTGCAAGAAGAAAAAATTGAATCCAAGATATGTTGGAACTTATGAGATTGTGAAGAGAATTGAGAAGGTAGCTTATGAGCTAGATATCCCTATGGAGTTAGCTATGGTTTATCTGGTGTTTCATGTGTCAATATTGAGAAAATTCATGGGTGATCCTAATGCAATTGCTCTATTAAAGGATGTGACAATTGATGAGGATTTGAATTATGAAGAGGTACCACTTGAGATTTTGGACTAACAAGTAAAAAGATTGAGGAATAGGGAAATTGCACTGTCAAAGTGTTGTGGAAAAATGTAACACTTCCCGCGCGACTCAAAAATGCCCTTAGGGCATATTTCTTGAATATCTTAATAACCATGTGTTATTCACAAATCTAACTTTCATATTATTTTCCAGGAGCAAAAATGCCCTTAGGGCATATTTCTTGAATATCTTAAAAACCATGTGTTATTCACAAATCTAACTTTCATATTATTTTCCAGGAGAAAAAATTGTGTAGGAAAAGGGTTGCCTTCGATTTTTTGGTGACTCATATCAAAAAATAATTTATTGGGTGATTTGGACCTAAAACATAAGAGTGCATGACCAATCTGCATCACAGACTTGTTTCCCGATAGTTCAAAAAGGGCGTAAAATCATTCCTAGGCTAAAACAGGGAAAAATTGAACTTTGCGAAAAAATGAACTGGCGGGGAACAAGTCTGTGTCGCGCTTGTGTTTCCCCACAGTACAAAATTTTCCAAACTTTTCCAGATTTAAGCGAGGGTAATTGCGTAATAACCCAATAACCTTATAGACACGATTTCTCTTTTACTTCACCATTTTTATGCCTAATTCCATCTCTAACTCTCCCAAAATCCTCTCAATTCTTCACCAAATCCATCATCTAATTTTAAGATCCTCAAGAACTCTCTTTGGATTTCAAGAATTTAAGTGAAGCCTTCAAGTCTTCTCAAATTTCCTTCAAGTAATTGCAAGGATTAAGGTATTTGGGTCTTCTATCCATGGGTCCTTCCACCCCATAGAGTCCCCAAATCTATTTTCATTAAATTACTTGATTTCAAGGACTAATTTCTTATGGGTACATTATATTATTACTCCTAGGCATGAAATATGTTGGAAATTTGTTGGATGAATCATGAGCTTTTACCAAGAAATGAGATTATGATATATTTATGATACTAAAGCCTTGTACACTATGATATCTCGAAAGACTTGGAAAGATTGTGGATTTTTGAATAGATTTCATGATACCTAAGATGAGGGTTTTACTACAATGTTGGTGGGTTGTTTTGAATGATTCTTAAATGACTTGATTTTACTCTTCTCATGATTTTTACTCTTGAATTGCATGATTTTAAGCATATGTACATATACCCACCATGTTTTGACTAGGTTATGTAGGTTATGTGATAAGCCTCTTATGTTGATGAAGGCCTTCTGAAAATACAAACGAATTATGAATGTTGTGAATGCTGAGGGCTATTATGCATATTATGAGCTCATAAGAATGTTATGAATGATTGAAGCCCTTTCTTTGATATTATGATGTGATGGTTTTCACAAGCTACTCTGATACCGCCATGAATTATGAAGTTATATAAGGTATGATTATTTGTATGAATTGAGTATTCTATGGATGGTTGACCTAGAACCGAGAGGACCTTGGTTGGTAGCCATTGTTCGTTAACTATGTGCCACCATAAGATATTGTGTGATATCTATTGAAAAGTGTCATACCGTAAGGTAGAATAAATTGTAACTTCTACCGAAAAGGTTATACCGTAAGGTAAGGACATTCATCAATACCTACCAAAAAGGTCATGCCGCAAGGTATGGATATCTTGTGATACCTACCAAAAAGGCTATGTCGTAAGTTAAGGACATTCGACAACACTCTCTAAAAAAGTGATATCGTAAGGTGAGTGGATACTTTACCTTGGATAAAGTAGATCACTCCTTTTTTGATGTAGAGTGAACATTGAGATTCCAAATAGTAGTTCGTTTGGTCTTACATGTTGGTTATGGTCTATTCCCACATATGTATGATACTTCATATGATTTGATTATTCTCCACGTATGTTTTGACTAAGGCATTGATCATTCATGTCATATTGATCTTATATCCTTTGTATATGATTATACATCTTGCTTATTATGGATTATGTTCTTTGTTTGCATTGCAGCTCCCAATTTTAATACATTCCAAGTACTAACGCATATTACCTACATGATCTAACCATGTAGGGACCGAAGCACCCATTCATCCTCCTCGATGTGGCTAAACGACTTGCTTGAAGATAGCTATTGGTGAGTCCTTCATTCTGGGGACAACAACCACTTTCTTTCATGCTTTTGTCATGACTTGTCTGTTTATGGATATTTACTTTTGAGGGTGAACCTAAGAGATGTCTTGGACCATGTTCCACTCATATTAGAGGCGTTGTTGGATAGCTGTATGTGATGATCTTGACTCCTATTATGATCATGTAATTATAGAAGACTTCCTTAGTCCTTGTTCCCCTTTTATGTGTTGTTGATTGTTGATGATATGATATGGAAGTCCTAAGCCCCTATTGTCCCCATAGCGTGAGTCATACTTACCTGCCCCTTAATCTTGCTTGTTATGTGATCATGCAAATCCCTTTCCTCTATCTATCCCTATAACTTGACTCCAAAGCCCTTCCTCCTTTAGAAATAACATCTTGGTGTTTATTTATGTTTTTGCAACCAAGGATGTGCTTACTTATACTTAGAGGCTTGTTTGGGCTTCCTTCGAGTTCCTACTCACTGTGTCACGTCTAATCCCTAGGCTCGGGTCATGATAAAAAAACCAACAAGTTGAGAGTGCTACTTGAGAGGCAGAGGCGAACATGATGAAACAATATCCCTACCTCTTTCCTTCTATTCAAGCCTAAGGTAACTAAATATGGTCTATTCTTCCACATTCTTATGAATATATGTTTCCTTATCATATTGTATGCATGCATGATCATGAGACTATTTTTGAATGATATTTGATGCATATGTTTGATGATTTTACACAAATGATATTTAAGTTGTATTTTTGCATTCATGATGGGTTGTTGGTTATATTTTTACTCTACTCGTGCTTGATTTTGTCTCATTTGAGGATGAATGATCCCAGGGGGAGATATCATAATACCTTGCATATTAAAAAGCCTAAAAATGGAAAGTTTTAGAAATTTTGAGACTGACTAGTGTTACGAGCCAATCTAAGGCTCGTTGAACCACAAGTTGTAGAAAGATTTCGTGGTTGAGGTCCTGAAGTTGGTAAAATTTTTGGGTTACTGGAAGTCATTTAATGAAGAACTTTACGAGTCGTAATAGAGAATAAAACCCATAAAAAATTCAATTACATTCGAGCTTTTTATCAACTGATTCCACTCAAGCAATAGAAAGAAAGGCTATCTCCTCTAATCTCTAACTATGCTGAATTGGGTTGTGAAAGGACCCTGAGGAATGAAACTTTTTAGAAGTCTGTGGAGGTTCTACGAGGAGATCTATGGTCTTTAAATAGAAATATAGATCATATTATTGGTTCGTGGTTTAAGAGGTGCAATTTTTAGTATCGAAGCTTTTGTTACACACATTGTATGAGGGCCAAGTATGACCCATACTCCATTCTACGGCCCGTAAATAGTGGCTCGCAGATGGGTCTGGTAGTTTTTAAATGAAGGACTTTTTGGTCATTTTGTATATGTTACACTCCTAAATTACATCGTTTTGACCTTCTTAACTAACTTAACCAACTCAATTCCTATAAAATCTGTTTCTAGTTCATTCTATTTCATTCACTCTCAAAATCGTCTCCCAAACTGTCAAATTTTCTCTCTCTAATCAAGGACTCCATTAGAACTAGGGTTTCAAGTTTTGCTAAGGATTTCAAGGTCTATCTCCAACTCCTAAGCTTCTCGCTTGAGGTATGTATGGCTTCATTCATGGACTAGAATCATCCGTGAAGCCCAACTCATATCTCCCTTTCTCCTCAAAGTTTAAGCATGGATTTCTATGAGTTTTTTTTGTGACATTCTAAATTATTGGATTATGATTACTACATGATTATTATACCTATATATGAATTAATTATGAGAACTTTCATTATTTCTATGGTTTCCAAGTGAATTAAAGTGATTTCAAATATATGATGATTAGGGCTCGTTGAATTGATGTGGATTCCTGTACCAATGATCCAAACTGATTCAATTGCATTATTTCATTTCATTGCATGATTTTAGCTCAAATGCTCATGAACCAATACATGGCCCTAATTTCCTAAGACAAAGTTATGATTTTCATGAATGTGATCCTAAGTCTAAAAGTATGTTTTAATGATAATGATGATGTGGCAACTTAAGACCCTAATGTCTATGAAATGATGATAAGATGGGAAATATACCCACAGTATATGCAAAGTTATGTAGATGGATGATTCCTATGATACAAGATGTTTTCATGAAGTTATGATGACTATACCACAAGACATGAAAGTATGATTTTGATGAAGAGTGAATTATGTTGAAAGCTATGTATATGCATGACTATGTATTCTTTGGGATATGACTTAGCACCAAATGAGCTTGTGTGAGGGGGACTATCCGAAAGTGTCCTTACATAAATCCTGAGGTCTCATAACTACTTGTGGCACTGTAGGTTTATGATTATATGTCTATAAGGCTAGCTAATGGATCCATATAGCATTATGTTCATGTGATACTCACCGTGCTAGGATCGAGCCTAAAGGGTGGGGTCTTTATGTCCATATAATTCTCACTGTGCTAGGATAAAACCTATAGGGTGAGGATCGAGTCTACCTTGGAAAAGTAGACTATTTTTTTCACTCTTTGTAGAGGGAACAACGATATTCCATGTAATAGTCTGCATGGTCTTATTGTCAGCTATGGTCTTATTCCAAAATGTGTATGTTAGGTGATGAAAGGGTTTTATGATGCTTCTATTCATGTTTTTAAACATGCATTAATCAGTCATATTTTATCCTTACTCTATTGATTATGGTTATGTATATTTCTATTATATTATAATGTTTCCACATGTCATAACCCCAAATCGGATTGCAACTAAAGAGAATAGAGTAAAACAAAAGCAACCACAACATAATAAAAAAATCCAAAAATTTGTCATGAGTACAAGAGCATCTGAAGTAGAATGAAAGAGTAAATACAATTGTCTCAAATGAAAATACAATAATGTCTGATAAAGTCTAATACAAGGTCTAAAATGGAAGCAACAATAAAGGAAATCTCAAAGATCCACTGCGGCTCGAAGTCAGAGCCTCACTACTAATGATGGAGAAAAGCTCAGCTAAAGTGAATCAACTACCCTGTATGGGTCTCTGTGCTCGATCTTCAGGGAGGAAACAAAGTAGGAGTGAGTACACCAAAATGTACCCAGTAAGTTCAACCAATTGGGTAAGCAAAATCAAATAAGAATGTGATAACGAAGAATACTACCACCTGCAAGGAAAGGGTTAGTTCACAATATAATTATATGCAATAATATACCAGTATAACAATGATAATCAATGATGCAATGCACATGTAATGTATGAATATGATTCATGAGGTGGAATCGCGACAGACTTTGGTGCTAACGTATATATCTACTGAGCTAAAGCTACCAGGTAAAACGCATTGGGATCTCATCAGAATACAAATCTCTAAAGTTTCACGACGGTCTTTTGCATCGAGGATACCTCAGCAGACACTAATGCCGGCAGAAGAGGTCTCCAGTATCATGACAAACTATGACGCTAATGATACCTCAACAAACTCTAGTGCAAAAAGGGAGATATCAGGTAATACATTTGTCTCGGGGCTAACGCAATATAGATGCAATCCATGCCAAATCACAATATCAATATGTATATCAATAACACTATGCCTAGGTAGACTCTGGCATCGGCAAATAAATCTCAAGCAATATAGGTGTCTTAAATATTTCAGTGTCTCAGTGGTACGTATGCAATATGATGTGTATACATGTCAATGCCACAATACGAGTAATTATGTGCAATATGACATGATAATGATATGAAAAATAGTCAAAACATCACAAGGCTAAGTCCCACGATATGCTCGTATATTTCAACAGTATCGCAAATATCATCAATTACCACATAACTCTCCCAAATAATATCACAAATCTGCTACTATCACATTGATATCCAATATATCTCAATTCTCAAGATTTCATCTCAATTTATCAATAGAATCACAATTTACTCAACTTTTACTACAACCAGTATCACAATTCCATCATAATTCTATCATATCAGTTTGTATTCTTATGAAACAATCCACAACCTAGAATTATCACATGAACATATCCAAAAACTCAAATCCAGTCTCAAAATGGTTAGCCAAACCTACCTTGATGCCGAAACAGCACTCGAACAAGCTTTCAACCAACTCAAACCTCAAAACGATCCTCGGATCGATCAATCACTATCAAAAATAGATACTACATATCAAAGAGGTGAATTTTGATACTTATATCGACACAAATTAGACTTAGGGGCAAAATGATCAAAATTAAGGCTAAATTTTAAAGTCCCTTAATCTAGAGATTGACTTTAAAATCATGTTCTACACGAGAAATAGAGTTTGTGAGTGAAAATCCCATGAAAATCGAGTTCAAATTGAATGGGAAATCCCCATTTAAAGTTTCAAAATCATAGACCAAAATCCCCAATTTTAGGCAATCAAAATCATGAAATTCAAGACAAACTCAAGATAAAAGCCATGTAAATTAATTAAAATGATATTAGAAACACTTACTCGAATAATATCTCTAGAAATTCTTGTCCAAAATCACCTCCAAAAGCTTGAAATTTGAAGAAATGAGAAAAAATGGCGATTCTCGGAATTTAAAACTGATATAGGTAAAATGTACTCCGCGAACGCAGAGGGGAAAGTCCGTCGGTTCTTTACGAATGCAGCTATGAGCCCACAAACAATAACAACTTGCATAGCTAGGAGGTCAAAACATGAACCTCCGAATACACGGATGCTCTCCTACAAACGCAGAGAAGGACCATATTTGCTCAAGAAACTACCTTGCACTAGCAAAATCAACCAACAATAATTCTGGATATGGCCCCTCAAAATTCATTTGAACTCAAAATTTCATAAATTAAACAAGTATCCTTACACAAACAATGATCCAGACTCAATGGAATAATCAGAATTTGATTCTAAGGTCTCCTCAACACAATTATTAGTACGAGTCAAATAAACTAGTTTAAAACTCAAAATACCAAAGCTACCCTTGGTAACTCCAAAAATTAAGACGAGACCATTCTGAGCATTAGTGTCACCATTCAAAATTACTGGAACTGTTAGAATTTCGATCTGAGCTTCCGAACTCTGAATATTGACCAAAGTCAAACTTTGGCTCCGAAAATAACTAAAAATGCAACTTTTTTTTGGACAAAAAACCTTATTGTAACTCCAAATTCAGTTATGTAACTTCTCATTGACCAGATTCGACATTTCAGAGCTGATGAAATTAATGGATTCCTAAGCCGACACCCGAAACTAATAATGCACAAAAACTCATTAATCAATAATTTAAGCCTCCAAAAATATCAAAACTCATATTTTCAACTTTTTAAACTCACGATTTCAGTTTCAACTATATAGATAGTTTAAAATAGGTCCAACATAACTCATGAAAGGGAAAATGGTAATTTTCACGAATAAGTTCAAAAATAACCAACTAGATCATTACATCATTCACCACTAAAACGAATGTTCATCCTTGAACATAAAGGAAAAGAAAGTACCTAGACCCTAAAAAAGGTGAGGATATCTGGCTTGTATCCAACTCCAACTCCTAAGTAGCCTCATTAATAGGATGGTGTCTCCACTGAACCTTTACTGAAGGGATATCCTTGGACCTCAACCCTAGAACCTATCTATCCACCAGCTCCTCCTCAAATGACAAACTGAACCCAACTCAATTGAATCATAAGAGATCACATGGGACTTATCCGGTCCAACTCAATTGTATCATAAGAGACCACATGGGACTCATCTGGAATATATCGGTGGAGCATGGAAACATAAAAAGTAGGATAAACTGATGATAATCTTGGTGGTAAGGCCAATTCATAGGCTACCTTACAAACTATCCTCAAAATCTCAAATGGGCCAATGAATTTGGGACTAAGCTTGCTCCTCTTTCCGAATCTCATCACATCCTTCATGGGTGAAACTTTCAGCCAAACATTATCACCAACGGAGATCTCAAGAGGACAAACTCTTTGGTCAGCATAAACCTTTTTGACGGCTCTGAGTTGTCAACAGCCTACACTGAGTCAAACGAACCCAATCCATGGCATCTCTGAGTAGATCCACAGCCAACACATATATTGAACCTAAGTGAAAACATCCAATGGGAGATCTATACCTCCGGCCATACAAAGCCTCAAATGGTGCCATCTAGATGCTGGAATGGTAATCGTTGTTGTGAGAAAACTTCACCAAAGGAAAATGTTGATCCCAAAGAGCCTTAAAATCAATCACACAAGCCTGAAGCATATCCTCAAACACTGGGATAGAGCGCTCGAACTGTCAATCAGTTTAGGGGTGAAAAGTAAAACTTAAATCCAAGCGAGTATCCAAACCACACTGTAGAGCCTGCCAAAAATAGGAAGCGAACACAGATCCTCTGCCTAACATTATAGACACGAGCACTGTATGCAATCTAACAATGTCCTGGATATACAACTTAGCACACTGCTCCACATTGTAGCTAGTCTTCACCGGTAGAAAGTGAGCTGACTTGGTCAAATGATCAACAATCACCCAAACTAAACCAAACTAGTCCAAAGTCGTGGGTAATCCTATAAAAAAATCCATAGTCACCCACTCCTATTTCCACAGGGAATGGGCATCCTCTATATCAATCCATCATGTCGCCCAAGCTACACTTTCTTTTTGAAGGTTAAAGCGGTCATTGCCAAGATATATAACCAAACCAAGGTTAGAGTTGAGCCCATAGGGAATATGGTAGACTTAGAGTAATTTCAAGCAATTCGAGTTAATTAACCTACTTGTCTCCCAAAAGAAGGGGTTTTTAATTTGCAGAAAGTAATCCTAAACTAGCACAAGTGTTATGAAATTAGTAAGAAGAGTAATTAGGGTATTATGTTCCCCATGATTCCCTAACTTGGTATTACCAGATAATCGCATTGTTTTCTAGTGTGTTGCATACAAAACGGTAAGTTAAGTTTACCAAACCATTTGATCCAGGGGAGAGGTAAATTTGACTACATGATTTGATCCATCCCCACAGTGTGATAGTACTAACCTTTACTTATTTCCCAATACAACTTCCCCTTGATCCACTTTGGTTGAATAGATGAGAAGAAATCAATCGAATCTTGTTGATTAATCTCTCTTCTCATTTATTACTACCTTGATCCAGTCAATAACAACTAGGTAAGTTCTAACGTTGGCCACCATTAAAAAGTAATCAAAACAAAGAGAATTAATTAATACATACATGCATACTTTTCAAGAATTATGAATTATTCGGTTTGACCTTGTTAGTTCTTCATGGTTCTCACAACCCTAGTTATGAATTTAGCTATGCATTAACATTGTAGATGCAAGAATTATGATATAGAATAACATAATTGAGCACTTACAAGGATGAATTTAAGAACAAGAGATCCTAACTCTTCAATGGAAATCACAAAGTATGAATTAAAATCACAAAATAATATTCCAAACACTTCTCCCACTGTTTCGGGTCGTTTTCCTTTCTTCTTTCTTGAAAATAACCTAAACAATCTATTTATAGTAGTAAAAATACAAATTCAAAACAAAATAGGAAAATTAAATTCGGCAGGCAATACGAGCAAACTTACAGGCCGTACTAAGTTCTATGGCCCATATAGGGGCTTTGTGGACTTCATACTTCAAATCTGGGCACAGCTTCCACGAGACCTCTCCATGGGACATATTTAGACTTAGGCCCGTATAGGGTTTCGTCTGATAACTTTTCAGAAAATCCCAACTTCTGATCCTCAGAGTACGGAACCTCATCCACAACTTGTCTTGCAATTCATACATGTAACTTCAGAAAATCACCTCATCACTGGATCTCACTTATGAACCCCACTCTACGGCTCGTGGAAACTTCTACAGCCCGTAAAGTGTGTCATCGAATAGCAAAAACTGCAACAACTGCACACTTAACCCAGAATTGTGCCAAATCTTGTAATCCTGAAAAACAAACACAAAAACACATCAAAAACACTAACATCGCTTTGAGAACACATAAAATTCCAAGTTTTAAACATCAAAAGTGTTTTATTTTGACACCACATCAACACCCTCAACTTAAAATTGTTGCTTCTCCTCAAGCAATAGACTCAATCTACTTATGCAGTACATTAACATACAAACCTCAATCTAATAATACACATCATACCAAAATAAAGCACAGATACCCACACTATTCATCAGTGCATATCAGATAGCCATCAAACAAACCAATGCAAATAAATACATATGACAAGCAAGGTAACCACCGAAAGTGACAATCACTGGATTAGTCTAAGATCAACAGTGCAATGCAAGTGCCCTCACAAAAAGAGGTCCCATATCCCACTCATGATAATATTTTTAGATTCAATGCTTGAGCCTAGACAAGATCACTCACTCTCACAACAGATATTCAAATACCATGCTCAATACCATATGTTTTCCCTTATACTTACAACTATGACCTTTGATTACTTGGACTAGGATCACTATAGGACTTTCTTGGCTTGTAACGTAGGCTCAAGGGGCTTTGGTATGATGTTTTGGGAACATAGTGACTAATGGCCCTCCTTGACACACATTATTCTTTACTTTTGCCCTATCAACACTGTCATTTTTCAACTGATTCTCCCTTTCTCCTATTTCAAGCTTTTTTGGGTGTCATATTCTCATTTTTAGCTCATTGCCTTTTGTTTTCACCTTTTTTTTCTTTTTAGCTCATTGTTTAGTAATCTATTCATTTTTCTTGAACCCATAGCATATTTTTATCTTATTTTCCATGCATCACTAGCTTCCACCCCATTTTATGTGATTACCCCTACACCAGCAACCCTCAACTTAGGCTTTTGGCCTGAGTCAAGGTGCACAATATCCATCCGATTAACCAGGGCCAGTTTTTGGTAGCCACCCTCAGCTTAAACTTTTTGCCTTAGTTAAAATACACAATATCAAGGAAGCACCAGGGCCAATTTTAGGATTTTGCATTCAACAAGACTAGATAACTTAGGTTTCTACAAAGAAAAACGTACATGTAAGGCTCAAACATTAGGATCAAGAGATATATTGTACATTTGGTTGGTTATTTAGGCTAAGTGGACTAATATGAACAATGGCCTAAGATCCTTTCCTAACCCACTAACCTACATTCTAAGTCAGAGTAACAGGGCAAGTTCTGAATTGAAACACAGTATAAGAATTTAGTAAAGAAAGCTCACACACACATGACACTGATTACACTATTAACATAGACTCTCAGATCATGTTTTTCACCACAATTAAACCTCACTTATTAGAAGAAGCACTACCAATCAATCAACTATGCATGGTTACTATCAAACTAACTAAATTTTTTTTGATGGGTATCATTTTTCACACAAAAACTAACATATGCCATATACTTAAATACTACATGCTATTAATACTACCTACACATCCTAAACTGTACTACCTACACATCCTAAACATGCTGGTTCAATAGAAAATAAATATCCTTGGGGAAAAAGAACACAGGCAAGAGAACCTATCTGGTTCAAAATTTGGGATAGTTATAGGCCATAGTTAATCAAACTTCACTGAGGCCTATAACTACCCACACCCCGTCAAAAAGAACTTGCATTGTCCTCAATGCTCAAAATATGATAATAGTGAAGCACAAGAGTTATAAAACAACACACTTAAGTGCATAAGCGCCGGTCTTTGGCTGATTCTGATCATCCTCAACCTGCCTGGTAGTCTCTTCAGTAGCAGAAGCATGTTCGGAGGGTCCAACACCCCTCATCCTCTCTAAATTTTGTGCTCCCCACTACTCTTTATCCTGCATGGACCATAGTCTAGAAGCTCAAACTGTTGCTCCTCTGTCATCCCTCCTCTTGTCTCGTAGCATCATGATCATAAATATAGGGCCACTTACCGAGGGAAAGGAGTGTTGTCTCCTCAAGAGAAAATAAATCTACAACCACATCAATGGGATTGGCTGGTAGTAGCATAATCGATGCTACTACGGCTGCTTTCATCTCACACCGAAGCTACTGGATCTCCGTCCAAATGGTCGTCAAGTGTGCAAGTTGTGCTGAGGTGAGGCTTTGATTTACTTGCCTCTCAAATGCATCAATGCAACTGTCGACTGGTGTGAGTCTCTCCTGAATAACAGTCATAGTGTACGCCTAGATACGCGCCTCAGCCTCTAAGATGCCTTAGAGAACCCAAGGGCGAATCTACTATAGTAATTGAGTCAACTAGGACTCAGTGCGAGCCTGCCTCTATGCCATGGCTTGGATGGATGTCGTTGATACATAAACCATGCAAGCGGGTGTTGAGTATGTAGGCATAGCCTCTGGTGTTGTTGTAGTAGTAGTAGTAGTGGGCCCCTACTTTATATCAGCCTATGTCTATGGAGGGCCCTCAGTAATGGATGGAGGGGATGAAGGTGGACCTCTTTAGGGCTGCCTCAGGAATCTGTTCTACAATCAGTCAGGCCTATTCTATGTCATAGCTAGCCAGGATGCAGGCAACCAATGCTACACAGCCTAGCGTTAGGGTATTATCTGCATGTGTAGGCCGAATTTGTGATCTCATCACGGCCCACCCAAATTTAGCGGTGAAGCTGAGAGAAGCCTTCACTATGGGCTCCGATGATGTAGACACCCACTCAGGGTCCTGGACCTGCTCAGTAATGCGGTCAGCAACCCATCTTATCAAATTGGCCTTTTGGGCCACGTCTCTCATCAATTCCTTCTCCCAAGTCTGCCCCAATCTGTAGTCTAACTCTATTATTATCCTGGAGGTCTTGTACTCGGTACCATATAGCATGTGATAGATGGTAGCCTCCGAATATCAACTTGTACACCATTAACCCTCATATGTGTCAATAGAGGCTGAGTGAGAAGTCTCTTCCCCGTGGGGAGAGAACCAAGGACTATAGCGGTGTAAGATACAAAAGAATTCACGAACCATCAGTAGGGAGTACTTCCCCAATGGTGCTGTCAGCCCTGGAGCTTGTATCGGGCAATGATGTCCTGGAGGACGGGGACATTGTCTAGCCCTGAGGTGATGATCTGGGGCTCCTCAAATATAGAACGACCTAGTCGACCCCGCTCATCCTTATGTATGTCATCTCGGTAGATAGCCTACAGACCCTGTATGCACCACTGCTAGATAGTGCATTCAGAGGTAAGGGTGGTGCTCGAGGTGCTGCTGATGACTCAGACTCTAACTCCTCTCTAGATTTGGACTCAGATCCCTCTCCGGAGGAAGTTATATATATCAAGAAGTTGTCTTTGTTACCTTCCTCGTCAGAATAAGGAGGAGGACCACAATAGACTAAGTCTGGGGCTGCCCTGTTCGCTCAGCGTCCGCATCTGGATGAACACTGATCTCCTCTAAAGGTCCACTAGCCTCGGAGTTGCCTCGATCCTCTGAGGACTCATATAGTAACCACCGCTGCAAGGCGTGTATCTCATTCTTCCTTGCTTTCGGTGCCATGGTACCTAAAATACACATATTTAACATCATGATTAGCCCAAAAAGTATGGTAAAAAAAAATAAGAATGTATCAGTAATGGTGAGAGATAAGTCTACGAAGGCTCATTTATGGGTCATAGTGAAACTACGAGCAGTAAAAAGCCCTCGTAGATGGCAAGGTATAGGTAACTTGGCTACTGGAACTGCATCTATTAGACAAGGTACGACTCACATAATCATTCTATAAGTCGTTGACTGAGTTGTAGATGTGGTTCTAGTCTTGAATTTTTGCAAGCATGGCCCTATGAGACCTATCTATGAGTCGTAGCCTAATCTACGAGATGTAGCCTAGTCTACGACTTGTAGAAGGTCTCTTCTGATGAAGTCCCAGAAACTCCAAGTTACTAGATCTTAACATGAGGGGCAACTACGGCTCGTGGAATATTCCACGAGTCGTAGATGACAGTCCTGGTGTAAAATTTCCAGTAACTTAGTTTTCTAAGTCTATTAAACGGGTCTCAAAATGACATCATCAGACCATGGTTATTTAAATCAGCATTGAAGAAAGAATATTATGCACCCCATATGATCTCAACAAATTGCCCAATACCCCTCATGCAACAATTATACACTACAAACTGACACCATTTGAAAGTTAAAAACTAGGCACACACATGCTATCACACGTCATTTTTCAAGAAACAATTTTCATGAAATTCGAATGACATGTGATGACATGGATTTCTCATAATAACATTCAAACAAGACATGGATGCACACATAGTTTAGCATTTCATTATTCAAAACAAACAACAATAACTCAATCAATGGTAAACATATATCACATACAAAGGCAACCACCAATTCGAACCTATCAAGTTTGGACTACCATACTCGTCAGTAATTTCAACCTAATGACATTAATTTTGGTACTACAATAGTTTTAGGGCCAAGAACTTACCAAGGATGAAGAATTAAAAGAGGAATCTTAAGGGGGCAAAACCCTAGGTCACCGGAGTGTTGCAGAAAAACTTTTTGTGGTGCTCGGACGGTGATCAGAGCATTAGGATAAGAGGAAGAGGTTGGGTGTTTTGGGAAATATTTTGAGAATGAGGGGTAAAAATTATTTGACCCCTCTTTTATATGTTGACCGGGTTGGGTGAGTAATAGGCCCAAGCTCTACGAAATCTTGATTATGGGCCATCGAGTTTTCTACGGTCTGTAGACCCTGGTCTCGTAGATTGCCAAAGCCCATGTTTGGAAAATTGGCTTCACAGACCCATTTGTAGACCATATATAGAAGTACGGCTCATTAAGTGGGTTGTAGAACCCCCCACCCCCACCCCCCAACACTTAGACAAATTAGAGAACTTACCTGGAGTCCATGAGACCCATTCACAGCCTGTAGATTTATCTACGAATGGTAAAGTTGGCTTGTAGGCTAGAGTGCACATATTTTGCTCACTGGAAGTGTTCTACGAGTCAGTGTATGGACCATGGTTTGAAGCACACCCTGTAGAACTGGTCGTAGAGGCATTTCTTGTTGCCTATCCAGCCCAAGGTGGGTAACTTTACCTGCATATTCTTCACAAATCACACTGTTACCCTATATGCCACCAGTCCAGAGTCCAAAAATTACAATCTAAATGCTAAAAATCAAACTACCTACAAGTCCAAAAGCTAAAAACAAAACGAAACTACCACTATTACATCAAATATCTTGGGTTGCCTCCCAAATAGCGCCTGATTCATTGTCGCAGCATGACTTGGACAACTTGGTTACTCAGACTTCACCAAGTGCCAAAACTTCCATCTTCAAGTCATTGGGCCTCTTCATTGACTGGCAGATGTTGAAGATGACTTCTTCATTATTCAATCAAAACTTGAGTTAGCCAGATTCCATATCTACTAGTGCTCGCCTAGAGTCTAGAAAAGGCCTCCCGAAGTAGATTGGGACTTCAAAGTCGACTTCTCAATCAAGGATCATAAAGTCTGAATGGAATCTGAATTTCTCCACTTTGACAAGGACATCATATAGTATCCCCACATGCTTCTTCACCGTTCATTCATCCATCAACAATCACATACTCGTATGAGTAAGGGCTCCCAATCCTAGCTCCTTGAAGAGTGCAAGGGGTATCAGATTTATGCTGGCAATATAATTCCCTTGCGAGCTTAACATCTCTGATGGTGCAGGGGATGGTGAATGCTCCAAGATCTTCTTGCTTTTGCACTAAGGACCTTGTAGCTATCCCACTACAATGTTGAAGCTCTTGGGAGAGCTCTTGGCTTACAGTCCACTTCTTTGTGACCAAATCCTTCATGAACTTTCCATACCCAGCATCTTCTCTAATGCCTCAATGAGAGGGATGTTGATGGAGAGTTGTTTCAGCATGGAGAGAAAGTGCTTGAATTTACCTTCCTCCTTCTTTTTAATTCTTTGAGGGAAAGGAGGAGGAGGTCTAGGAATAGCTTCAATTTTTGTGGCATCTTCGATCCATCACACACCCCATCCTTGGAACGAACATCTTTAGTCTCTGCATCTTCGCTCTCAACTATCTCATTACGAGTATCATCATCATCAACTGGCATTAGAGGGTCAATGGCTTGTTTTCCATCATGAGTAGTCACCGCCATACATTTCCCTTCATTCTTTGGATTCTGAACTATATTGCTGGGCAATGTATCTTTTTGGTACTGGTTTAGTTGAGTTGACATTTGACCGAACTATTGCTTCAGCTGCTTGACAGAAACAAAATGAGACTCAATTTTCTGATTAACACTGGAGATGTCAGATTTCATCCCGTTCAAGGTCTCATCCTGAATTTCAACCTTCTTCAATAAGTGATCAAACATATCCTCTACTCTAGAGCTACCAGCACTCGAATATCGATTATATGGTAGCACATACGAACCATTCCTGTAGCCATCTCTGTGTTTCCAATCAGTATCTCTATCCTGGCCCCTGTTTCGTCATAGTAGTGTCCTGTCATAGTTCCGACCTTAGTTTCCTTGACCTTGGAGCCAATAGTCCTGATTGGACCCTTGGGCGTTGGTCCAGAAACTCGCCATCTGATCAATGAAGAAGAAGGTGTCCTCCTCATAGTAAGGCTTCTTGTACATGGGTGCTTGTGAAGGCTAATGATCTACAACATTCACATGTTCTTGGTTCTGCTTTATCAACAACTCCACATAGGTACTAATCCAAGCAATCCCTTGCATCATATCCTCATTTATTTTTGCTTGTGCTGAATTAGTACTGACTGTGAACGAGCTCTTTGTTGTCGAGTTATCTCTCTTCCCCCATTGCACGATTTATCTTGACCACTTTCTATAACCTTTCAGCAATCACCAAAAATGGATGATCTAGCAACGAGCCTCCCATAATAGTGTTAACAATAGCTTGGCTATTCTCATCCAGGGCTCGATTAACGATCTCCACTAAGGCTTTATCCACGATCTTGTGGTCAAGGAGACTCCTCAGATACTTTGTGAACCTCTCCCACGTGAGACTGATTGAATCACCAGGTAGCTGCTCAAAGTTATTGATTTGGTCCTTCACCTTTAACTTCTTCGACCTTGGAAAGAACTCATCTAAAAACGCTTTCTGCAGTTCAGCCCAACTGGTGATCGAACTCTGTGGGAGCTCGGATAACCATAGCATTGCATCACCTGCTAGAGTCAATGGGAAGACACGGAGCCTAACAGGATCCATAGATAGATTCTAGCTTCCTATCATACTCTTATAAATAAAAACAACCTTGTGAAGATGGTTATGCGGATCTTATGATGGTGGGCCATGAATAATTCATGATTCTGCAGCATTTGGAGTAACCTACTCAAAACAACAAACATCATGTCATCCAACAGTGGAGGTAACACTATAGCTCCAGTGACATCGATCACCACAGGGTCAAGACGATATCCATTCCATGTATGAGCCGCGACTTGAAGATCCTATGGCGGTGGATCAATATCCTCAAGCGAAGGTGGGTTATTGTTGTTCTCATTATGGTTCTGGTTCTGGTTCTGATTCTGGTTCAGTGTTGCATTCACTGCATCGGTTGCAACGTTGTTCACGTTGTTCTAGGCCATTCTTCTCAGCGTCCTTTGGATCTTAGGGTCAAACGGAGTCAAGGGTATGTCTCGACTTCAAGTGTTGTGCATACATAACATCTGCACGTTGAAACAAAAAAAAGCAAAAACATAAAATGAGGGAAAAAGAATTAATTCCCAAATTATCCAAATTAAATCAGTCTAGCCGTATTCCCTGGCAATGGCACCAAAATATTGATGTCGCCCAAGCTACACCTCTTTTTTGAAGGTTAGAGCGGTCGTTGTCAAGATATATAATCTAACCAAGATTAGGATCAAACCCACAGGGAATATGGTAGACTCAGAGTAATTTCAAGCAAGTCGAGTTAATTAACCTACTTATCTCCCGAAAGGGGGGTTGTAATTTACAAAAGTTAATCCTAAACTAGCACAAGTGTTGTGAAATCAGTAAGAAGAGTAACTAGGGTATTGTGTTCCCCATGATTCCCTAACTTGGTATTACTAAATAATCACATTCTTTTCTAGTATGTTGCATGCAGAATGGTAAGTTAAGTTTACCAAACCCTTTGATCCAGGCGAGAGAGAAATTTTACTACGTGAATTGATCCATCCCCATGGTGTGACATAACTAACTCTTACTTATTCCCCAGTACAACCTCCCCTTGATCCAGTTTGGTTGATTAGACAAGAAAAAATCGATTGAACCTTGCTAATTAATCCTTTTCCCCATTTATTACTTCCTTGATCTAGTGAGTAAGACCTAGGCGAGTTAAAAAAGACAATCACAACTAAGAGAACTAATTAATGCATGCATGCACACTTTCATAAAATTACAAATTATTCGATTTTGCCTTGTTAGTTCTTCATAGTTTCCACAACCCTACTTATGAATTTAGCTCTGCATTATCATTGTTAGATACAAGAATCGTGATATAGAATAACATAATTAAGCGCTTACAAGGATGAATTTAAGAACAAGAATACCCACTCTTCAATGGAAATCACAAAGTATGAATCAAAATCACAAAATAATGTTCCAAACACTTCTCCCACTGTTTCTGCTTGTTCTCTTCTCTTCTCTCTTGAAAATAACCTAAACAACCTATTTATAGTAGTGAAAATACAAATCCAAAACAAACTAGGAAAATTGAATTCGGCAGGCAATACGAGTAGACTAACAGGCCGTACTAAGTTCTACGGCCCGTATATGGGCTTTGTGGACTTCATACTTCAAATTTGGGCACAGCTTCTGCGAGACCTTTCTACGCACCGTATTTAGACTTACGGCCCCCGTATATGATTTTGTCTGATGACTTTTCAGAAAATCCAAACTTCTAATACTCAGAGTATGGAACCTCATCGACACCTTTACAACTTTCCACGACTCGTCTGACAGCTTGTAGATGTAACTTCCGAAAAACACCTCATCACTGGATCTCACTTACGAACCCCACTCTACAACTCGTGAAAACTTTCACGGCCCCTAAAGTGTGTTATAGAACAGCAAAAACTGCAGGAACTGCACATTTAGCCCAAAATCGTGCAAAATCCTGTAATCCTAAAAAACAAACATAAAAACACATCAAACCCTCTAACATCGCTTTGTGAACACACAAAATTCCAAGTTTTGAGCATAAAAAATGTCGTATTTTGATAGCACATCAATCCACCAGGCTTTTGGTGCTCATACGTGACCTATGGAAATTCAAACACTTTTCCACGAACTCTGCTACCGAACCACAAATAATGTTGTTTTAGATCATGGTGCATCTTAGCCACACCCAGATGGATGGAATATCAAGCACAATGGGCCTCCTTCAATAGCAATCTCACCCAATTTCCCACCTTAGGCACACAAACTATACCATTTATCCTCAATATGCCCACAGAATCAATGGCAGCCGCTTTGGCTTCACCCCTCAACACTTTATCATGAATTATGCATAGTTTAACGTCCTCAAACTGATGGGCACAAATCTGATCAAGGAATGAAGATCTAGCCTCAACAAAGGCCAAAATTCTCTGAGAAGGAGAAATATCTAATCGAACCATCTGTCTAGCAAGCGATTGAACCTCTAAAGCTAAGGGCCTCTCCTCAACCCTCAAGAATGCTAAACTCCCCATACTGGTAGCTTTTTGGTTCAAAGCATTTACCACAACATTCCCTTTTTGGGGTGATATAGAATAGAGATATCATAGTCCGTAAGCAACTCCAACGACCTACATTGTCTCATGTTCAGGTAAGGCTAAGAAAATATGTAATTGGGACTCCTGTGATCGGTAAAGACCTCACAGTGAACCCTATCAGATAATGTCACCACCACTTAAACACAAACACAATCATAGCCAACTCTAAATCATGAGTTGGGTCGTTCCTCTCATGTACCTTTAATTGTCTAGAGGCGTAAGCTATCACCTTCCCCCTTTGCATCAATACACCACCAAAACCCACTCCAAAAGCATCACAATACACTACAAATGGCACTCCCTCCTCGGGTAAGGCAAGAATGGGTGTTGAAGTTAATAAATCCTTGAGCTTTTGAAAGCTTGCCTTACACTCCTTAGACCACTGATATCTACATACTTCTAAGTAGTCTAGTCAGCGGGGCTGGTATGGATGAAAACCCCTGAACAAAATGCGGATAATACCCTGCCAAACCAAGAAAACTCCGAATCTTTGTCACAAAAGTAGTCCTAGACCACTCATGAATAGCTGCTACCTTGGTCGGATCTACTATAAAATCCTTCATAGCCATATGCCCAAGGAAGGCCATGGACTTGAGCCAAAACTCGCACTTTGAGAACATTGCATATAACTTTTATTCCCTCAATATCTGAAGTACAGTCCTCAAGTGTTGAACATGATCTGCCTCACTTTTCGAATAAACCAAGATATAATCTATAAACACGATCACAAATATGTCTAAGAAGGTTTTGAATACTCAGTTCATCAACTCTATAGAAGAAGTTGGGGCATTAGTCAACTCGAATGACATATCCACGAACTCATAGTGCCCGTAACGGGTCCTAAAAGATGTCTTAGGGATATCAGACTCCCGAACTCTCAATTGATGATAGGCGAACCTTAAGTCAATCTTGGAGAATACTGAGGTACCTTGCAACTGGTAAAAAATATCATCAATGTGAGGCAAAGGATACTTATTCTTAATAGTCACTTTGTTCATCTATCAATAGTCAATACACATCCCTATAGTGCTATCCTTCTTCTTCGCAAATAATATAGGAACACCCCGGGGAGATACACTAGGACAAATAAATCCCTTTTTCAACAAATCTTCCAATTTCTTCTTTAACTCCTTTAATTCAGCTGAAGCCATCCGGTAGGGGGCAATAGATATGGGCTTAGTTCCAGGCTCCACTTTAATAGCAAAGTCAATATCACAATCCGATGGAAGGCCAGGTAAGTCAATCAGGAATACATCCATAAACTCTCTAGCAACCCTGGTGGTTTCCAATAGTGGTGGCTCCTGAGAACAGGCACGATCATGAGCCAAATATGCCAAGCATCCCTTCTCCATCAACTGACAAGCATGCACATAAGAAATAACACCCTTAGGATAGGAGCTAGGTGCTCCAGTCCCCACCAACTAAGGCAAGTCGGGGGAAGATAAGGTCATGGTCTTTGCATGACAGTCAAGAATAGCATGATAAAGTGATAACCAATCCATGCCCAATATCATATCGAAGTCAACCATATCCAATAATATAAAGCTAGCAATAGTATCTCTCCCAATAAAAGTCACAATACAACCTTTATACACCCGATTCACCACTTATAATTTACCTATGGGGGTGGAACATAAATAGGCTTGGCAAGCGACTCACACATAGTATCAATATCAGAAACAAAATAAGCTAACACATAGGAATAAGTAGAGCCTGGATCAAATAAAACTGAAGCTAAACAATGGCATGCTGGAACTATATTTGTGATAATTGCATTAGAGGCCTCTACCTCGACTCTATCTTGGACAACATAGCAGACGCTACGACCACCACTAGCCTGTGCCCCTTCACGAGCTCCACCTCTCACTAGACCATGATCCCCTCTGGTATCACCCTTTATGGCCTGGGATGTGTCTCTGGTTGCTAGGGTTGGGGCTGGAAGAACTAGCTAAGATCCTGAAGCCTGAGTGGAAGATGCATAATAAGGAAACCTTAGTGAAATTCCCAACCTCATCACAACTTTAGCAAGCCCTGGACTCTCGCCACTAAGATGGTTGCCCTGAAAAGCCACCACGTCTGGTTGCACTGGATGAACTATCACGGCATGTCTGAGTAAGCTTGCATATATCTACACTATCAACTTTGACGATGGCTGCGTAGACCACCCAGCCCTGATGGCGCTGCCTCTGGAACTCTCGATCACGTGGCGGGGGTCCACCAAACTGGTTGTACTGATGGAATCTCTTCTCGTCGCCATGTCTATCATACTTGATATGCTCAATCATATGAACATAAACCACAAAACTCTTAAATGTACCTCCCACCAAAACCAAGAAAGTTGAGCCTCCTGAAGATATCAAGTCAATCCTTTAGTAAATCGTCAAATCCTCTCAAACTAGATAGGGATACTAGACAAGGCATATCTAGACGATGTATGAAATCTGGCCTCATAGTCCAAAACAAACATAGAACCCTACTAAAGTCTATCAAACTCATGTCAATAACTATCCCAAAGGCTATATTGTACGAATCTCTCCAAGATTATCTCTGCGAACTACTCCCATGTCATGAATGGAGATCCAACAGGTCGGCGAGCGAAAATAGACCTCCACCACTCCTTAGCTAGGATGGTGAATTGGTAAACGGTAAAAGCAACTCCATGTGACTCAAGGATGGCTAAATTACACAGTCGGTCTTGATATTCTGATAAGAAATCATAAACTCTATCACCAGGGGTACTGTCAAATCTCAGGGGAGCCAGTCGCACAAACTACTCAAAACTCTTCTACTCGGATGTGGATATAGCAAGACTGGCAGAAGATGGGGGCACCAAAAATGGGGGTGGTGCAACATATGGAGAAATAGCCAAACTCTGAAATTGCGCACCCGAACTCGACCTAGATGTCTGAGGCGGAATCATAACAGTCAGAGAAAGATCTACTAGGGCTGAAGAAGGACCCACATGAATCATAGATGGCTCAACTGAAGCTACAAAAGGGTGAACTGGCATTTTAGAAGTTGGTGCATCAGTGACAACTAGGCTAGAGGGGCTCCCTCAAATCTATCTAATACCCTCAAAGCATCTTCGGAACCGAGGTGTAGCATCTAGGGTTGAAGATGGAGGAATACAATTTGTAGGTCTCTGTGGCTCATAATCAGGCCTTAGAGAAGACAACCTAGTCCGTCCCCTAGGAGGAGCTGCCCCTCTAGCAAGTCTTTTTACCCTGGCCTTATCATGACTCTACCTCGATTGCGAGTAGGAGTCATATCAGCTCACTCAGTCTCTCCCACTAATTGTTGAGATCCAGTAATCGGCATCTGCATAGATGGAGTAGATTAAATACTTTCAAAACATGTGATATGAAGAAACGCAAGAATAGAAGCAAGATATGAAAGTATTTCCTAACAAGTGCCTCGTAGTCTCCCAAAGATAGGTATGGAGTTCTACATACCAATCTGCAACACTCTTCTAGAAACCCTTCTCTTGACTCAAGAGTCTAACGAACCTAGAACTCTGATACCAAACTTGTCACAACCCAAAATCTAATCGCAACAAAAGAGAATAAAGTAAAACAAAAGCAACCATAAGATAATAATGAAATCCTAAAATTTAGAGTGATGAGTATAAGAGCATCTAAAGTAGTACAAAAATTGAACACAACTGTCTGAAATGAAAATACAACGATGCCTGATAAAGTATAATACAAAGTCTAAAATCGAAGCAACAATAAAGGAAATCTCAAAGATCCATGATGACTTGAAATTTGAGCCTCACCGTTAAGATTTGAAATGATGGAGAAAAGCTCTGCTAGAGTGGATCAACTACACTGTATGGGTCTCTATGCTCGATCTACAGAGAGGAAAAAAAATAGGGGTGAGTACATCGAAATGTACCTAGTAGGTTCCACCAACTTGATAAGCGAATAGAACAAGAATGTGATAATGAAGAATATACCACTTAATAAATATCATAACAATGACAATCGATGATGCAATGCACATGTAATATATGAATATGATGCATGAGATAGAATCGCAGCGGAATCTGGTGTCGATGTATACATCTATCGAGCTGAAGTTACCAGGTAGAACCCATGGAGGTCTCGTCAGACCATATACAAATATCTCAAGTGCCATGATGGACTTTGGCATTGGTGATACCTTGGGGGACTCTAGCGCCGAAAAGGAGATATCAGGTAATATATTTATCTCATGGCCAATGCAATATAGATGCAATGCATGCCAAATAACAACAAAAAGATGTATATCAATGACAGTATACATCGGTGGACTTTGGCACCGCCAAATAGATCTCAAGCAATAAAGTTGTCTTAAATATATCAGTGTCTGAGTAGTACAAATGCAATATGATGTGTATAGATGACAATGCCACAATATGAGTAATTATATGCAATATGACATGATGATTATATGAAAAATAACCATAACATTATTAGGCTACATAAAATGCATCAACTACTACACAAGACCATCAATAAGTCACATATCATCGTCCTCTCGTCAATAAACAAATTATCAATGAAATCGGACTCTTCAAGTCCCACAATATGCTCATATATCTCAACGGTATCACAAATATCATCAATTTACAACATAACTCTCCTAAATGGTATCAAAAATCTCATATTATCACATTAATATCCAACATATCTAAATTCTCAAGATTTCATCTCAATTTATCAATAGAATCATAATTTACTCAACTTTCGGTATAATTAGTATCACATTTCCATCACAATTCTATCATATCAATCTGAATTCTCGAAACAATCCACATCTTACAATTATCACATGAACATACCCAATAACTCAAATTTAGTCCCAAAAAGGTTAATTGGACCCACCAATAGTGAAACTGAACTCGAACAACCTTTCAATTAACTTAAACCTCCACACAATCCCTGGATCAATTAATCACTATCAATAATAGATACTACATATCAAGTGGTGAATTTTGATACCCATATTGGCACGAATTAGGTTTAAGGGGAAAATGGTCCAAATTAGAGCTAAAATTCAAAGTTTTTAAATTTAGAAATTGACTTTAAAATAAAGTTCTACACAGGAAATGGAGTCTGAGGGTGAAAATACTACTAAAATTGAACTCAAATCGAATAAGAAATCTTCATTTAAAGTTTCAAAATTATAGACCAAAAATCCCCAATTTTAGCATTCAAAATCATGAAATTCAAGATAGATTCAAGATAAAAGTCATGGAAATTAATCAAAATGAAGTTAGAAACTCTTACCTAAATGAAATCTCCAAAAAGTCTTGTAAAAAATTGCCCCCAAAATCTTGAAATTTGAAGAAATGAGTAAAAATGGTGATTCTCAAAATTTAAAACTAATACAAGTAAAATGTACTCCATGAACGTTGGTGGGATCCCACGAACGTGGAGGGTAAAGTCCGTCAGTGCTCCATAAATGTGGCTATGAGTCCGCGAGCATGGAGAAGAATAGGGATAAAACAACTATAGCTCAGCGAACGCGAATGTGGTCAAAACATAAACCTCCATGAATGCGGAGAAGGACCATTATTGCACTAGAAACTCCTTTGCACTAGCAAAATCAACCAACAATAATTCTCGATACGACTCTTCGGAATTCATTCAAATTTTACAAACCAAATATGTATCCACACCAAAAACCGCGATCCTAACTCAACGGAACAGTCAAAATTCAATTTGCGGTCTCCTCGATACAATTACTAATACGAGTCAAATGAACTAATTTGAAACTCAAAACACCAGAAACTCAAAATGGCAAAAAATCACTTTTTTCAATAACTTAAGCATCCAAAAAGGACGAAATTCATTTTTCAACTATTAAAACTCAAGATTTAAATTCTAACAATATAGATAGTTGAAAATAGGTCCAAAGTAACTTATGGAAGGGAAAAGAGAAAGTTAAAAAATAAAGAACTAGGTCATTACATCATGATGGATGGAATACTTACCTACTTAGTATATTTCACGTAAAAATGCATACTTCTTTTTCTACATGATCTAAACATGTAGGGACGGGCGATGACGAGATTATTCCTCCATTTCATGGCTATAGTTAGATCGTGCTTTGAATATTATGGGTGCGTCCCCATGCTTCGGGGACAAGCCTTGTTTATGCTATACTTTCATGTTGAGACTTTATGATTTTACTTGCTATTATATCTTGAGGGTGAGCTAATAGTATGTTCTAGGCCCCACAAAGATCTATGATGTAGAGGTAAGTATTGGACTATGATGTTGTAATTCCTCAAGGGATACTCTAACCTTCATATTGATATGTTGCACTTTCTTACTCTCTTATGAATTGCTTACTTTATCTTATGTATGCTTATGATATGAACAAGAGACTCTAATGGGGCACCTTCGGATGTCACATTCATCGTATCATGGCTAGGACCTAGGTTCAGGCCGTGATATTTTCAAGCTTTCTCCTCCAATATTTGGATTTATTCCATAGATTCTACCCAAGACATATGAGTTTCATTCATGTGAACCTTCCATCCATGAATCCCAAGTATTTTTTCAACTAAATCTCCTAGAATTCTTTTTGCAAATTCATGAATGTTTAGGTTCTTTGAAAATGCATGTGTCATGATTTATTTACTATCATATGATGTATTTTGATATAAATTAATATTATGTTAGAAGATGTTGATGATTTATAAGATGTTTCCATGTCAAGCTACTCAAGGATTTGAAAGTTCATGGTGGGTTATTTTATGAACCATTTTAATTGATGAATTTCATAATATTTATGCATGACTTCTTTGCATTGCATGTTTTAAGTCCAAATACATCTAACCCACCTAGTTTTACTCTATGCTTGAATGAAATATGACTTGAATGATAAGGGTTTCAACTAAATGTTTCAGGTTATGAATTTGATTATGGAAGTCCTTTTATGTCTAAATGAATGATTGGTGAAAGGTTTTCTCACCTAAATGATGGGTTCCTCATGTGATAAGGACAATTCTCACATTGTGAATCCTTAATTTTCATGAGCAACTTGATGAATTTCTTTAATGTTATTGAACTTAAAGTCAATGATTGATTACTTTAACATATGACTATTCGGTGGGACTTGACTTAGCACCGAATGAGGCTTTGGGTGGGGACTCGACCTAAGTGGTCCCTAGTAGAAGCTCATAGTTTCATAACTATGCTGCCACCATAGGTTGCCTTTTTAGGCTAGGCTAATGGATCAACATATGGCCCTAATGTTAATATTAACAAATAAATTTTGACGGAGTTCTCCCTGGCAAGTAGTCTCCACTTCTAATGTAGGGGCCTACATTGGATTATATGTTATAGCTCACATGGTCTTATTGTCAGCTATAATCCTTTCCTACATATGAATACCTCCTTTAAGATATTTTCATTAATTTACTCATAGTGTAATACATAGCTCATTCATCACTACTTATGACCTTATTCTTTGTATGATACGTTTTTTGCTTAACTAATTATATCTACAATTGTATTTACTATTGAATTGCACACCTGTATCCTTAATACATTTTAAGTACTAACATATACTCTATGCCTATATTTAATCACAATGAAAGGACGGGTTACCCTCCTCCTCACACTCGCAATTGATTTTGGATTGCTATGGAATACCTATTGGTGAGTGCTCATGCTTCATAGACAAACCTATCTTGTTTCTAGCTTGTTGTGTTTTAGACTTTAAGACTATTACTTTACATTTTCTTTGAAGGTGAGATTGGACACGCCTTAGCTTCCGCCTAGCCTAGTATGTAGAGGTATTGTTGGATAGGATGTAATAGATTTATGGCTTGATATCTTTGATCCATCTTACGCTAAAATCCCACAGTCCCTATCCACATGTTTCCACTTATGTTTATTTGTTCATTACCTATGAATGTTAAGAGGCTTGTTTGAGGATCTCTCAGGGTCCTCATTTGCCATCTTACACCAGGGCCTATCTTAGGTCATGGCATGTGAGCATGTTATTTTTCATTGTTGATCATCCCAACCTTGTGGTGTGTTGAATACTTTTTTATTCAATTATTCAAAACCTGTTGGCCTAAGTCTAGGATGCCTAGTGCTTGCTTTAGTACGCCCTGAAGTAATTTTGACCGGCTTAGATCCCTATAGACTAATGTATCGGACTAAAGTCCGATAGAATGAGCCTTAGTTAGGCAAAAACCTTGCTCTGATGATATCCTATCCATAATCCCCAATTCAACAACCTTGTGAATTACATTGGTGACATCAGCTTTTTACAATTTGCGACTAGACTTTTGGGTTTGGTAGATGGATGAATTGAATAACTAAGTGTGTACCTTTGCATCCCATGGAGACCTATGACTATCATATGATAAGGATACCCTCAGCAACAACCTTGATGGTTTTAGCAAGGTCCGTCCTTGATAACATTGTCACCTTCAACAAACATTGGTTTTAAGGTCCAACCTTGGCTATATAGAAATCTTAGGCGGGCATCGGATTCACAGGTGTCACGACCCAACATAAATCGCAGCTAAAAAAAAGGAAATAAAAAGGAAACCATCTCAACATAACATAAAAGATCTCCCAAAATCTAGAGTCATGAGTACAAGAGCATCTAAACCAGTACTGAAAGGTAAATACAACTATCTCGAAAGAAAATACAATAGTGCTTCAAAATAACTGATACATAGTCTAAGAGAAAAGAAATAAAAAGAGGATCGAAAGATCCACGATGACTCGAAGTCTGAGCCTCACTGTTGAGATCTAGATGGTAATGATAATACTCGGATGGAATGATGAACTACCTGAATCCGGTGCACGATCTGCAGAGAGAAAACAAAGCAGGGGTAAGTACACTGACCCAGTAGGTTCAACCGACTGGGTAAGAGAAATCAAATCAAGCATGTAATAACAAAGAACCCTATCCTTGCATAAAAAAGGTTAGCACAAGATGATAATATATATAATAATAATGAGATAAAATTTCCTCAAGAATCCATGATGCCATATAACCACAATAAGAAATATAATGCATAACTCATCATGCAAAATACCAAGGATGTTACAGCTTTGCCACTTGCTCGTGGTAATATCAAAATGCCACAACCTTGCCACCTGCCTGTGGTCAAGGAATAGTATGATGCCAAGTTCTTGCCACCTGCCCCTGGTAAATATATATGAAGTATGAATCTCACCCTTGCCTCCTTCCCGAGTTAAGGAGGTGGTACCAATGCGAATCATAATGACCTTGCCTTCTACCTGGTTCAAGGGATGTTACAAGCCACACACAATAGGTGTAAAGCAACAGCGCAATCGAAATATGCATGTAAACATGTAAAATAGCATCACTACAGGAATACAGAAGCATAAAACTCATAATGATCATATGCACCCAAAGAATAATATTAAGTGTCACAGCTAATGACAAAAATATCATCATATTTTAGATCATCATAATTATATCAATAATCAAGAATGTCAAATGTCAGACCTAACTCGTCCCAAGTATGCAAGAATATTAATATTACCGGACCTAACGCGTCCCAAATATGCAAGTATGACCATGATCCCAGACCTAACTCGTCCCAAATATAACAATGATACCGAACCTATCTCGTCCCAACAGTACAAGTATATCCATAATACCAAACTTTCCTCGTCCTAATTAGTCTCACAAGTCTCATTTAGTCACATTCTATCTCAAATCCTCATCATTTCATCATAATTTGACTCAGATCATCAATAGGATCAAGATAATACCACATATTTGGTATAACCAGAATCACTTTCCATCATCATTTCAATACAACAACTCAATTGAACAATTATCCATTTAAATCTCACAATTATCACATGACAAGCTCAATAACTTGAACCCAGTCCCAAGAGGTTAGCCGAAACTATGAACATGGAGCTGACATTTAAATCGGAAATCAACATCGCACTTGGACAAGCTTTCAATCAACTCAAATCCTCAAATCGAGCCTCCAATTCGATCAACCACCATCAACAATAGTTACTACTTATCAAGAGAAGCATTTTTACATCCATATTGGCATAATTTAGGCTTAGGGGAAAAATAGTCAAAATTAGGGCTGAAATTTGAAAGTCTCAAATTTGGAAATTGATTTCCAAATCGAGTTCTAATCGGAAAAATAGAGTTCACGGGCAAAAATGCCATTGACATCAAGCTTAAATTGAATGAGAAATCAATAGTTAAAGTTTGGAAAACATAGTCCAAAAATCCCCAATTTTGGGTGTTTAATTTCATAAAATCAAAGATTAAATCAAGATAAACTTATAGAAAATGATTAGTTTAGTGTTAGAAACACTTACCCAACAAGAATCTTTGAAAACCGTTCTTCAAAATCACTCAAAAAAGTTTAGAAGTTCAAAAATGAATTAAAAATGGTGTTTCAAGAGTTTCAAAACTGTCCAGGTATGAAAATTACTCCGTGATTGGGGAGCCCATCCCACGAACACGGAGACCAATACGCCTCACCTCTGAGAACATGTGACCCAGTCCGCAAATGCGGAGCTCAGCTGACCCACACCTCCACGAGCAGGGAGACTAATAGGCCTCAACTCTGGGAACGCGTGACCCAGTTCGCGAACGTGGAGCTCACAAGACCCACACCTCCGCGAACACAGAGAAAAAGGCTTCCTGCACTAGATATCAACAACCAGAAATAGCCAAGTCTAATTTCCCTACTCGGAATGGGCCCTCAAAACTCATCCAAACTCAGAATTTCACAAACTTTATATGTATCCATACCAGAAACAACGATCCAGACTTAATAGAATCATCGGAAATCAATTGTAAAGCCTCCTCACCACATTTAATGATTAAAAGAAATAAAACTAGTTTAAAGCATCAAATAACAAAACTGCCCTCGACAACCTCAAAAATTATTCCAAGACCATTTCTAACGTTAGTTTAATCAATAGGAATTAGTGGGACTGTCGGAATTCTAACCCGAGGTTTGGAACTCCGAAAGTTGACCAAAGTCAAACTTTGATTTCGAAAATGACTAAAATCACAACTTTGGGCCTAAAAAACTCATATTTTAATTCCAAATTAGGTTCTGCAACTTCTTGTAGTTTAGTTATGACATTTCGGAGCTAATGGAATCAACGGATCCCCGATCTGACTTTCGAAACCCTGAATGACACAAAAACTCACTTTTTCACTAACTTAAGCCTCCAAAAACATCAAACATCATAATTTCAACTTTTAAAACTTAGGATTTCAATTCCAACCATTCAAATAGTTCAAATTAGGCCAAAAGCAACTGACAAAAGGGTAAAATAGTAAATTTTACAGATAATATCAAAAATTAGGTCATTACCATTCAACACTAAAAAGAATGTTCATCCTTGAAAATAAGGAAAAGAGGAGTACCTGAAGCTTCAAAAAGGCTGGGATAATAGCCCGTATGTCAAACTCCAACTCCCAAGTAGTCTCATCAAAAAAATAGTGCCACCAGTGAGCCTTCACCGAAGGTATATATTTGGATCTCAATTTACAGACCTACCTGTCCAATATGGCTATAGGTTCCTCTTCAAAGGAAAAATCTGGACCTAACTAATCAGAGTCATAAGAAATCACATGAGATCATCAGAAATATACCAGCAGAGCATAAAAACATGAAAAACACGATGAACAGAAGATAATCTCGGTGTTAAAGCCTACTCGTAGGCTACCTCACCAACTCTCCTAAAAATCTCAAAAGGGACAATGAACTTGGGACTAAGCTTTCCCTTCTTCCTGAATCTCATCACACCTTTCATAGTTTAAACCTTTAGCCAAACACTGTCACCAATAGAGAACTCAAGAGGTCTAACCCTTATATCAGCATAACTCGTCTGGCGACTCTGGGCAGTCAAAACTCTACTCTCAATCAGTCGGACTCGGTCCATGTCATCCTGAAGCAAATCAACAACTAATATCTTAGCCAAACCTGAATTAAACCATTGACTGGGTGAACTACACATCCGGCTATACAAGGCCTCAATGGTAATTATTGTTATATGCAAACCCTAGCAATGGTAAGTGTTGGTCCCACTGGGCCCCAAAATTAATAACACAGGCCCTAAGCATATCCGCTAGCACCTGAATGGTGCACTCTAACTGATCATCAGTTTGAGGGTGAAAAGCTAAACTCAAATCCATTCTAGTACCTAAACCATGTTATAAAGCCTACCAAAAGTGAGAAGAAAACACTGACTCTCCATCTGATACTATAGATACTGTCACACCATGCAATCTGACAAAGTCCTAGATATACAGCCTGGTCGCCTGCTCCACACTGTAGCTAGTCCTCACCGGTACAAAGTGTGCCAACTTGGTCAATCGATCGACGACTATCCAAATTGAATCAGAGTCTCCCAAAGCCATGGGAAATACTGTAAAAAAACCGCAATCACTCTCTCCCATTTCCACTCAAGAATGGGTATTATTTGCATCGATCCAAGTGGTTTTTGATGTTTATACTTTAACTGTTGTCAATTCCAACACTTTGCCACAAACTCAACTATGTATGTCCTCATGCTAAACTACCAATAATGTTATTTAGGATCATGATACATCTTAGCCACACCCGGATGAATGGAATATCTAGCACAATTGGCCTCCTCAAACATCAATCTAAGCCAATCCCTAATGTTACGTACATTAACTCTACGGCTAACCCTCAAAACCCTATCAAAATCAATAAAAGCCACTTGTGTTTCACCTCACAATACTTTGTCATGAATGATGCATAATATGAGGTCCTTGAACTAGTGAGCACATATCTGATCAAGCAAAGAAGATCAGGCCTCTACAAAGGCAAAAATACTTTGAGGAGGAGAAATGTCCAAACATACCATCTAGCTAGCAAGTGACTGAACCTCTAGAGCCAAGGGCCTCTCCTTAGCCCTCAAGAATGCCAAACTCCCCATACTATTAGCCTTCCAGCTCAAAGCATCTACAACTACATTAGCCTTTCCTGGGTGATATAGAGCAGAGATATCAAAGTCCTTAAGTAACTCCAACCACCTACGTTGTCTCATGTTCAGATTAGGCTGAGTAAAGATTTATTTGAGACTTCGGTGATTGGTAAAGATCTCACAATGCACCACATAAAGTTAATGTCGCCACAATTTAAACACAAATGCAATTGCAGGCAACTCCGAGTCATGAGTAGGGTAGTTTCTCTCATGCACTTTCAACTGTCTAGAAGCATAGGTTTCATAACCCGAAATCCAGATGTAATGGCACTTACCTAACCCGCTAAGGCAACTAAGCCCAAACCGGACCAACTCATCAAAAGTGATAAAAGTGGAAGATAAACAATCTAATACATAAAAAAATCATAGGGAAACCAAACTACAACAATCTCAAAACTGGTGTCACATGTACAAGCTTCTAAATACATAATACCCAAATTAAATACATGTTTGAAATGTTTAGTCCTCAATTAGAACATAATATAATACTGGATTCCTCGAAGATCTGCCGAAGACATAAGCAACTACCTTAAGGATAATCCAGAAGCTTGATCCTACAATGAAAAAAGCCTAACTAGAGGGATGGGGCTAGCAACCTACAAAAATGTAGCAAGGGGTGAGCACCAAATAATAGGGTACTAAACAAATGGAACTAACCTAAAGATAAACAATGAAGAACCAAGTAACAACTCAACACCCAACCACATATCGCCAAACTACAAACCTGCACTTAGAAAAGTCTCAGCACAATGTATACAACATATAGAAATTACAAGAATGTAAATATACTCATCATTTAGCATCAGGCCTCAAAGGATCACAATCTCACAACTATTTTACGAGACAATTAATCATAACCTTCACAATTACTCAATCTAAAAATTCTACTATCAAAGCCTATTATAGTATAATTCTCATTATTTTCCTTTCAAGTCATAGAGGAAATACTACAATTTATCAAGTTCTCAACAATTCATCAAGTGTCATTCAATCAACACCAAGAAACAATTTATCAAGTTCTCAACAATTCATCAGGTGTCATTCAATCAACACCAAGAAATCATTCACGCTAATTCATAAATAAGTTATATGATACAATGAATAACCAATATCAACATCACTCCATATACTCATAGAAACCCAAAGCATTATGGGATGAAGTGAATGCCATGAGATGTAAATAATGCTCTGTAATGTCAAAAAATAGCGAAGCATGTCTGTCCTACGATACACATCCACTTATCATAATCATGCCTCAGTCAGAACCCATGGGGGCCACACATGGACCATGTATCCATTGGAACCATTTTCCTATGGCAATTTTCATTTCTTATCTAGCCGGAACCATTTTCTTTCAACTATTCATTTCTTTTCTTTATTTTCCTTTTCACTAGCCTGAAATATTTCCCTTCGACTTTTCATTTCTTTTCTTTGGATCATCAAGCAAACACATAATAAATGCATAAAGATCATGTTCATGGAAATAAAATACGCAAGATGTCCATACGAAGTATATATCTCAACATTCAAGAACGGATAACTCAATAAAATAAATGTTGCAATATCCTTAATATCTCAACACCATCACAACCTCAATAACATTCAAATCTCAAAATAAGTACCAATTCGATATCAATATCAAATAATTCACTATTTCACCTATAATACACCTCCACAATTAATTCACAAGTCAAATATCATCATAAAAATGATTACTCAATAAAATATTTAAATCATTGATCCAACTCTACCCCCAAAATACTCAATTCCATACACATTGGAGCACACGAGGTTCAACATACTTAACAAAAGGCTAGAAATCAACTTGTCTTATACAAAGTCTTGAATCACGTCAATTCTGAAACTTTCCCCTTTTTACGATACTCCAAATCACCAAAATTTATTCAAATATAGCATCACAATCACATAACGAATCTAATGACAATAAAATCAATTAATTCGGGTGAAAAGGGCAAAATGGTCCAAAAATTTCATCGTTGAGAAAAGTCACCGAAATCTGAAAATTTATAAATAAAAATGTTCTCCAAGTGATAAGGAATTCAACGGAGAAAACCATTTAAAAAACGGAGCTAATACGAGGTAGAAATCGCATGTTTAAAGCTTCATAGAATACTTTCAAACTTTTACATCAAACGACGCGCCAAAATCAATTTCTAAAGCTTCTACAATATTCCTCTCCAAACAAATATACAAATTAGCCTTTTGAATTGCCCAAAACAGATCAAAATTGAAGGAGAAATCGCTAATAGAAGTTGGGGGAAAAATCCGAGAAGTCTGGAAAATTTCTAGATTTAACAAGTTGACTGCCACATGGCAGATTCTCATTGGGCCACGTCGATGCCGCATTAGCTTTTTCAGCAATTCCTCAAACATAAATTCGATGCTCGGCCTCATCCGGAGTTGGAAAAATACAATCCATATATGCAATCGGATCGGAAACAATATTCTGGACTGAACGGTATAGTCAAAATTCACATCGAAGGTGGTTTTATTCCATTGTGGGTCCCCCTTACCAATACCAAAAACTACCGAAGGGACCAAAACATAGTCAAAATTCACATCGGAGGTGGTTTTATTCCATTGTGGGTCCCCTTTACCAATATCGAAAACTACCGAAGGGACCAAAACATACCCGGAACCACCAGGAACTGAACGAAGGGTTCCCCTCGATCAAACTCGACGTTCTGGATCCAATAGAATCATCCAAATTTAAATTTGAGGCCTCTTTGGCCCCAAACCCGAGAAAGCTCATTTAAACTAATTGCGGACTCAAAAACTCAAAATATTCTCAAAAGCTCTAATTTAAGATATATGAAGTATGAATCTCACCCTTGCCTCCTTCCGGGTTTAGGAGGTGGTACTAATGTGAATCATAATGCCCTTGCCTCCTACTCGGGTCAAGGGATGTTACAAACCACACACAATAGGTATAAAGCAACAGTGCAATCCGAATATGCATGTACACATGTGAAATAGCATTACAACAGGAATACAAAGGCATGAAACTCATAATGATCATATGCACCCGAAGAATAATGTCAAGTGTCATAACTAATGCCCAAAACATCTTCATATTTTAGCTCATCATAATTATATCTATAATCAAGAACGCCAAATATCGGACTTAACTAGTCCTAAGTATACAAGAATATCAATGTTACCAGACCTAGCTCGTCCCAAATATGCAAGTATGACCGTCATACTGCACCTAACTCGTCTCAAATATACAATTATAACAATGATATTGGACCTATCTCGTCCCAACAATACAAGTATATCAATAATACCAGACCTTACTCATCCTAATCGGTCTCACAAGTCATATTTAGTCACATTCTATCTCAAATCCTCATCATTTCATCATAATTCGACTCAGATCATCAATAGGATAAAGATTATACCTCAATTCGGCTCAACCAGAATCATTTTCCATCATCATTTCAACATAACAACTCAATTGCACAATTGTACATCTAATTATCACAATTATCACATGACAAGCTCAATAACTTGAAACCAGTCCCAAAAGGTTAGCCGAACCTACCTCGATGCCGAAATCACACTCGGACAAGCTTTAAATGAACTCAAATCCTCAAATCGAGCCTCCAATTTGATCAACCACTATCAATAATAGTTACTACTCATCAAAAGAAGCATTTTGATACTCATATTTAGGCTTAGGGGCAAAATAGTCAAAATTAGGACTAAAATTGAAAAGCCTCGAATTTGTAAATTGATTCGGAATCAAGTTCTATTGAAAAAATAGAGTTCACGAGCGAAAATCCCATTAAAATCAAGCTTAAATTGAATGAGGAATCAATAGTTAAAGTTTGGAAAAAATAGACTAAAAATCCCCCAATTTTGGGTGTTTTAATTTCATGAAATCAAAGATAAAATCAAGATAAAACTCATAGAAAATGATTAGTTTAGTGTTAGAAACACTTACCCAACAAGAATATTTGAAAACCTTTCTCCAAAATTGCCCAAAAAGCTTAGAAGTTTGAAAATGCGTTAAAAATGGTGTTTCACGAGTTTAAAATTTTCCAGGTATAGAAACTACACTACGATCGCGGAGACCAATAGCCTCAACTCCGGGAATACGTGATCCAGTCCGCGAACGTGGAGCTCACCAGACCCATTCCTCCGCGAACGCAAAGACTAATAGGCCTCAACTCTGGGAACGCGTGACCCAGTTCATGAACGCAGAGCTCAGCAGACCTACACCTCCGCGAACGTGGACGCTTCTCCATGAACGCAGAGAAAAAGGCTGCCTGTACTAGATATAAGAAACCAGCAATAGCCAAATCCAATTTTCCTACTTGGAATGGACCCCTAAAACTCATCCAAACTCAGAATTACACAAACTTTATATGTATCCATACCAGAAACAACGATTCAAACTCAACGGAATCATGAGAAATCAATTTTAAAGACTCCTTGCAACATTTAACGATTCAAGTTAACAAAAACTAGTTTAAAGCATCAAAATACCAAAACTGCCCTCGGCAGCCCCTAAAATTTTCCAACACCATTTCTAGCGTTAGTTTCACCAATTGGAACTAGTGGAATTGCCCTAATTTTGATCCGAGCTTCAAAACTACAAATGTTGACCAAAGTCAAACTTTGATTCCGGAAACGACTAAAATCACAACTTTAGGCCTAAAAACCTCATTTTAATTCCAACTTTAATTCTACAACTTCTTGTAGTTTAGTTTTGACATTTCAGAGCTAATGGAATCGACGGATCCCTTATCTGACCTTCGAAACTCAGAATGATACAAAAACTCACCTTTTCACTAACTTATGCCTCCAAAAATGCCAAACTTCATAATTTCAACTTTTAAAATTTAGGATTTCAATTCGAACCATTCAAATAGTTCAAATTAAGCCTAAAGCAACTTATGAAAGCGTAAAACAGTAAATTTCACAAATAATATCAAAAATCAGGTCATTACATCATTCACTACTAAAAAGAATGTTCGTCCTCGAACATAAGGAAAAGAGGAGTACCTGAAGCCTCCAAAAGGCTGGGATAATGGCCCGCATGTCAGACTCCAACTCCTAAGTAGCCTCATCAACAAAATAGTGCCATCGAACCTTCACAAAAGGTATATCTTTGGATCTCAATCTCCGAACCTACTTGTCCAATATGGCTATAGGTTCCTCTTCAAAGGAGAAATCAGGACCCAACTCAACAGAGTCATAAGAAACCACATAGGACTCGTCATGAATATATCGGCGGAGCATAAAAACATGAAAACATGATGAATAGAAGATATTCTCGGTGGTAAAGCCAACTCGTAGGCTACCTCAGCAACTCATCCTCAAAATCTCAAAGGCCAAATAACGTGGGACTAAGCTTGCCCTTCTTCATGAATCTCATTACACCCTTCAAGGGTTAAACCTTTAGCCAAACACCGTCACCTACAGAAAACTCAAGAGGCCTAACCCTCTTATCAACATAACTCTTCTGGCGATTCTGGGCAGTTAAAACTCTACTCTGGATCAGTCGGACTCTGTCCATGGCATCTTGAAGCAAATCAACAACCAACATCTTAGTGAACTTGAATCAAACCATCCAATGGGTTACACCTCCGGCTATACAAGGCCTCAAACAGTGCTATATGGATGCTGGAATAGTAACTTTTGTTATATACAAACTCTAGCAATGGTAAGTGTTGGTCCCACCGGGCACCAAAATAAATAACACAGGCCCTAAGAATATCCTCTACCTGAATGGTACACTCTAATTGACCATCAGTCTGAGGGTGAAAAGCTGAACTCAAATCCACTTTATCTGATACTATAGACATTGGCAAACCATGCAATCTGACAATGTCCCAGATATGAAACCTGGCCACTTGCTCCAAACTGTAGTTAGTCCTCACCGATACAAAGCGTGCTGACTTGGTCAGTCAATCAATGACTACCCAAACTAAATCAAACTTGCCCAAAGCCATGGGGAACCCTGTAACAGAATCCATAGCCACTCTCTCCTATTTCCACTCGACAGTGGGCATTCTTTGCATCGATACACCGGGTTTTTGATGTTCATACTTTACTTGTTGGCAATTCCAACACTTTGCCATGAACTCGACCATGTCTCTCATCATCCTAACCCACCAATAATGTCGTTTAAGATCATGACACATCTTACCAATACCCGAATGAATGGAATATCTAGCATAATTGGCCTCCTCTAATATCAATTTCACCTAATCCCCAACTTTAGGTACACAAACTCTACCGTTAACCCTCAAAACACTATCAAAACAATAATAGCCACTTTGGTTTCACCTCTCAACATTTTCTCATGAATGATGCATAATCTGAAGTCCTCCAACTAGTGAGCACATATTTGATCCAGCAAAGAAGATCTAGCCTTTACATAGGCCAAAATACTGTGCGGAGGAGAAATGTCCAAACGGACCATCTACCTAGCAAGTGATTGAACTTCTAAAGCCAAGGGCCTCTCCTCATCCCTCAAGAATGCCAAACTCCCCATATTAGTAGCCTTCCAGCTCAAAGCATCAGCCACCACATTGGCCTTCCCAAGGTGATATAGAATAGAGATATCAAAATCCTTAAGAAACTCCAACCACCTACCTTGTCTCACATTCAGATTAGGCTGAGTAAAGATTTATTTGAGACTCCGGTGATTGGTAAAGATCTCACAATGCACCGCATAAAGATAATGTCGCCACAATTTAAACACAAAAATAATTGTTGGCAACTCCAAGTCATGGGTAGGGTATTTTCTCTCATGCACTTTCAAATGTCTAGAAGCATAGGTGTCACAATCCGAAATTTGGGTGTGATGGCACTGACCTAAACCACATAGGAAAGTAAGCCCAAATCGGAACAACTCATAAAAATGATAAAAGCAGAAGATAAACAATCTAATATATAGAAAATCATAGGGAAACCAAACTACAACAATCCCAAAACTGGTGTCATATCTATAAGCTTCTAAATACATAACACTCGAACAAAATACATTTTTGAAATGTCTAGTCCTCAATTAGAACATAACATAGTAATGGATTCCTCAAAGATCTGCCAAAGACATAAGCAGCTACCTTAAGGATAATTCGGAAGCTCATTCCTACAATAAAAAAGTCTAACCAGAGGGATCGGGCTAGCAACCTACGAAAATGTAGCAAGGGATGAGCACTAAACAACATGGTACACAACAAATGGAACCAACATAAAGATAAACAATGAAGAACCAAGTAACTCCTGAACACCCCACCACATACCGCCGAACTACAAACCTGCACTTAGAAAATTTCCATAACGATGTATACAACATATAGAAACTACTAGAATGTGGATATACTCATCACTTAGCATCATGTATAAAGGATCACAATCTCATAACTATTTTACAAGACAAGGATTCATAACCTTCATAATTACTCAATCTAAAAATTCTATGATCGAAGCCTATAATAGTATAATTCTCATTATTCTCCTCTCAAGTCATAGAGGAAATTCTACAATTTATCAAGTTCTCACCAATTCATTAAGTGTCATTCAATTAACACCAAGAAACCTATCATGCTAATCCATAAACAAGTCAAATGATACAATGAATAACCAATCTCAATATCACTCCATATACTTATAGCAAGCCAGAGCATTATGGGATGAAGTGAATGACAATGAGATGTAAATAATGCATGCCATGCAATGTCAAATAATAGTGATGCATATTTGTCCTACGTACACATCCACTGATCATAATCATGCCTCGGTCAGAACTCATGGGGGCCACATATAGACCATGTATCCGCCGGAACCATTTTTCTTCGGCAATTTTCATTTCATATCTAGCCGGAGCCATTTCCTTTCGACTTTTCATTTCTTTTCTTTCTTTACCTTTTCACAAGCCGGAACCCATTTCCCTTCGGCTTTTCATTTCATTTCTTTGGATCATCACGCAAATACATAATAAATGCACAATTATCATGTTCGTGGAAATAAAGTACGCAAGATGCCCACATTAATTATATATCTCAACAATAAAAACGAGTAACTTAATACCATAAATATTGCAATATTCTTAATATCTCAATACCATCAAAATCTCAATAACATTCAAATATCAAAATAAGTACCAATTCGATATCAATATCAAATAATTCACTATCTCACCTATAATACACCTCCAAAATTAATTCACAAGTCAAATATCATCATAGGAATAATTACTCAATTCAAAATATTTCAATCAAACCCTACATTGATCTATCTCTACCCCCAAAATACTAGTTTCTATACACATTGGAGCAGACGAGGTTCAACATACTTAACAAAAAGTTAGAAATCCACTTGTCTTATATAAAGTCTTGAACCGTGTCAATTTCAAAGCATTCCTTTTTCTAAGATACTCCAAATTACCAAAATACACTGAAATATAGTATCATAATCACATAACGAATATAATGACACTAAAATTAATTAATTCGGGTGAAGGGGGCAAAATGATCCAAAAGTTTCATCATCAGAAAAAGTCGCCGGAATCTAAATATTTATATATAAAAATGTTCCAAGTGATAGAGAATTCAATGGCGAAAACCATTTAAAAAATGGAGCTAATACGAGGTAGAAATCGCATGTTTAAAGATTCCAAAAATACATTCAAATGCAGCACAAAAAAGCGAATTTTACCTCAAACAGTGCACCAAAATCACCTTCTGAAGCTGCCACGGTGTTCCTCCAAAAAAATCTACAAGTTAGCCTTTTGAATCGCACAAATCATATCAAATTGAAGGAGAAACCGCTAATTGGTGTTGAGGGGAAAATCTGAGAAGTTTGGGAAATATCCAAATTTAGACAAGCTGACTACCACATTGCAGCTTCACATTGAGCCACGTCGGCGGCGCATCAACTTTTTCAGCAATCCCTCAAACTTAAATTTGATGCTCCGGCCTCATCCGGAGTTGGAAAAATACAATCCATAAATGAAATCTAATCAGAAACAATATTCAAGACGCAACGGTATAGTCAAAATTTCCACCGGAGCTCTTTTTATTCTAATGTGGGTCCCATTTTCCAATATCAAAAACTACCGAAGGGACCAAAACACACCCGAAACCCTCGAAAACTGAACAAAGGTTCTCCTAGACCAAACTCGATGTTCTGGATCCAATGGAATCTTTTGAATTTGAATTTGAGGCCTCTTTTGCCTAGAACTCGAGAAAGCTCATTTAAATTAGTTTCAGACTCAAAAACTCAAAATATTCTCAGAAGCTGTAAAAAAATTGCAATGAAGTCATTTCTAGTATTAGTTTCACCATCTTGAACTGACAGAATTTCGATCCGAGCATACGAACTCCGAATGTTGACCAAAGCAAACTTATGATCCCAAATGAACTAAAAATGCAACTTTAGGCCTAAAATCCCCATTTTAACTCCATACTTAGTTCTGCAAGTTCTGCAAGACCGAATTCGACATTCTGGAGCTGATAGAATTGGCAGAATCGCAATCCGATGCTCGAAACTCGAAACGGCTAAAAAAACTCAAAATTTTCAACTTTAAAGAACTAAAAATGCAACTTTGGGCCTAAAATCTCCATTTTAACTCCAAATTCAGTTTTGCAAGTTCTCCTAGACCAAGTTCGGCATTCCAGAGCTGATGGAATTGATAGAATCGCAATTCGACACTCGAAACTCAAAACAGCTAGAAAACTTAAATTTTCCAACTTCAAAGAACTAAAATGCAACTTTGGGCCTAAAATCTCCATTTTAACTCCAAATTCAGTTCTACAAGTTCTTTGGATCAGATTTAGCATTAGAGATCTGATGGAATCGACAGAATCGTGATTCGACAATCGAAACTCAAAACGGCTAGAAAACTCAAAATTTTCAATTTAAACCTTTGAAATTTCTTTCTTTTGTAAAGCTGAAGCTTATTACAATATTTTCGAAATTCGACTTTTAGACTTAACCAATAATGACTCAAGCCAACTTTCTAGAAGAGCAAAATGATAATTTGGCAAAAAATACCAAAAATGACCTTCAAGGTGATTACATCATTCACCACTAAAAACCTTATTCATCCTCGAACATAAGGCAAAGGGAGGAGCCTCACTAGAAGTTACCAAGAGTCTGACATACCCTTTTCAAAGTCATTAATTGTTTCTAAGTAACCTAATTCTCAAAAGTCATGACATTAAAACGTACCAGCAAGAATAATACTTATGAGCCAACATGAAATTCTACCCTCCAAGAGTAACTACCAAGTCGAAGACTAACCAATGAACCAAACATGAACCAATAATAGCTAATTGCAATATGCCAACCATCACAAACCTCATTCAAGTTCCATTCCCTTAACATAATCATCCCTGAACTTAAGCTACACAATTCCAATACTTTGACAATACATATTCGTAAGAGAAAATCCAATTAAATCTGACAACTAGTGAATGACACTCCCAAGCTTATAAAACCTCAAATAACACTGCCTGGATGGTGGAGCACTAGCTAAATCAAGTATGGTGCCCTTTCCACGAGCTGCAGCTATTCAATTGGAAATTAACCTCAACCACATTTAACCCTTCTAAGAGAAAAATACCTCAACATCCACTCCAACACTCGTTTCCTCATGCCAAACTAAAGAAATTCTTGATCACCTTAGTAATTATGTATACCATGAGCACATAACCTCCATGTACCACTAAGTACCAACATAACTCATCATGATAGTTTACGTCAACCTCCATCAACGAAGTAGTATCAATATGATCCAAAGTCATCAATGACATACGAAACCATAAGTCCTTTCTATAATGCTTCCATGAGTCACCTATTATGATTGAACAATCCAACATAACATGAACTGCAAAATTTCCCACATAGCATTGTTTGTCATTCCAACCCAAACAAACTTTCTAAAAAGAAGTTGATAGTCTTTCATAGCCCGGTGATGAGTCAACCCACCTCACATTATCAAGAAAACTCAAAGCGAAAATCCATATAATTTACAACTCTAAACCATGGACCCATATAATGCTTAATCTCTTTCACTTTTCTTAACTTGTATCTGTCATAAATGCTGATAGGATGTTTGAATGCTTAATCTATACTAATGGCCCAATCCTAGATGCTCAAACTCTTTGATGCCCAAAGCTTATGTGCTCGCTCCAAGCCCATTTATTGTTACTATTTCTTAGAAAAATTTCCACAACAGATTGCCTTTTACTTTATACCAAACTATTCAAATGAAACTTTATTTAGTCCCTTCACCATTAAAAGTAACAGAATCCATAATCGAATCCATGCTCAAAACTCCTTCAAAATGCTCAGTAACCAACATAACTGGTCATCTCATTACCTGACTAATCCGTACCTTGACAAAATCAACTACCGCGAATGCAACATACCATGAAATTCTGGAGCACGATTCACACTATGCAACTGATTTCCTTCTCAATCATGATTAATACACATCTTGAAGATATTTATAGATTGCATACCCTACTTTTTCATCAATCGATTTCTTATATACCTTATCGTGTCCGTTATTCACAACCCCAGTCGTACTAGTCACTGAATCAGACGCCATAAAGAAACTCATTCTCACACTCGAGCCAACCCCTATAGACTTCTCTCTCATACCTTACCAAACAATCTTTTAACCCCATTGATACAAGTGTAACTATCTTATCATATGTCAAACAAGGTAACTAAAGTCATGCTATATAAGAAAACGGCTCTTATGATTGATATGGTAGCCCAATCCCAAGTCATACCAACAAAATGTACTAACTTAACCAATTATCTACATGTACTTTCTCACTATCATTTCCATTTATATCTATACAAGTGAATATGTCAAAACCTTATTAGTCCATATGCTTGCTATCTCAAAATCAATGCGCTCCTCTTGGCTTACAATGAAGTCACTAGTCCCCATATAGATATCTAGAATAAAATTCACACTTAAATATATCAATAGCAATTTTAAGGTTCACCATTACAACTTTTCTTATAATCGATTCCAAACCCAAGCATCCATAGTAATAACCAATTAGTTTTCCTCAAATATGACGGTAATGCCAAATTCCACTACCTGAGTAAGTGCGACAATTGCTAACTCTTTAGTAAATAGTGTCCGTGCTCAATGATCAATGCCTCTGTCCTTATATATTACTAGTACCACATCAGAAGTCCCACCAGATTCACCACTAGAATGCATCATATTCTCCGAGAAGTTTGTGTTCGAATAGTCCACACGTTTGTCTCATTGAATGACTATCATACATACTCGAATTAGTTTCATCTCTCAATAAACAATATACGTTCTTCCACAGACAAGATGGGTAGAAAAAGTAGCACAACCCATAGCCCTAGCCAAATAGACATAGACACCATCATAGTAGTTGTATCATAGTCATTAGTGCTACATATCCACTCCAAGAAGACTTAGTAGAGGTCTTGATTTCAATGAACACAATGTCATCCTCTGTCCATACTAATCAATCCTCATTTGAAAACTTAACAACTGGAATCCCATAATTATTACACCGATAACATAGTCATTCTTTTACAGACACTATTTCACGTTTACGAATCACCCCAAACATTTAGTAGACTAGGAAAGTACCACCCTCGATGGTAAAATCTATACTCTTACCAATCCATTGGCCAATTTCTGAACATCTCTAGCCAATGGTCGCTCCTCAACCTAAATAGCTGCAAGACTCCCCAAGCTGGAGGCCTTCCTAGTCAAAGCATCATCCATCACATTGGACTTCCCCGGGTGATATAAGATAGTCACTTCATAATACTTTAGAAGCTCAATCCACCTCCGCTGCCTCAAATTCAGGTCCTTCTGGCTGAAGATGTATTGCAAACTACAATGATCAATGAAGATGTCACAATGTACACTATATAGATAATGCCTTCATAGATTCAATACAAATACAACCGTTGCCAACTCCGAGTCATGGGTAGGATAGTTCTTCTCATGAACCTTCAATTGTCTAGAAGCATAAGTTGTAACCTTTCCCTTTTTGCATCAATACTCCACCCAAAGCAACTCCAAATGCATCACAACAGCTGTGACACCAACGCGCTCCTCTGGCGATGTCAAAAATGGATCTGTAGATAATAAATATTTGAGCTTTTGGAAGCTTTCCTCATGCTCCTCTGCCCATAAGAATGGAGTATTCTTCTAAGTGAGCCTGACCAATGGGGTTGCTATAGAAGAAAAGAGCGAATCACCTGCAATAACCAGCTAGGCCCACAAAACAACGAATCTCAGTGGCTGACGTAGGTCTAGTCCATCCGTAAACCACCTCAATCTTAGCTAGATCAACCCAAATATTCTTTCTAGATACAACATAACCCAGAAACTCCACCGAACTCAGCTAAAACTCACATTTGAAAAAGAAATTGGCATATACCTCTCCTCTCTGAGTCGCTGTAGTACAATCCTCAAGTGCTGCTTATGACCCTCTTAGGCGTTGGAGTGGTCCAATATATCATAGATGAAAATAAAAACAAGGAACCCAAATATAGTCAAAATACACCATTCATCAACTCCCTAAATGCGCCTAGGGCATTGGTTATCCCAAAGGACATCACTAGGAACTCATAGTGCCCACAACTCATCCGAAAAGTTGTTTTAGGAATGTTTTTAGGAATGTCAGAAGACTTGATCCTAACTGATGATATTCAAAACTCAAATCAATCTTAGAAAACATGGTTGCACCATGAAGCTGGTCAAAAAGACATCAATTTTAGGGACAGGATACTTATTCTTAACTGTGACTTAGTTCAACTGTCGATAATCAATACACATTCCCATAGAACCATCATTTTTCTTTACAAACAAAAGAGGGCACCCCATGGAGACACACTAGGGTGTATGAACCCCTAACTCAAGAGATCTTGAAGATGCTCCTTTAGCTCCTTCAATTCAACTTCTCCGACCGATACAATACCCTTGACATATCTCATCTAACCTCATCGACACCCAAATCGAATTAAAGAAAAATCCAAGGCTGACCACATATACATCCCTCAAATTCATTACCTCTGAGCTGGATCGAATTTCAAACCATGCAATGTACCAAGACTCACAACAACCATGCACGATAAAAAATCAAAAGAACAAGAGGAAATTACCTTACAGTCTCTGTAGCCTCTCAAGGATAAGTAACAGACGTCTCCACCAATCCTTAAGACTTACTTGACTGGGCTTGTACACATGTGAGGCCTATGAACCTGAGGCTCTGATACAAAGTGTCACAACTCAAAATCTGGGTATGATGGAACTTACCTAACCCGCCTAGGCAAGTAAGCCCGAACTGGACCAACTCACCAAAAGTGATAAAAGCGAAAAATAAACAATCTAATATATAAAAAATCATAGGGAAACAAAACTACAACATTCCCAAAATTGTTGTCACATGTACAAACCTCTAAATATATAATACTCGAATAAAATACATGTCTGAAATTTCTAGTCCTCAATTAGAACATAATATAATACTGGATTCCTTGAAGCTCTGCTGAAGACATAAGCATCTACCTTAAGGATAATCCAGAAGCTCGATCCTGCAATGAAAAAAGTCTAACCAAAGGGATGGGGCTAGCAACTTACAAAAATATAGCAAAGGGTGAGCACAAAACAACCGGGTATTCACAAATTGAACTAACCTAAAGATAAACAGTGAAGAACTAAGTAACTCCTTAACACCCAACCACGTACCACCGAACTGCAAACCTGCACTCAGAAAAGTCTCAGCACAATGTATGCAACATATAGAAATTACCAGAATGTAGATATACTCATCACTTAGCATCAAGCCTCAAAGAATCATAATCTTATAACTATTTTACAAGACAAGGATTCATAACCTTTACAATTACTCAATCTGAAAATTTTATGATAAAAGCCCATAATAGTATAATTCTCATTATTCTCCTTTGTAAGTCAGAGGAAATTCTACAATTTATCAAGTTCTCACCAATTCATCAGGTGTCATTCAATCAACACTAAGAAACCAAGCATGTTAAGCCATAAAAAAGTGAAATGATACAATGAATAACCAATCTAAACAACACTTCATATACTCATAGCAAGCCAGAGCATTATGGGACGAAGAGAATGCCATGAGATGTAAATAATGTTATGCAATGTCAAATAATAGTGATGCATGTCTATCCTACGATACACATCTACTGATCATAATCATGCCTCAGTCAGAACCCATAGGGGCCACACATGGACCATGTATCTGCCGGAACCATTCCCTTTGGTAATTTTCATTTCATATCTAGCTGGAATTATTTTCTTTCGGCTTTTCATTTCTTTTCTTTCTTTTCCTTTGCACTAGCTGGAATCATTTCCCTTCGGCTTTTCATTTCTTTTCTTTGGATCATCAAGAAAATACATAATAAATGCACAAAGATCGTGTTCATGAAAATAAAATACGCAAGATGTCCATACGGATCTTATTTCTCAACAATCAAGAATATGTGCCTCAATACAAGAAATGTTGCAATATCCTTAATATCTTAATACCAGCACAACCTCAATAGCATTCACTTCTCAAACTATGTACTAATTCGATAACAATATCAAATAATTCACTATTCACATATAATACACCTCCACAATAAATTCACAAGTCAAATATCACCATAGGAAAAATTACTCAATTCAAAATATTTCAATGAAAGCCTACATTGACCCATCTCTACCCCAAAATACTCAATTCTATACACATTGGAGCATACGAGGTTCAACATACTTAACAATTAGAAATTCACTTGTCTTATATAAAGTCCTGAATCATGTCAATTCTGAAGCTTTCCCTTTTTACGATACTTCATATCACCAAAATCTATTCAAATATAGCATCACAATCACATAGCAAATCCAATGACACTAAAATCAATTAATTCAGGTGAAAAGGGCAAAATGGCCCAAAAATTTCATCATAAAAAAATCGCAAGAATCTAAAAATTTATACATAGGGATGTTCTCCAAGTGATAATGAATTCAACGGTGAAAACCATTTCAAAAATGGAGCTAATACAAGGTAGAAATCGCATGTTTAAACCTTTCAAAAATACTTTCAAACGCAGCAGAAAATCAGCGAATTTTACCTCAAACGGCGTGCTAAAATCAATTTTGGAAGCTTCCACGGTGTTCCTCTCGAAAACATATACAAGTTAGCCTTTGAATCTCCCAAATCGGATCAAAATTGAAGGAGAAATCGATAATTGAAGTTGGGGAAAATCTGAGAAGTCTGAAAAATTTCCAAATTTAGACAAGCTGACTACCACACCGCAGCTTCTCATTGGGCCTCGTCGGTGCCGCATCAGCTATTTCAGCAATCCCTCAAACTTAAATTTGATTCTATTGCCTCATCCGGAGTTGGAAAAATATAATCCATATATAAAACCTGATTGAAAACGATATTCCGGACTCAATGGTATAGTCGAATGTCCCATCGAAGGTCGTCTTATTCCAATGTGGGTCCTATTTCCCAATATCAAAACTACTGAAGGGACCAAAACACAACCGGAACTGCCGAGAACTCAATGATGGGTCCTCCTAGACCAAACCCAACATTTTGAATCCAACAGAATCATCAGAATATGAATTTGAAGCCTCCTTCGTCCCAAACACAAGAAAGCTCATTTAAACTAGTTTTGGACTCAAAAACTCAAAAACTCATAAGCTCTAAAACTTACAATGAAGCCATTTCTAGCGTTATTTTTACCATCTGAAACTGACGAAATTTTGATCCGAGCCTCTGAACTCTAAATATTGACCAAAGTCAAACTTATGATCCAAAATGAACTAAAAATGCAACTTTGGACCTAAAATCCCCATTTTAACTCCAAATTCAATTTCGCACTCCCTGACAAAATTTGGCATTCCAGAGCTGATGCAATCGACAGAATTGCAATCTGACACTCGAACCTCAAAATGGCTAGAAAACTCAAATTTTCCAACTCTAAAGAACTAAAAATGCAACTTTGAGCCTAAAATCTCCATTTTAACTCCAAATTCAGTTCTGCAAGTTCCACTGGACCAAATTCGACATTCCAAAGCTGATGGAATTGACAGAATCACAATCCGACATTCAAAACTCAAATCAGCTAGAAAACTCAAATTTTTCAACTTTAAAAAACTAAAAATGCAACTTTGGGCCTAAAATCTCTATTTTAACTCGAAATTCAGTTCTGTAAGTTCTCCTAGATCAAATTCGGCATTCTGAAGTTGATAGAATTGATAGAATCGCGATTCAACAATCAAAACTCAAAATATTCAAAAACCTCAAAATTTTCAATTTAAACCTTTGAAAACTCTTTCTTTTGCAAAACTCAAGCTTATTACAATATTTTCAAAATTTGACTTTTAGACTTAACCAATAATGACTCAAGGTAACTTTTGAGAAGGGCAAAATAGTAATTTGGCCAAAAATATCAAAAATGACCTTCAGGGTCATTACAAAGGGCAAAATAGTAATTTGGCCAAAAATATCAAAAATGACCTTCAGGGTCATTACAAAGGGCAAAATAGTAATTTGGCCAAAAATATCAAAAATGACCTTCAGGGTCATTACAATAAGCTATCACCCTTCCCTGTTGCATAAATACACCACCCAAACCCACACCTAAAGTATCACAATATACCACAAACAGAATTCCCTCCTCGAGAAGAGCAAAAATATGTGCTGAAGTCAATATATCCTTGAGCTTTTGAAAGCTCAACCCACAATCATTCGACCACTGGAATACTACAACCTTCTGACTCATCTAGTCAATGAGGTGAGGCTGTTATAGATGAGAAATCCTGAACAAAATGCTGACAATACCCAGCTAAACCAAGGAAACACTGAATCTCAATCATCAAAGTAGGCCTAGCCCACTTATGAATAGCTACTACCTTGGCCAGATCGATCATAATTCCCTCTTTTGATACAACATGGCTAAGAAATGAAACAGATTCAAGACAAAACTCGCACTTTGAGAACTTAGCATACAACTTGTCTTCCTTCGATCTATAGAATACAGTCTTCAAGTGTTGAACATGATCTACCTCAATCTTGGAATAAACTAAGATATCATCTATGAACACAATCACAAAGATGTCTAAATAAGCCTGAACACTCAGTGCATCAGCTCCATAAAAGCAATCGGGGTATTAGTCAACCCAAGTGACACACCTACGTACTCATAATGCCCATAATGGTTCTTGAAAGATATCTTTGGGATATCAAACTCCCGAGCTCTCAAATAATGATAATCGGACCTCGAGTCAATCTCAGAGAACACTGAGGCACCCTACAACTACTTAAAAAGATCATTAATATGAGGTAAGAGATATTTTTCTCAATGGTCACTTTGTTAAGCTGACGAAAGTTGATACACATACGCATAGTGCCACCCTTTCTTTTTCACAAATAATATAGGAGCACCCAAGGAGATACATTTGGAAGAATGAAGTCTTTATTCAACAGATCTTCCAATTGTTCCTTAACTCTTTTAATTCTGTCGAGGCCATCCGATAAGGAGCAATAGATATGGTCTTAGTGTCTAGATCTACATCAATAGCAAAGTAAGTATCATAATGCAGCGGGATACTAGGAAAATTAGTCAGAAATACATCCATAAACTCTAGCAACCTTGGTAGTCTCAAATAATAGGGACTCTTGAGAAACAACTTGAACATGAGCTAAATATGGAAAACACCCTTTTCCCATCAATCGACAAGCATGCATATAAGAAATAGCACCCTTAGGATAGGAACTAGGTGCTCTATTCCACATTTACTAAGGCAAATCGATGCAAGATAGGGTCGTTCTCTTTGCATGACAGTCAAGAATAGCATAGACCATTACTCCATCCGATATTAGAAGCTTTATGGATTTGACTAGATACTATAGAAGGTTTGTTAAGGGATTTTTCTTTATTGCTTCTGCTTTAACAAAGTTGAACCAAAAGAAGGCAAAATTCTAATGGTCGGATGAATGCAAAAAATGCTTTCAAATGTAGAAGGATTGCCTTACTTCGGTCCTATTTTGACATTGCCTGAAGGTTCAGATGGTTTTGTTGTATATTATGGTGTCTCACATAAAGGATTGGGTTGTGTGTTGATGCAATATGGAAAGGTCATTGCCATATGCTTCAAGGCAATTAAAAGTGCATGAGAAGAACTATCTGACGCATGATCTCGAGTTGTTAGCTGTTGTATTTGTATTAAATATTTGGCAACACTATCTCTATAGGGTACATGCTGATATATCCACCAATTACAAGATTTTGTAATATGTGTTTATCCAAAGAGATTTGAATTTAAGACAAAGAAGATAGTTAAAATTTTTAAAGATTATAACATAAGTGTGATATACCACCATGACAAAGCTAATGGTGTAGTTGATGCATTAAGTGGAGTGTCTATGGGTAGCATTCCACATATTGAAGATGGAGATAAAGAAATGCTCAAAGAATTTCACTGTTTTGCCTATTTGGGTGTAAGGTTGAATAAACTAAGTGATGGTGGTGTGTTAGTACCTAATGGGTCGTAATCATATTTGATGGAAGAAATTAAGACAAAGCAAGACATGAATCCTACCTTAGTGGAGTTGAAGAAATTGGTGGTTGATAAAAAGGTGGAAGTCTTCTCATAAAGGGGAGATGGAGTATTGCGTTATCAAAGGCGATTGTGTGTACCCAATGTGGATGGACTAAGGGAAGCTCAAAGTTCCAAGTATTCTATTCATCCGAGATCCACCAAAATGTATAAAGATTTTGTAAGATCACGTGCTTCTCTTCTTCCATAATATAAATAGTATAGCCTGTGACGTAAGGCATATATGATTTTGGATAAAACCTAAGGATAATAAGGCTGAAAATATGTGGAAATATCAAGTACTTAAAGTTTTAAGACAAAGGAATCCCCTGAATACACATTCGGGAATAAAGATATGGCCCGAGTGGCACCTCACCCTTTTCGAGGTTTAAATCATGTTTCACTTTTTGAATGGGACTAAGAGTGTATAATTTGCTAATAATGGATTTTTAAAGAGTATTTTAATATCAGAAAGGTCATATGTTATGTTTTGGAATTAAGAATGTTGCAAGATAAAGGTTGGTCAAAGTTGTCCTAAGCTTCTTTAAGAAATCCTTCTTAAATTTGCATCAAATATATCAAACCATATCTCTCAAAATATCAGGAGTTAGAAGGTCAATCAAATTGAAGATCTATGAGTCTAGTTATCAATGCACGAAATCCACATCAATCCGACTTCAGAATAAAAAATTATGAAAAAATTATCGCGATTGCCCGAGCAGAAAATCAGGTATTGGGAGGGATCAGATCAAGCCCAACTTTATGTCGGCTAATTTGACCTTTTAATGCTAAAAATGTGCCATTTCCATCCCTAAACAGCAGAGGAACTGAATATAGAGCTCCCACCAGTTTCCTAAGCTATTTAGGTTAGTTCCTTGCATTTTTACCATTAAAATTTGTCTACGTTCCTAGATTTACGTGCCTTGCGCTTTGCAATTATTTTCCCCTCCTAGTAGCTATGTTTGGAGCTATTTAGAAGGCATAAATTCAGTGTTCTTGCCGGTGATTCTAGTCTTAAAACTGGTTTGTCAGGTAATAAAAGGGCTCTTTTATGATCATTTTTATGAAGTATTACGGACATTTCCTTGCGTAAATATTTTATGGAAAATCTGTCGATTAATGCTCAACTATGGACTATTTATATATGGTTATAAATTATATATATATATATATATATATATATATATATATATATATATATATAGTGATTGCGAAGCTTAGGATGTAAAGAACAACTTTATTGAAGGAACTTTGGGCATTTTGACGTTTGTCGGAAAGATATGTTAAGGCTAAGCTCTGTCTCTTCTTTTAGCACGAAATCTGGGAAATTCCTAAAACGCCAAATTCGATATTTTCTTATTCTGTTGCTAGAAAGACCTTTTGAAAGGCATTAGGATTGCAGATGAATTATTTTCATAATGATGTTAGGTTAGCATTCCATTTGTTTGCTAAAACTGGACATTCAATATCTATACATCAATTTATCGATTTTCCTGACCACCTATCCATATGTTTGAAGTGTTGCTCTTTTGTGTATAGTGTCATTAAAATAAATGTAGATTACGAGGGGAATGTAGTGTTTATAATTAGTCCTTGTTCCTCAATAAAACCATATTTGAAGAACTTAAAAAGTAACATGTTGATTTTCAATAATCTCTGGTATAATGCTCCTACTTAAACTACTAAGGCACTGGATTCTTTTAAATAACTTCTTTTACTAATTGACATAGAACCAAGTATAAGCATTATGTGAAGCACCTTTATGGATATTGTCAGAGTTAAGGCCTCATTCTAAATGTTGACTTAGGTTACCAAACCTATTTAAAAGACATATAAGATCCCACGAGTCATATGTATATGCTACGACAATGATTATGTTATTGTCAGAACAAGTCTAGCAATGAGCCAAGATTGGCTAAATGACAATGATTATGATGTTATGTCAATAACCGTACCAATGACCCAAGATTGGCTAAGTTCTTGCTATAGCCTACTATGTGCATTTAATATTCATATCAAATACTACAGGTTATGCATGGACTTCGAGCTATAATAAGAGGTAAGGGGCCTATTTTTCCAAATGATTATATATATGTATATGGTACAAATCGCCACCGGTTGGCAAATATGATATCGGTTAGCTACTAGAAAGGACAACCATTGTTAGTTTTGGTTGGGTATGTCGAGCATTTGCATCTCTATATATGTATTCACGACATGCGATTACTTGAGCATATCATGCATTTTGATCACCTGGAGGCTAAGTGTTGGCCATGAAGGTTATCTGAGTTTTGGTTACAGGTGGTATCTCTAGTACCCTCTTTACTATAGTTATCTATGATTTCACTTTCTACCTTACATATCAGTACATGTTTATTCGTACTAACGTCCCATTGCCTGGGGACGCAACATTTTATTTCGTGCGTGTAGATTCAAGTAGGGATTTTGATCGACCCCTCCACTAGGAGCCGAGTTTAGCTGTGAGTTGGTAAGCTCCACCTCTTCCTAGAGCTTTCACAAGATGCTAACTTTTTGTTGTACAGTTGGGTACAGTCAGGGCCCTGTCCCGACAGTGTTAGTGACTATCTAAGAGGCTATTGTGGACATCTTATTTTTGGTTAGTTCTTTTGTGCCTTTTCGTCTCCAGTCATTAGATTGATATGCATATATACTGTGTGCCTCTTCCTCTTTTGTTGTCGCATTGTCGGCTAGCTAATAATTTATCATTTAGGTTTACCTAGCTTGATGTATAGGATTTACTGTAGACCAGGTTATGATCTAAACAGTCTAGGCTTAGTTTTTCAGATGTTATGTTGCCTGATCTTTTGGCACCTAGCTTAGTTAACTAGTATGTCCAGTGGCTTACTCGGCCAATAACTGTATCATGTGCCTATCGCACCTCCCTTCTTTTCGGGGCGTAAGAAATATGGTTCCAAGCAAGTTAATGTCGTGCCTAGTAGGGTCTTGTTTATGAGTGTGTTGTGCACAACACTTATAATCATGAGGCATTTAGGGATGGTTACATTTCTTTCACTTAATAAATCGCGCTATAGAGCTAAAATATAGGAACATATGAAATCTAAATCGTGCTTTATGGTTTTTATTTGATGGGCTGCCTACGCTTGATTAATGGCACAAAATGAGATAGATATGGATCTAAGAGAAGGTACCAGTCATTCATTGCTAGGCCAGGTAGATATAGTTCTCACGGAGGCAAACAGTGCATCTACTATACCTATAATACTAGATTCACCAGCACTTATTGAGGCCCAAGGAGATCTAGTACCCCCAACCCCACCAGAGACTAGGGAGCAGGGGATGAAGAAGGTTATTCAGCTACTAACTAGGATAATTTCTATTCATGAGAGACAACTAGAGGTGAGAGAAAATGCCACAAGGGATCAAACTAGATGCTTAAAGGTACAAGAGCTTCTTCACTTGGCCCCTCTAGTATTTACAAGACCAGTCCCACGGAGCATCCCCAAGACTTTATAGACCATATGTATAGAGTATTTAAGGTGATGCATACCTCCATCGCCGAGGCTATGTAGTTGGCTTTTTTCAAATACGTGATTTCGCCATCTTGTGGTACGAGGCATGGGAGAAATATAGAGGGCTTGATGCCGCACCAGAAGAGTGGAAGTATTACTCTGAGGCACTTCTAACCCATTACTATCCACAGGAGGTTCGAGAGGCCCATCTTGATCGGTTTTTCAGTTGAGGCAAGAGGATATGAGCGTAAGGGAGTGTAGGCTTAAGTTCAATTCTTTGGCTAGGTATGCACCAAATATTATATGCCATGAACACTAGAGTTTATCATTATATGGATGTTTTGGGGGATAATTTGATTAAAGACTGTAGGATAGCATCTTTATGAGGCGGTGTAGATATTTTCTGCGTACAGGCTTTTGCTCAGACTACAAAGGACCTTTCTCGTTGGATTTGAGATACCCGTAGAGATAGGGAGTAGAATAAGAGGGCTTGTACCATGAGGTTTTATAGGGAGCCATGGGGTGATTCTAGGCCCCCATTTCATCAATATCCATTTGTGTCAGTGAGTAATCTCCCACCACATATGCAGGGCTAGAGATTTGATCATTGTATTCAGTCAAGACTGAGGCAGAGTTTAGGTCAGCCTGGTAGCCGTCAATAGGAGCATTCTACACAAATGAGACAGTCTACTCCCCCATGTACATAATGTGGTAAGCTTCATACAAGACAATATAGAAAGGGTTCAAGTGCACGTTACCATTATAGGAAGACAGGACATTTTATTAGCAAGTGGCCCTTTAATCAGTCCCTATTGTGAATGAATTCCCGATGATATTCCCTGATAAGCTTCTAGGGTTCCCATAAAAGAGATATCAATTTTGCTATAGATTATCTTCATGATATACAGCGTATATCCATTCCTCCCTACAAAATGGCTCTTGTAGAGCTATGAGAATTGAAGGAACAATCGAAGGGCTTGCTCGATAAAGACTTTATTAGGACAAACACATCTCCATGGGGTGCTCTAGTGCTATTTGCTTGAAAGAAAGATGGCTCCTTACGGATGTGAATCGGTTTCAGAAAGCTAAATAAAGTCACTTAAGAATAAGTATCCTTTTCCGCGGATTGATGACTTGTTCGACCAATTGCAGGGTGTCAAATGCTTTTCAAAGATCGGCTTGTGATCTAGGTACCACCAGCTACGAGTCAGGGATGTTGATATTCCAAAGACACGTTTAGGATGAGGTGTGAACATTTTGAGTTCTTGGTCATGTCTTTTGGGCTTACAAATACCCCCAACAGCTTTTATGGATCTAATGAATCGAGTCTCTAAACAATTCTTGGATGAATTTATGATTGTGCTTATTGACAACATCTTGATATATTCACAGTCAGAAGTTGAGCATGCAGACCATTTGCAAGCTATATTACAAACTCTCCAGGACAATAGGTTATATGCTAAATTCTCTAAATGTGAATTTTGGTTAACTTTCGTAGCTTTTCTTGGTCATGTTATTACTAGCGATGGTATCAAGGTCGACGACCAGAAGATTTAAGCAATGATAGTCTAGCTGAGACCCTTGAATCCAACAAAGATCCGTAGCTTTTTGGGCTTGGCAAGATATTATAGGAGCTTTGTTAAGGGATTCTCCTCTATCTTTGCACCATAGATGAAATTGATGCATAAAGCAGCTAAGTTTTAGTGGACTAAAGCACGTGAACATAATTTCCAAGAGCTAAATAAAAGGCATACCACCGTACCTATCATAACTCTTCCAGATGGCACCAAAGGTTACGGTGTATATTGTGATGCCTCGAAATGCCCTAGGTTATGTTCTTATGCAGCATGGTGGGATTATCGTATAGACTTCCAGACAGTTGCAGAAATATAAACAATAGTATCCTAATCATGATATTGAGCTCGCCGCAATTGTTTTTTCCCTAAGGATTTTGCGGCATTACCTATAAAGAGTTCATATTGATATTTTTACTGACCTTTAAAGTCCTCAATATTTATTTAAGGAAAATGAGTTGAACCTATGACAAAAAAGTGGATAGAATTACTAAAAGACTATGATATTGACATTTTATACCATCCCGACAAAGCTAATATTCTTGTTGACACACTTAGCAAGAAATCCATAGGCAGTCTAAGCCATTTTAAAGATGATAAGTCTAAAATGACAAAATCTTTATGTCAGCTAGCTAATTTGTCGATACAATTAATAGATGCGGAGGATAAAGGTGTAATTATTCAAAATACAACAAAAATCTTCCATTGTTACTGAAGTAAAAGAGCAACAACATGAGGATCCTGAGCTTATGATATTTGAGGGAAAGTGTTCTATAACAGAAACATCCTCTATTTAAGATAACTTGAGATGGAGTCCTTCGGTACCAGAGCCTCTTATGTGTGCCAAACATCGGAGGGCTCCACGCAAAGATTCTTTTTGAGGCCCATTATTTTAGATATTCAGCTCACCCTACGGCAACAGAAAAGGTATTGAGACCTATGATAGATCTATTGGTGGAATCGCATGAAAAAAGATATTGCAGATATGGTAGACCAATGCCCTAATTTCTAGCAAGTTAAAGTAGAACATCACAGACCTTGAGGCCTAGCTCAGTATATTGAGCTTCCGTTACGAAAATAGGACATGACAAGTATGGACTTCATCAGTAGTTTGCCTCGTAATCCATGCAAGTATGATTCTATTTGGGTAATCATTGATGGGCAGACAAAGTCTTCTATTTCTTGCTAGTAAGAATGACATATTCAGCAAACGATTATGTTAAGCTTTACATTTAAGAGATTGTTCGCTTTCATGGAGCTCCATTATCTATTATCTCAGATCGAGGGGCTCAATTTACTGCACATTTTTTGAAGTATTTTTTAGAAGGGTTTGGGCACTCAAGTAAATCTTAGCACCTGCTTTTCATCCATAAATTGATGGACAGGCGAGCGTACCATTCATACTGTCAAGGATATGTTATGTGCCTGCGTGCTAGACTTTAAAGGAAGCTAGGATGACTATCTACCTCTTATCGAGTTCGCTTATAGTAACAACTTCAAAGTAAGTATTCAAATGGCTCCTTGTGAAGCATTATACGGGCGAAGGTGTAGGTCGTCAATCGGTTGGTTTGAGGCCGGGAGGCAAAGTTGTTAGGCCCTAATCTAGTTCGGCAAATGATGGACATAGTGAAACTTAGTTTCAAATGGCCTAGAGTCGACAGGAGTCTTATACAAACATTTGAAGATGAGACTTACATTTTGATGTAGAAGATTGGATTTTATTGAAATTATCACCTATGAAAGGTATCATGCGATTTGGGAAAAAAAGGAAAGTTCAGTCCTAGATATTTAGGACCATATAAGATTACTTGTAAAATTGGAAAGGTGGCATACGACCTTGATTTGCCTTCAGAACTAGGAGCAGTTGATGTCGCCCAAGTTACACCTCTTTTTTTTAGGATAAAGAGGTCGTTATCAAGAAATAGAACCTAACTAATGTCAGGGTTTAACCCAAGGGAATATGTAGACTCTAGAGAATTCAATGACTGCAATTTGAGTAGTTAACCGACTTACTTCCCTAAAGGGTGGGTTGCAATAATCAATGGAGAAATCAAACTAACTAACACAAGAGTGAAATCAATATGGGGAGAAATTAAGGTATTGTGTTCCCTATAATTCCCTAACTTAGTATCACCAAGTAACCTAATTCTCTTCTAGTGTGTAGTATGCAGGACGGTAAGTTAATTTCACCAAGCCCTTTGGTCAAAGGTGAGAGGCAAATTTCACTATGTGAGTTGGCCTATCTCCATAGTGCGCAATACTAACCCTTACCTATTAGTCCCAGTACAACATCTCCTTGGCCTAGTTTGGTTGATTAGATGAGAACACATCAATTGAATCCTATTAATTAATCTCTTTTCCTATTCATTACTACCTTGGTCCAGTCAGTAACACTAGGCGGGTTCTAATGTTCGCCACCACTAGAAAAGATGCAAAATAAAGAGAGTTAATTAATACATGCATGCACACTTTTCAAGAATTATGAATTATCTAGTTTTACCTTGTTAGTTCTTCATGGTTCCCACATCCCTAGTTGTGGATTTAACTACTTATACTTTGTGTAGATACAAGACTTATGAATTGGAACAATATAATAGAGTACTTACACAATTGAATTAAGAACAAGCAAATCCAACTTCAAAGACAATTACAACATTAAAGATGAAATCAATGTACAAGTGTTCTCAATACTCTCCAATGTGATCTCACTATTTTCTCTCTCTAATTTCTGAGTTTTTTTGTGTACTATGCCAAAACTTGTAAAAATTTACCTAAAAAACTTATTTATAATATTTAAAATACATGTCTTAAACAAAATAAGATAGTAAGGTCGGCACATCTCACGAACTGGTTTACGGGCCCTATCGTATTCCTCGACCCATAATCAGGGTCTCGTACAAAGCTGCTGGAATTCTAGACTCCAAGTCTACGACACACCTTTTTTGACCTGTAAAGTGGTTTATGACCCGTAGGGGGGTTTCGTATGATGAATCTTCAGAAAGTCTCAATCTCTATTCCTTAGAGTATGAATCATGTTTACGACTCGTAAATCATTCCACGACTCATCTGTATGTTCATAAAACCAACTTCAAAAAATTCGCCCTTCACTGCAATTGTCCACGAAACCACTCTACGATCCGTAGAATGACCTACAACCCATAAAGGGTCTCGTGCTGCATCAATAATCAGCAACTTCTGTATTACTTCCCAAAATCAAGGACAACCCTAGAATCTTGCAAATATAACACAAAAACACATAAAACCAACTAACATCACATTGAGAACACACTAAATTCCAAGTTTTATGCATCAAAACCGATGTATTTTGAAGCACATCAGCAGTTCATCGAGTGTTTTATGTATCTATGTTGTGGAAGTGTATTGGAGATCATTCATGTATTACTCACATTGAAGATATCCACATCGCTGAAGACTTGTCTTATGATGAGGTACCAGTGGCTATTTTAGATCGACACGTAAGAAAGCTTCGAAATAAAGAAGTGACCTCCGCAAAAGTATTGTGGCAGAACAATAATATTGAGGAAAGAACTTGGAAAACCAAAGAAAAAATAATGAAGAATCACCCCTAGCTATTTACAACTTAAGGTGAGTCGCATTCCAAAACTGGCAATTACCTTTTCACTGTAACTTAAATCATAAAGGATATGGAAGTGTAACTTATATATTTTATCACGGAATAACTATACGAAGCTTAGTAATTGGAGTTTTTAGAAGATGATTTGTGGTTTGTAAGGGTAATAGATATATCCTTACACAAATAACATTTTTGGTATATTAGAATGCAACCAAGGGGTTATCTTGGCACATTTGCAGACGAATGTTCTTAAGGGGAGAGATTGTGAGACCCCGTGTTTCTCGTCTTCCATAATATAAATAGTGTGGCATGTTATGTAAGGCATATATGGCTTTGGATAGCACCTGAGGATAATGAGCTGCAAATATGTGGTAATATCAAGTAATCAAAGTCTTAAAACATGATTCCCCTGAATACCATTCCGGATTAAAGAAATGGCTCGAGTGGCACCTCATTCTTTTCGGCAGGTTTAAATCACGTTTCACTTTTTGGATGGGCCTAAGAGTGTATAGTTTGCTAATAATGAATTTTTAAAGGGTATTTTAATATCACAAAAGGTCATATGTTAAGTTTGGAATCAAGAAAGTTGCAAAATAAAGGTCGGCCAAAATTGTCGTAAGCTTCTTTAAGAAATCCTTCTTAAATTTGGATCAAATGTATCAGGCCATATCTCCCAAAATATCAGGAGTTAGAAGTCAATCAAATTGAAGATCTATGAGTCTAGTTTGCAATGGACAAAACCATGCATCAATCCGACTTCATAATAAGAAGTTATGACAGTTTTATCATGACTGCTCGAGTAGAAAACCGTGTCTTGAGCCGGTCAAGCCCAACTTTGTGTTGGAGAATTTGACCTTTTAAAGCTAAAAGTATGCCATTTTCTTCCTAAAACAGTAGACGAACTGAATATAAATCTCCCACAAGTTCCCTAAGCTATTTAGGTAAGTTCTTCGCGTTTTTACCATAAAACTTTGCCGCGTGCTTAGAAATATGTGCCTTACGCTTTGTAATTATTTTTCCTTCCTATTAGCTGTGTTTGGAGATGTTTTTAGAATGTACAAATTCAGTTTTCTTACTGGTGATTCTAGTCTTAAAGCTGGTTTGTACAGGTAATAACCTTGGGGCTCTTTTATGATTATTTTTACATAGTATTATGAATGTTTCCTTGTGTAAATGCTATATGGAAAATCTACTGATTAATGCTCAATTAAGGACTATTTTAGGTGGTTATAAATTGCATATATATAAAGATTGTGAAACTTAAGATGTAAGGAACAACTTTCATGAAGGAACTTTGGAAAGTTAGAATTCCGTTGGAAAGTTATGTTAAGGCTAAGCTTTGTCTCTTCTTTTAGCACGAAATCTGGGAAATTCCCAAAACGTCAAATGTGATATTTATTATTCTATTGCTAGAAAGACTTTCTGTAAAAGGCATTGGAATTGCCGCTGAATTATTTTCAGAATGATGTTAGGTTGGCATTCCATTTGTTCGCTTAAACTGGACATTCAATATCTATATATCAATTTATCGGTTTTCCTAACTACCTATCCATATGTTTGAGGTGTTGCTCTTCTGGGTATAGTGTCATTAAAATAAATGTAGATTATGAGGGGAATGTTGTATTCATAATGAGTCCTTCTTCCTTAATAAACCCATATTTGATGAACTTAAAAAGTAACACGTTGATTTCCAATTATCTCCTGTATAATGCTCCTGTTAAAATACTAAGGCACTTCATTCTTTTAAATACCTTCTTTTACTAATTTACATGGAACCAAGTATAAGCATTATGTGATGCATCTTTATGAATATTGTCAAAGTTAAGACCTCATTCTAAATGTTGAGTTAAGTTGCCAAACCTATTTGAAAGACATATAAGATCCCACGAGTCATATGTATATGCTACGTCAATGATTATGATGTTATGAGAACAAGTGTACGAATGAGCCAATATTGGCTAAATGACAATGATTATGATGTTATAAGAATAAGCATACCAATGAGCCAAGATTGGCTAAGTTCTTGCTATAGCCTACTATGTGCATTTATTATTCATATCATATATTGCACGCTATGCATGGACTTTGAGCTATAATCGTAAGTATGGGGCCTATTTGCCCAAATGATTATATATATGTATATGGTACATATGGCCAAAGGTTGACAAATATAATGTCGGTTAGCTACCAAAAAGGACCACCATTGCTAGCATTTGGTTGGGTATGCCATGCATTTGCATATATATATATATGTATTCACGACATGCGATTACTTGATAAAACCATGCATATTTGATCACTAGGAGGTTTAGTGTTGGTCATGAAGGTTATCTGAATTTTGGTTACAGGTGATATTTCTATTACCCTTTTTATTACAGTTATCCATGATTTCACTTTCTGCCTTACATACCATTACATGTTTATTTGTACTGACGTCTGATTACCTAGGGACACTGCATTTCATTTCATGTGTGCAGGTTCGGATAGGGATTCTGATCGATCCCTCCACAAGGAGCTAAGTTCAGCTGTGAGTTGGTAACTCCACCTTTTCCTGGAGCTTTCACAAGACACTTACTTTTTGTTGTACAATTGTGTACAGCCGGGGCCCTGTCCCGGCAGTGTTAGTGCCTCTCTTAGAACCTATTTTGGACATGTTATTTTGGGTTAGTTCTTTTGTGCCTTTTATCTCCAATCATAGGATTGACATTTATATATAGCGTGTGTCTCTACCTCTCTTGTTGCAGCCTTGTCGACTAGCTAGTACTTTATCATTTTGGTTTACCTATCTTGATGTACATGATTTATTGTTGAACAGGTCATGACCTAAACAGTCCAGGCTTAGTTTTTCAGATGTTATGCTGCCTGATCTTTTGGCCCCTAACCTAGTTAACTAGTATGATTAGTGGCTTACTCGGCCAATAATGGTATCGAGTACATGTCGCGCCTCTCCTTTTTTAGGGCATGATAGATCTAAGAGATATGTATTGGTGGAATGGTATGCAAAATTACATAGCAAGGTGTGTGATGAAATGTGCAAATGGTCAACAAGTAAAGGTGGAACATCAAAGACCCAGTGGTTTGACTCAAGATATTGAGATACCACCTTGAAAATGGGAGATAGTGAATATGGATTTCATCACGGGTTTTCCAAGGACTAGAAGGCAATTTGACTCAATATGGGTGGTTGTGGATAGAATGATCAGAACAACCCAAGAACTAGTGAAGTTGCAAAGGGTACCATTGTCTATTATATCGGATAGAGGTGCTCAATTTACTTCTCATTTTTGGAGGTCATTCCAAAAGGGCCTTGGTACGAAGGTGAAATTAATTACTACATTTCATCCTCAAATAGATGGACAAGCCGAAAGGACGATACAAACGCTAGAGATATGTTGAAGGCTTGTGTGCTTGACTTTAAAGGAAGTTGGGATGGTCATTTACCTCTTATTAAATTTGCTTATAACAACAATTTTCATTCAATCATTGGTATAGCTCCATTCGAAGCATTATATGGTGGACAGTGTAGATCATCGCTGGGATGGTTTGAAGTTGGAAAAATGTCCTTAATTGAACTAGCTTTGGTGCTTGATTCAATAGAGAAGGTGAAAGTCATAAGGGAAAGGTTTAAGGCTGCTCAAAGTCATCAAAAGTCATATGTCAATGTTAGGAGGAGAGAAGTGGAGTTTGGTGAAGGTGATTGGGTGTATTTAAAAGTTTTCCCAATGAAAGGAAAAATGCATTTTGGCAAGAAAGGCGAATTGAGTCCTAGGTATGTGGGACCTTATGAGGTAGTGAAGAAAGTTAGGAAGGTAGCCTATGAATTAGATTTTCCTTTGGAACTAGCCATGGTTCATCCGGTATTCCATGTTTCCATACTAAGAAAATGTTTGGCTGGCTGAAATTCTATTGTTCCATTAAAGGGTGTGTCCATTGAGGAAGACCTAACTTATGAAGAAGTACCGGTTGAGATTTTGGACCGGTAAGTGAAGAAATTGAGGAATAAAGAGATTGCATCTATCAAGGTGTTATGGAGGGACCAAAAAGTTCAGAGTGCTACTTGGGAGGCTGAGGAGATATGATGAAACGATACCCTTACTTCTTTCCTTCTACTCAAGCCTAAGGTATTAAATACGATCCATTCCTTCAAAATTATCACGAATATGTGTCTCTCGTTCAGTTGCATGCATGGATGATCATAAAACTATTTTTGAATGATATTTGATGCATAAGTTTGATGATTAATGATGATTAATTTGCGTTTTTATATATATGCAATGATCATAACTGTGTTTTTACTCTATTCAAGTGTAATTCTGTCTCATTCGAGGACAAATGATCCCAAGGGAGAGATAATGTAACACCTTTCATGTTTTTAGGCATGGGAAATGAAGTACAAAAGATGTATAGATCGTCAAAACTTACGAGCCAATTTACGACCCGTAAAAGGATCCATGGGTTGTAGGTGGATCGTGGAAAGTGCCCAGTGAAAATTGAAGAATTTCTGGAAGTTGACTTACGAATTATCATATGAGACCATACGTTTGGCCATGGCTCGTAAGTAGGTCTTGTGGGTGAAGGCCCTGAGGAACCAAAATTTGTCTAAGTCTGGGGCCTTCTTATGAAGGGTTCTACAACCCGTAAGTTTATCTACAAGCCGTGTTGCATGTTTGTGAGTCAAAATCTGCAATTCTAGTAGCTCAAATTTTGTGACACTCGGACCTATGAGGCAAGATACGACTTGTAAGTCATTCCGCGACCCATAGAAAGGGTTTGATGGACGACTCTGGCAGTTTTTTAATAAAGGGTATGTTTTACTTTTCCAATCCATCTAAGTCCTAAACTACATCGTTTTGGTTACCCTAACTATCCTAACCAACTTAACCTCTATAAAATCCTATTCCTAACTCATTAAGCTTTTAATTCCCAAAATTCTCTTAAGATTTCTCAATAATTCTCTCTCTAAGTCAAGGGTTTGATTAAAGCTAAAGCTTGAAGATTGACCAAAGTTATTTAGATTTTCCTCTCCAATTCTAAGTATTCTACTGGAGGTATGTAGGAATTCATTCATGGATTGGTTTCATCCATGAAGCCCAATCCAAAACCTTCTTTTTATCAAAATTCATGATGATTTCTTATGGGATTTTGAGCTACGATTTCTAATGCATGGATTATGATTCCTATATGATGATTATGATTAATTATGCATGAATTTCATGATGAATATGATGTTCAAGCAAAAGTATGTGATATGATTAGGGCTTAATGACTAGATGTGGGTTCCTTTATTAATGATCTAATTTGATTTCAATTGCATATTTTCTTTATGAATCTTGCTCAATGGTATGATTTTGACCCAAATGTCCATGAGTCCACACTTAGTCCTAGTGTCATGATCCGCCACTATTTTTGCACAAGGGAGAAGAATCTAGAGCCTTCGAGTGGTTTACAGAAGACTCTAGATCCTTATAGATTATTCCTGTAGTCTTTAGTCTTCTCTAGACTTGTGTAGTGATGTGTAGAGAATTCTACAGAATGGACTAAAGTGTAAATATAGGAGGACTTATAATGTAAATATTATTTGCACTTTGACCCATTAGGAGTAGTATAAATAGAAGAGATCATTCCACTTACCAAACTATCCAGAAATCAAGCATTGTAAAGCATTCTCTCTAAGTAATACAAGTCTTCTTTCTCATCATGCTCTTTTGTCTTATCGTATCTAGCGTTCCCTTAGCGATCAAAAGTAATAGGCTCACTAGTATTTGCAAGATCATGAAAGAGTCATGAGAAAATCAACTAGGGTCACACGGAAGTTTTAGTGAAAGTTCTAAGTCTGTGATAGAGTGATATCAGAGCAGGTCTTACTAAGGGAATCACGGCAAGCGGGGGAGACTTTGACGCCATTAACACCGCCAACGTCAAGATAGGTGTTAGCAAGAAGTCACGAAAGGGAAAGAAGAACTCTAAGAAGGATGAGTTGTTGATCGAACCAACACCAAGAAACGTCATTACCACCCACTCACTCTCGACCATAAAAGTGAGTGACAATGAGTGTGGCAAGGAGCACGCGAATGTCGCACCTAGCATGGAGTGGTTCACAAGAGTGGATGTTGCCCGTCAAGCGGTGGAAATCCTTGGTAGGCACTTGAACGAGTTCAAAAGTAAGTTCAACACCATAGAGGAGTTCACCTTTGACGAGAATGATAACATCCGCAAAGACTTGGACGGGCAAAAGCCAGTTGAGGTTGAGGCGAAAGAAGCATTCACTTCCTTAAAGTGTCGGGTCGCTGCCTTGAAGGGAAGATTCATGGACATATTGGAGGCCATGAATGCTAGAGTAAAGGCACTCGAGGAGGTCATCGAGGAGGGGAGATATGCTACAGTGGCCATTGAAAGGGAGGCCAGGATTGAGGCTCCCAAGCCACCTGTCTTTAAAGCGTCCGGGATGCGCAGGAGGTAGAAAACTTCTTGTGGCACTTGGAGAATTACTTCAAGTGCAACAAGGTGAAGAGCGTTGAGACGAAGATCAGCACGACCGTACTATACTTGACGGAGATGGATATGTTATGGTGGAAGCGCAAGGAGGCCGAAATAGGGAAGGAGCTATGCACGATAGACACGTGGGAGAAGTTCAAGACTGAGTTCAAGAAGGCCTTCTTCCCAAACAACGTCATCTATGAGGCCAAGCGTAAGTTCAGGGAACTGAAGCAAACCGGCAGCATACGGGGATACATAAAAAAGTTTACAACCATCACACTTCATATTCCCAACCTTGCGGAGGAGGATATGATGTTCCACTTCATGGATAGCTTACAGAATTGGACAAGAACGGAGCTGGAATGGAGACAAGTATGTACCATAGAAGAAACCATCACTCCAACGAGGCCCTGATGGACTTCAAGCACGACAAAGGCAAGGCTAAGGAGTCGAAGAGTATCCATGCCAAAGGTGGAGGAGATCGTGGCAAGGGCAAAGAAAAACACCCGCCTAGAAGCCAAGATCGGGCTGACAGCAGAATGTCCGGACGCTAGGTATACACTGAGAAGAAGGAGCAGTCGTCCAAGGGAAGTGGCTTCTATATTTGTGGAGGCCCACACGGTTACGCTAGGTATACCCATTTGAAGAACCTTAGAGCCATCCTGCAGGAGCATAAGAGAAGGAGTCACACGACCAAGGGCAGAGTCTGGGCACCACCCAGGTGGGCTTGATCAGGTTATGTGCCACCACCGCCAAGCCAGCTGGTAAGCAGGAGGCTTACCCAACACAATACGTGGACATGACCTTGAACGGCAAACCAGTGCATGCCATGGTGGACACAGGCGCGGAGGCCAACATTATGACATAGACAACGGTAGCAAGGTTGGGGTTGAGCTACAGTCCAAGAAACACAGGCCAAAAAATAATTAATGCCCCACCAACTCCTGTATGTGGAGTAGCACATGGAGTGGACGTTACCCTTGGAAAGTGGCAAAGTAAGACTAACTTTGTTGTTACCCCCTTAGACATCTTCGATATCATACTTGGGCAAGAATTCTTCCGACAGTGCCATACTATGATTGACCTCTATCTCCAACGCATGCTTGTAATGGAGCGATAAGGGTATTGCATGGTTCCTCTAATCGAGATACCAAAGTTAGAAGGCGTTGCCCATTTGTTGGCCATGCAGATAATGAAGGGCCCGAAGAAGGGGGAGCCAACATATCTTGCCACCATCATGCTTTCAGGTGAAGAAGATGGTGCTAAGGAAACCTTGCCACCTTGCATAGAGGAAGTGCTAGAAGAAAACAAGGATGTGATGCCAGACAAGCAGCCGAAATACTTGCCTCCTAGGCGGGAGGTTAACCACAAGATAGAGCTAGAGACAGGGACTAGACCACCCGCGCTGCATGGTGCCATCGGAGTTAGAGGAGCTGAGGAAGCAACTGAAAGAGCTCCTCGAAGTTGGCCACATCCGACCATCCAAAGCACCGTACGACGCACTAGTGTTGTTCCAATAAAAAGAAGGATGGATCGTTGTGCCTATGCATAGACTATCGGGCGTTGAACAAGGTGACTGTGAAGAACAAGTACCCTATCTGGCTCATCATAAACTTGTTTGAAAGGCTTGGGCAAGCCAAATACTTCACCTAGGTGGATCTCAGAAAGGGATATTACCATGTACGAATTGGAGAAGGGGATGAACCAAAGATGACTAGTATGATGAGGTATGGATCCTACGAGTGGTTGGTGATGTCGTTCATCTTAACCAACACACCCCTACCTTCTGCACACTAATGAATAAGATCTTTCATCCCTACTTGGATGACTTTGTGGTGGTGTACCTGGATGACATCGCCATTTATAGCGACACCTTGGAGGAGCACGTACAACATTTAAGGGAAGTATTCCAAGTCCTGTGGGAAAATGAGCTTTACATCAAATGGGAGAAGTGAAAGTTCACCCAACATGAGGTGTACTTCTTGGGTCACATTATAAGCCAGAGCTAGCTAAATATGGACGAAGACAAGGTACGAGTCATTAACGAGTGGGAGACCCCAACAAAGGTGACAGAGTTAAGATCGTTCCTTGGGCCTGCCAATTATTACCCACGGTTAATAAGTGGCTACTCTGCAAAATCCACTCCATTCACCAAGTTGTTGAAGAAAAATAAGTCATGTTTTTGGAGCAAGGAATGCCAGATGGCATTTGAAGGCTATCATATCAGAGGAGCCGGTCCTTGCACTACCTCACTTCTCCAAAACTTTTGAGGTACATACTGATGCCTCAGACTATGTTATCGGGGGTATGCTAATGCAAGAGAGACACCCGTTGCCTTTGAAAGCTGCAAGCTGAACAAGACCAAATGGTGATACACCATATGAACTATATTGAAAGTTATGTATATATATGCTTTATGTATTCTGTGAAATATGACTTAGCACCAAGTGGTCTAGTGTGAGGGGGACTATCTTCAAGGGTCCTTATATAAATCCTCAAGTCCCATAATTACGTGCCACCATAAGAATGATGTTTATGTTTTATGTCTTAAAGGTATGCTATTGGATCCAATAAGTTTAATGATGGACACTCACCCTGCTAAGATAGAGCCTAAAGGGTGGGGTCAAATAATGGTTCTCACCGTGCTAGGATAGCCTATAGGGTGAGGAACGAGTTTACCTTGGCAAAGTAGACTCCTCTTAGCTTGATGTAGAGTGAACATCGGGATTCCATATAATAGTCCGCGTGGTCTTATGAATATCAGTTATGGTCTTATTCCCACATATGTATGCTAAGGTTATGAATGGATTTATGATACTTCTTTTTATGATTTTTTTTAAATTGCATGATCATACATATTGTGTCCTTATCCGATTGATTACGATTATGCATATTGATATTATTATGATGTCTTTTGATTCATGGCATACCTACATACTTATTACATTCTATGTGCTAACACTTACTTCTTTGCCTACATGATCTAACCATGTAGGGACAGAGGACACGGAGATTATTCCATATGAGGCTAGCATTCGGATTCCAAAGCTTGAAGACTTATTGGTGAGTTCTCGTGCTTCGGGAACAAGCCCTTATGATGCTTTCCATTTCTTTTATGTTGAGACAATATCTTTTACTTTTGATGTATATCTTGAGAGTGAGCTATGTGCTAGACCTCGCCAAGCTTTTTGATGTAGAGGCATGAATTGGACAAATAGATATGATGTATCTTCACACTCTTACTTATATACATTTATGCTTATCTAATCTCTTGTGTATGCTTATTTTACCTTATGAATGCTTATGATATGAACACAAGGTTTGGATAGGATGCATTCGGGTGTCGCATTCGCTGTGTCATGGCTAGGCCCTAGGTCTGTGTCGTAACACATCTCCTCCTCCTCCTTCTTTAGTAGAGTATCTCCTCTTCTTTCTTCTACATTTTCTCCTCTTCCTCCTTTTATAGCATCTCCTCCTCTTTCTTCTTCTTCCTTTTCGGAGGTTTGTTCTGCTTCTAGTTACCTTTGTGTCTTAGTTCTCTTTCTGCTAGAATATCTAGCAGTAACATTTCCATCTCTAGTAGCTGGGGCTCCAATAGCTACCTTTCTTTTTTGGGCACCATTTATCTACACCACATGATATAAAAAAATCAATCAATTAACATTCAAAACAAATAGAAAAAACAAATTAAAGTAGATGATCAAATAAGTAAATAAAATAATTTTCTTAAAAAAATAATTCACTGAGTTGCTAAAGTATATGAATTAGAAACTTTTTTGTAACCCCTTTTCAAATTTCTCATCTTACATAGATATACAACAACAACAACAACAACAACATACCCAGTTAAATCCCACAAGTGGGGTTTGGGGAGGGTAAAAATGTACGCAGACCTTCCCACTAACTCGTAAGAAGTAGAGAGGTTGTTTCCTAGGGACCCTTGACTCAACCACCCATAAGCAGAATAAACTAGATATAGCAAAGGGAAGGAAAGGGAACAAAGGGAAAAATAAGACTAGAAATCTAAATAAAATAATGACTCTTTACAAAAAGCACATGTCAATATGTAAATACGATGCATTCAACACACATACGACAACTAGAGACATCAGTCATGCCAAACCCTGCTACCAACCAATCAACCTGCTACTCTAATTCGCGACCTCCACTTCTTCCTATCTAAAGTCATGTCCTCGGTTAGATCTAGATTCTCCATATCTTGTCTGATCACCTCCCTCTAATACTTCTTCGGTCTACCTCTCCCTCTCCGTGTAGCTCCCAAAACCAACCTCTCGCACCTCCTAACAGGGGCATCGGTTCTCCATCTCTGCACATGTCCAAACCATCGCAGTCTCGCTTCCCTCATCTTATCAGCCACCGGTGCCACATCCAGCTTCTCCCGAATGATCTCATTCTTAATATTATCCCTCCTTGTGTGCCCGCACATCTATCTCAACATTCTCATCTCTGCGACATGCATCTTCTGAACATGTGCATTCTTTATTGGTGAACACTCCACCCCATACAACAAAGATGGTCTAACCACCATTGCGTAAAACTTACCTTTGAGTTTAGATGATATCTTTTTGTCACACAACACTCCCGAGGCAAGCCTCCATTTAGTCCAAGCTGCCCCAATACGATGTGTGACATCATCATCGATATCACCACTACTCTGGATGATAGACCCCAGATATTTAAAGTTTTCCCTCTTGGGCATAGGTTGAGTGGCCAGCTTCACATCAATGTCTGCTTCATCCCTCTCAACACTGAATTTGCACTCCATGTATTCTGTTTTGTCCTGCTCAGTTTGAATCCTTTGGACTCCAAGGCGTGTCTCCAAGCCTCCAACCTATCATTAACTCTAATCCGAGCCTCATCAATCAGTACTATGTCATCTGCAAATAGCATACACCATGGTACCTCCTCCTAAATGGATCACGTCAGCTCATGCATCAATAGGGCAAACAGGAAAGGGCTCAACACAGATCCTTGATGGAGTTCCATCTCAACAGGAAAATAATCTGAGTCTCCTCCCACCGTTCTTACCCAGTCTTGGCTCCGTCATACATATCCTTAATCGCCATTGATATATGCCATTGGGACACCTTTCACCTCTAGACACCTCCATAAGACATCCCTTGGAACTTTGTCACAAGCCTTCTCGAGATCGATGAACACTATATGAAGGTCCTTTTTTCTTTCCCTATACTTTTCTACTAATCTCCGAACAAGATGAATTGCTTCAGTAGTCAACCTCCCCGGCATGAATCCAAACTGATATTCCGAAATAGACACTACTCTTCTCACCCTCATCTCCACCACTCTCTCCCAAACCTTCATAGTGTGACTTAACAACTTGATACCCCTGTAATTGTTAGAGTGTTGAATATCCCCTTTGTTCTTGTACAATGGCACCATCGTACTCCTCCTCCATTCATCAGGCATCTTGGCAGTCTTCATAATAGCATTGAATAGTCTAGTCAACCAATTTATGCCATCCTTGACCATGTTCTTCCAAAAATCTAGAATGGCATTTATAATACTAAGGAAATACATACCATTTATATTGGACAAATTTTTTTGCCAAACACTTATGATGCAATTTTAATAATATTATAGAGTGCTATTCATAAAAGAAATATAATATGAATTTTGTTGATGGATAATATATTTATCACACTTTAATACACATTGTGTCAATTTCTTACCAAATAAGCACAATATATTTTTAAACCCTTATAATACATTTTTATTATATGTGTAGTTCATATTTATCATAATTTTACTATTAATAATAATAAATTAAATATATTAATTAAAATAAATAATTATTTATTAAAAATTACACGTTCTGGTGTAATACTTCTACCAAAAAGTTTACTTCCCACAAAGGTACACAAATTTTGAAAGACCACCACTTGCTCATTCTTTCACGGTTTCATCTCAATTTCCTTTTAATGCAAAATCTCTATCTATTTATACTAATATTAAAAAGGTCAAAAACCTTTCAAAATGTAAACAACCTTTCAAAATGAAAATGTTGTTTGAACTTTTTTGGAAAACTTCCTAAATCTTAGGCAAATAAAAGGGCTACCAATTTCCTATCTGCCCGATTTGGTTTTCTTCTTTTTCTGATCAAATCTAGGCGAATTCAGTTTCAATTGGTTTTAGGACTGATCGTTTTAGGCGCGAAGAAGAATGGGGCAAAGTTCAAAGAAGAAGAAGAAGAAGAGTGGAGTGGGGCGGCGCAACAAGGGAAGAACTTCATCCAAAGATCACAATTCAATTGATGAAGATAATTCTGAATTGGTGGCGGAAGAGCTCACTGCATTGTAAGTCATTCTTTAACTTCACTCTATTTAATTTAATTTACACCATCTTTTGGTCATGGATGTGGGTACTGTGGGTCTGTATGTAGTCTGAATATGGGTAAGCATCTGGTATGGACGTATTCACGTTTCAAGAAGTTCCTAGTGTATTTTGAGACATCTTCACTGAGTACCTATATACATGTTGTATCTATTTGACAAAGGTCTATCAAGGCAAAGGAGAAGTCTATGCAATATAGATGTAAAATACACGAGTATATGATTCAATGATTTGATATATTGTCTATAAAATATATGAGTATGGAATTATCAATGATGGTACTTAGTGATATCTTACCATGGAACCTCATATATGAACCCCCATGAACCTTGGAATGAATTTTGTAATTTTGGATAGGACAACTTCTAGTATTTTCTTCTCAATGATCATGTACAGAACTTTGGTATACCAAACTCAATTTGTAACTTTTTTATTTACATAATTATCACAGGGAACTCCTTCGAATTGGAAAAAAAGATTGTAATTGATGATATTTCTTTTGAAATAGCTTTTTTCGACTTTCGAGAATTTCACTTTTGTAAATTTGTCAATATCTCATGTATCATCTGTACTTTAAGGTTGCTGATGGATAGACCCATTGAAATAAGAATTAAAACTGTATGATTAGGACATAAACATGTGTCTTTCTGATGTCGCTCAAAAATGCCCTCGAAAGTGCTGTAGTGGTCATGTAATAAAGATTAGTTATTTTACCACACAACTAGTCTAACATTTTTATAAGCATCAATTAACAGTGAATATTATCCATGGTGGGACTGGATGTAACCTAAAAATGAACTAACAGAAAATGATATAAAACTGTGCAATCAAGCAACAATTTAGAAGAGATTAACTTTAGGATTTCAATTTTACTGATGCGCTCTTCTTGTTTTATTTAATAGGCCTTTAAGCTTTAATTCTCATGATATTGTAAAACCCTACTATACCACATTCCCTTTCAGTTAAGGTTCTGTACCATTTCTCCTCTTGGTTAAGTTTTACACTACTTTAATCAATGATAAAGTACATTTGGTGAGTCCACTGTTGTTGTGTCTCCCATGGTGTTTTGGCTCAAATAAGCATTACAACCTTCATAAGTTACCTTTGATTAAGCTTGTTGAGGTTGTGGTATTCTCAATAGTTTGTCTAAGTATCAATAAGACGTACCAATTATAACTAGGATTCAATTTAGCCACTCAAGTGTTCATGTTAACATTCTTCGCTCTTGGAACCTCGCAATGCTTAGTTGACAAATTTAATAAGAGAATCTCATTAAGAATTAAGAATTATATAACAACACAGTCTTTTTTGTTATAAAAATAGAAGTGTGTATATCTATATCTATACTATATTAAAAACGTGAAGGCCTTTAGAACTGTTGTTTGAACTTTTTGCCCTTCATTAAAAGCTCATCCTTAGACAAAATCGTCTTTTCACTATTTTCCTTTAAATTCTTATTTAATTATATTTATAATATCGACTTTTTAGATATGTTAGAATAGGAATAGGTAAATACAATCCTACTTAGAATAGGAATATAAATTACAATAGTATATAGAATCCTATTTGGAAAAGGATTGTATTATAGTTTCCTAGTTGGAAAAGGATTCTAATATAGTATCTATAAATAGGGTCTCAGTGTAATAATATAGACAACAATTCAATAATATTCTTCTCCTATATTACATGGTATCAGAGCTTCTACGATCCTGGTAGTCAAAGAGCTTCCGTTGCCGGCGGGCAGCTATGACCCATATATGTTGTCCGTCTGGCCAATGGTTATGTTAACAAAAGTAGGGTGAGTGATATATACATGATTCTTATATTCAAGGGAAGAAAACTCAGTCAAACAGGTCACTGTGCGTCAATTTTGATGACTTTCTAGGGTTGTTTTGTGTCAACCCCACATATTTCAATGTTTGCATCGTGCCATCATTCCTATGACTATTTTTTATATCTAATTTGTGTAGCACCGTATCATCTTTTCGGTGACTATTTTTTCATATTTATCATGTGTAGCACCGCGCCATTTTTCCGTTGACTACTTTCTCATATTCGATTTGTGTAGCACCGTGCATCTCCCGGGACTACTTTTCATATTCAATTTGTGTAGTACTGTGAATTTTTCGAACTATCTCATATTTGAATTGCATAGCACTGTGTCTTTTTGGTGACTCAGATTTGATTTGCGTAGTTCCATTCGTCTTTTCGGCGACTCATCAAATCTAGTTTGCGTAGGGTCGTGCCATTATTCCGACCCTATCCATACAATTTCTCTTTTGCAGTAGGTTCATGTCGTCAATATGATCCTACTTATATACTTTCTATTTCCCAGTAGGGTCGTGCCATCATTCCGACCCTATCCATATAATTCTCTTCTTAGTATGGTCGTGTCATCATTCTGACCCTACCCATATAATTTTATTTCTCAATTTGTGACAACTTTCAGCCATCAAATCTAATAATTTGGTGCATAAGCAGGTTTCGAGAAGTTTTAAAGTGACTTTCTTAGAGTAATTTCGAGATGATCCGTATTGTCATTCTCCATTGACCTTTTAATCAGTTGAACACTAAGAATGCTTTTCTCTATGATGATCTCAAGGAAGAAATCTATATGGAGCATCCACCTGATTTTATTGCTCAAGGGGAGTCTGGTAACCTTGTATGTTGATGGTGTAAATCATTTTATGGTCTAAAACAATTTTCTCAAGTATGGTGTGGGAAGTTTAACAATGCAATCCCACAATTGCATGAGAAGACTAAGACGTTGAGGTTGACTGTTAATTTTATGAAGCCGGAAGATCAACTTGCTGATATCTCAACACGCCCGTCATCAACAACAACAACATACCCAGTGGGATCCCACAAGTGGGGTCTGGGGAGGGTAGAATGTACGCAGACCTTATCACTACCTCATAAAAGTAGAGAGGCTGTTTCCTGGGAACCCTCGTCTCAACAATCCAAAAGCAGAATAAACTAGATATGACCAAAAGGAAAGGAAAAGAAAGGAATAGGAAGAGCGGCTACTAATGAAAACACAGATACGGACAAATTTAACACATATAATATAGATAAATACAACACATGATATACGGACTCGACAAAACCTACTGCCCTACAATACCCCACGGTTAGACATCAACACGCCTGTCATCGATCCTCATATTAATTATATTATATGACGTGTATGCACTAGCTTGAGGGGGAGTGTTATGATAGGAATAGGTAAATACAATTCTACTTAGAATAGGAATAGAAATTACAATAGTGTATAGAATTCTATTTGGAAAAGGGTTGTATTATAGTATCCTAGTTGGAAAAGGAGTCTAATATAGTATCTATAAATAGAGTCTCAGTGTAATAATATAGACAACAATTCAATAATATTCTTCTCCTATATTTCTCTCAAGATACATAGAAATAAATGATAAAATAAGGACTTCTAGCTGTGGAAAAACTCCTAAATCTTCCTTATTTAATAGACTTCTACTTCTTCCTTATTTGAATCAAGAAATACTCTACGACCACCAAGGAAAATTCTGATTATTTATCTTTTCACAAATTCATAATTAAATTTAATTTTTCTGTATAATATTTGTTATTAGATGACATACAAACTAGTATATATAAAAACTGGTAAATTTGTATTCATCAACATTAAGGGCTATGTTGGTCGCCTCTGAAAACGGACCTAAAAAAGACAGAAATACTTGCACCCAAAAAGCTAACCCAATAATATCCGGGTTTTCTAGACTAGACCTTTGGAATTTTTTTAGGGTCCAGACATGCATTGATCCCGTCGAAGAACCTGGTCCAACATGATTTAAAGAATATCATATTGGTTTACTTCCATTTTATTAGCAGTGATGTTTTGAAAGATAGAATAACAAAAAATCTTCTTGCATTTTTTCTAAACTTTGTCAAGCCCTATCTGCTCATTTGTTCCAATAAAGAGTTTATAGTCTCAATATTCCATTTAATATTCTGTATTGTACACTCTTTCCCTTCAAAAATCCTGTGGTTTCTCTCCTTCTGTATATTCCACCACCAGATGCAAGTTGGAATTGTCCTCCACCATTTCTTCTGGCTCTTGCGTCCTCCCTTCCTAATCTAGCAGTTGAGTAAGTCTGCTGTGAGTTCGGGCATGGCTACGCTGGTGAATAAAGGCCATACTTGTGTTGTTACTTTGCAATGCAAGAAGATGTGCTTCTTGATCTCTAGAGCCTCCTTACACCAGAAGCACCTGGAGGCTATATTGGTTCCCCTTTTTTGCAGTGTCTCATGGGCCTTGCATGCTCTCCTAGTTACTAACCAAGTAAAGCACTTCACCTTTGTTGGAGCCACACTCTTCCATATAGTAGTCCATGGTCCTCTTGATCTACCTGCAGCTTCAGTCAGTCCACAGTTGTACATTCTGTTAACATAGAACAGACCATCATTATGCTCCCTCAGATCAATCTGTTCGCTTCCAGGTTAGTACCAGGAAAATTCTATCAGATTCAGCAGTTCTGCTATTGATGCTATTTCCCAGTCATTTAGAAATCTCCCAAAAACCATATTCCACCCCTGTAGGGACCATATCTCCTGTATTTTTCGGAAAAGTTTCAGGCAGATTTTGTAGAGCCTGGGGAACAGGGACTGTAAGGTTCCATGGCCACTCCAATCCTCCTTCCAAAATGGAGATTCATCCCCCTCCCAACTTTAACCTTTGTGTATATCCAAAAACTTTTAATGGTCCTCCAGACCCCAACCTCATACATGTTCGTCACTTCATTTGTGCACCATTGTCCCTCATGTCCATAATTGGGGGGTATACTTCCTTCCACAGAGCATGCTCGTACTGGTTATATCTCTATAGCTGTTCTATAAGTAGACTCTTAATTCTGTACTTTTAGATTCCTCACTCCCAACCCACCAAACTTTTACTTAGCTGGAATGTGACCAAACAACAACAACATACCCAGTTGAATCCCACTAGTGGGGTCTGGGGAGGGTAAAAATATACGCAGACCTTCCCACTATCTCGTAAGAAGTAGAGAGGCTATTTCCTGTGAACCCTCAACTCAACAACCCATAAGTAGATTAGCTGGAATGTGACCAACTTCACCAAATTGAAGTTTATGTCTATTTTGTTCCCTTTTCGCAAAAATTTCCTCCAGTTTGTCCAAGAATTTACTACCATGCAGGAATAGGAAATAAGGACATTATATATGTTGGCAAGGAGTCTAGGACTGTCTTGATTAAGACAACTCTTCCTCCCAAGGGAAGATATTGAGACTTCCACATGGTCAGTTTTTTCTCAGTTTTCTCTATCCCATCCCATATGTTGAGTACTTTGTCCTTGGCCCGCAGCAGCATGCCTAAGCATACTATAGGCATCTCCTCCGTCTTACATTTCAGAATATTTGCCAATGTTTGGATCTGCTGTGCTGAACCTCTGTAAGTGGGATGATGCTACTTTTTCTCCAATTTATTTTCAACCCTAAACATGCTTCAAATACTACCATTATCACCCTAAGGTAGCACATTTGTTAGGAGTATGCAAAAATTGAACCGGCAAAAATGCTGTTGGTTTATGGCTATTGGGTTGACGGGTTTTTAATGGTTTTATAAAAAATTTTTGGGTTATCGGTTCGGTTTTGGTTTTTTAATATTGGGTTATTGAGTAAATCGATAACTCATCAAGACTGAAGTTACTGTAGTAATTTATCACTTTACCCTTTTAATAACACTCCTTAACTGTTAATATCACTATCTTTTGCCTCTTACCCTTCAATTCACACTTCATAATGACTTTACAAACAATAACAACATACCCAGTGGAACCCCACAAGTGGGGTCTGGGGAGGGCAGAATGTACGCAGACCTTACCACTACCTCATAGAAGTAGAGAGGCTGTTTCCTGGGAACCCTCGTCTCAACCCATAGGCGGATTAGACTAGATATGACAAAGATGAAAGTAAAAAAAGGAATAGGAAGAGCGACTACTATTGAAAAGCACATAACATTATGCAATTATTATAAATTTAACACACATGATACAGATAACGACAACACCCTACACTACCCCGCGGCTAGACATCAACCTAACCTTGCTAACCTATTAGCCTTCTACTTTAATACGCGACTTCCGCTCCTTCCTATCTAAGGTCATGTCCTCGGTGAGATCAAGTTCGCCATGTCCTGTCTAATCACCTCTCCCCAGTACTTTTTCGGTCTACCTCTACTTCTCTTAGCGCCTCCTAAGTCCAACCTCTCGCATCTCCTTACAGGAGCATTGATACCTCTTCTCTGCACATGTCCAAACCATCGCAGTCTCGCTTCCCTCATCTTATCAGCCACCGGGGCCACCTCTAACTTCTCCCGAATGGTCTTATTCCTAATCTTATCCCTCTTTGTGTGCCCACACATCCATCTCAGCATCCTCATCTCTGCAATCTGCATCTTCTGGACATGTGCATTTTTTATTGGCCAACACTCCATCCCATACAACAAAGATGGTCTTACCACCATTCTGTAAAACTTATCTTTGAGTTTAGGTTGTATCTTCTTATCACACAATACTCCAGAGGCAAGCCTCCATTTAGACCAAGCTGCCCCAATACGATGTGTGACATCATCGTCGATATCGCCACTACTTTGGATGATGGACCCAAGATACCTAAAGGTTTCCCTCTTGGGGATAGGTTGATTGGCAAGCTTCACATCAATGTCTGCTTCGTCCCTCGCAATACTGAATTTGCACTCCAAGTATTCTGTTTTGGTCCTGCTCAGTTTGAATCCTTTGGACTCCAAGGCGTGTCTCCACACCTCCAACCTATCATTTACTTTAGTTCGGGTCTCATCTATCAATACTATGTCATCTGCAAAAAGCATACACCATGGAACCTCCTTCTGAATAGATCGCGTCAGCTCATCCATCACTAGGGCAAATAGGAAAGGGCTCAACACAGATCTTTGATGGAGTCCCATCTCAACAGGAAAATATCTTGAGTCTCCTCCCACCGTTCTCACCCGAGTTTTGGCTCCGTCGTACATGTCCTTAATCGCCCTGATATATGCCATCGGGACACCTTTTGCCTCTAGGCACCTCCATAGGACATCCCCTGGCACTTTGTCATAGGCCTTCTCGAGATCAATGAACACCATATGAAGGTTCTTCTTTCTTTCCCGATATTTCTCCACTAATCTCTGAACAAGGTGAATAGCTTTTGTAGTCGACCGCCCCGACATGAATCCAAATTGATTCTCCGAAATAGACACTACCCTTCTCACCCTCACCTCTTCCACTCTCTCTAAGACCTTCATAGTGTGACTTAACAACTTGATACCCCTGTAATTGTTACAGTTTTGAATATCCCCTTTGTTCTTGTATAATGGAACCATTGTACTCCTCCTTCATTCATCAGGCATCTTGGCAGTCTTCAGAATAGCATTGAATAGTCTAGTCAACCACTCTATGCCATCCTTGACCATGTACTTCCAAAAATCTACCGGGATCTCATCGGGTCCGACCGCCCTCCCTCTCTTCATCCTACTGATAGCCCTTCTAACCTCCTCAACTCTGAACCGCCTACAATGGCCGAAATCACGACAACTTCCGGAGTGGGTCAACTCCCCAACTCAATAATTCTATCTCCTTTTTCATTTAAGAGTTTATGAAAATAAGCTTGCCACCTTTGTTTAATGGAAGTGTCATCCACCAACACCACACCCTCCTCATCCTTGATGCACTTCACTTGGTCCAAGTCGCGAGCTTTCCTTTCTTTTTTTCACAATGACTTTGAGTTCGCTAAAACAAACTTTTTTTTGTGTTGCACTTGTATAGTTCTTTTCATGTTAGTTACTACTGTTTATATTTTATGAGCATTCTATAAGTTACATTGTTGTCTTGTTGTGCCAAAATATTGGAGAACTCATGTATTTATTTTATGAGAATTTTTGTATCTGGTAAATCGAAAATCGAATCGTTAAGGGACAAATTGATAAACCGGAAACCAATAAAAAATATCTTATTAGTTTGGTTATTGATTTAACATATTTAAAAATAAAAAAACCAATAAAGCGAACCGATAGTGCATAAAATCAAACCAAACCAAACCGACTGATGCACACTACTAATATTTCTCTTGCTTAGCTTCACAAAAACACCACTGTACCTACAGTACGTGTGTCAACTGTATAACCTCATTGGCCCTTTTCTTTATTTTGAGCCTTCTTATCCAGTTGATGATAGTTTCCTTTCTCATAAGACTGTCCAATCCTTCCAAGACCATGATGAGCAAAATAGGGGATGGGAGATCCCTTGCCTTAGTCCTTTTTTAGCCGGAAAAAACCCTGCAGATTCTCCATTTATCAGAATAGAGAACCTGGTACTTTTGATGCAAAACTCCAATCTGCCTCAGTGTGTTGTTGGGAAGTTCCAGTTAGACAAAAAATGCTCTCAGGCACTTTTTTCGAGGTTGTCAGTTTTAGCCCCTTTTGAATTTTTTCACTCTCCATGGGAAAAATTCTCCAGCTGCTCTTGTCGGAGATTTCAATAGATATGGGGGAAGATAGGATTTTTTTATAATGCAGGGGTTAAATATGACATTACAAGGAGATATTCAGATTCAGAAGTATGGTTCGACTGGATCAAGTGCAGTAGATATTTAATGAGACAAGTTACCATTAGCATTAATGTCATGAAGTGCTTGGTGTTTGTCTTCAATGCAGCTACAGAAGGGGAAGACTATAAAGAGATGGATCATGAAGGACCACTTTTCAGTGTTATTTTGCGCACCTAAATATAATGAAAGTGGTAGGTACATAAGTTTCATAGCCATTCAAGGGGGAAGTAAATCTATCATCATTACACCAGAGGATCCTCATGAAGATGGTTGGGGAAATATTGCTGAAAAATTTACTGACTTAATCAATGATACAAACAGAGTGAAGAACCCTATTCCTGGCCGAAATAGACAATCAAAAACCTCATACAAGGAGGCTTTCAACTATAGTAGATGGATGTCGGAGGAGACAAAAACAACACACTTAACAACAAGGAACAACAAAATATCTATATATGGGGGGTTTAGCAGGGACAAAATCAGATCTGTTGAGCCGATGCCTTGTTGAAGAATTTCACTTGTCACCAAAAGAGACGCCAACTCCAAAATGATGTGAGGAAATGAGCATGTAACTCATGGAAGTCAACTTTTGGAGTTAATGTCTTCAGCATGAATGCCTCTCAGTACCTCTTTGAACACCCCATGAGGTCGTGAGAAAGAACTTACTTCCTCACTATGATAGCCTTACATAGCTTAAACACTTCACAATCTTGAAAAAAGGATCCTAACTTGATGGAAAACGACCAAGAAACCCTTTCTGAAATGCTTAGATTTGTTTCTTGAAAATCCTACTATCACGGGTTAAGATTTCTATCAATGATTTATGCATAGATGAAGGAATGTGAGTTGGAAAGATTGAAATCTAGAGATAAAGACTTCACTTGATGAAGGAGGATGAGAGGAGAGAAATATTTCTTGGGCTTAAAAGAATGTCCAAAAGTAAGAAAAATTGGATTAAAACCAATTTAGATGATTTTCTGTCAAGCCAATTGGCATTTTCACCGGTGAAATGCCTATCCAAAATTGTTCAACACAGGTTAAACGCATGTCCAAAATAGAAAACCATTTAATTTTTCCTCAACTGGCGTTAGATCGACGTTTCTTCAGTTTAGAATTGTTTAATGCCGATGAAGTGCCTATCCAAAATAGAATGTCTGACAAACTAAAATGATCATTACTTATTGCGTAGAGCTTGGATGGACAAGAGGTAGCAACGTTGAGAAGAAGACTCAAAGACCTTTAATTAGATGGGTAATGGAATGGCTAACTCTTAATATTCTAAGAAATATGCTCTTTTGAAGTTAACCCAATTAAACTCTTGTATCGAAACTTAATCGGTAAAGAAGCTTTCAACTCAACTTTGTGCTAGAGGATTTTCATGACCTTAATTCGTCTCCTAAACACTTCCCACACTTAGAAATTGACCTCAACACATATGCACAATTAGGAATCACCTAGTATGGGCATATATGCATATTCAGAATGGTTGGGGTCTTAGCTTAGAAATTTTCGGGGGGGGGGGGTTACAACTTCTTCATTTCTAGTGAATTTGTCATACTCCATAAACAAATGTGTCTTCAAAAGCTGCTTCTCTCAGTTAGAAGTCTAGTCTCTTGAGTGACTTGCAGGCCTCCAACAATTTGACCTAGTATCTGTTCTTCCCTTTTCCTTTTGTTTCCCTTGTTTTCATTGCTCAATTCCTCGAGTTTACTCTTTAGTAGGCTCAGTTTTTTGGTTAGTATGAACTCATGTGTTCCAGTCACAATGACAGAACTCAATGTCATGCCCTGGGAGGGTACCCTTGGCGTGGCTGGCACTCAGAGACTATTGCTAGTCCCCAAGCAAATCACTTAGCCTCATCACATCATTCAATCAAATAACTCTACTGAATAGCGGAATTTAAAAGTAGTAAATGGGCACATCTCATCTAAAGTCTCACAATATATAGATAATAATAAGGCTAGTAGAAAAAAACTAGCTCACAATCTCAACATCAACGTTCAACCATCGTCTATGAAGCCTCTATCACTAATCATGTGGTGCTAATGACAGACCCATGGCTACCCAAATCAAAATAAAAGAATAGTCCAAAATCTAACTCTAAAGCAAGATGAAATAATCATAATGGATCCTTCGGAGTAGGGGAGGCTCACCAAATCAGCTGCGAATCTCAGATCTTCAATGAAACGCCTGTTGACGATCTCTAGTACCGACCTCTGCATCATGAAACGATGCAGTCCAAAAGGGACATCAGTACTTGGAATGTACTGGTATGTGAAATGCTGAGTGAAACAGAAACAGGTAGAATAATATGGAAACAACATCAACTCAAAGTAATCATCAAATAACATCAAATCGTTAAATGTCAATCTATGCAAGAATAAAGAGTAGACAAGTGACCCGTCAACAACTTAAACTCATCAATCATCTCAAACTCATCTCAAAGGAGCTCACCTCCTCTCATCTCATCTCAAAGAGTACTCAAGGTAGGAAATTTATGAGAGTTTCTCTTATCCGACAACAATCACGTATGAGCCAGTGAATGTACAACAATCTCGTTGATGTTGCCACAGCCGTTCCAAACATGCCAGGTAGGGAACAATCGAAACCATATCAGCTCACCCAATATGGAGTCAGTACTCAACAGGTCCGCTATTGCTTTTAGGACTGTTACTCTCAAGGGAACCATAATATATGTGATGGTTCTACGCCTCACCTACGTTTGGCGACGTAGTTTGACGAGTTCAAGTTGGACTAACTCTCACTCTTTTGGTGCTCGATACTCCTCCCATGACTCAATGCTCATAAAACCTCCATCTCAACCAATCTCATAGGGACTCGAACCCCGTCATCGATCGGTATCTGATAGGGACTCGAACCCTTTCATCATTCAACTCGTAGGGACTCGAACGCTTTCATCAATCGAGCTCATAGGGACTCTAACCCTTTCTCAATCAACTCATCAATGACTCAGGATTTAGAACAATCATTAGGAAACAATCGAATAGCCACATCGGTGGAGTTCATTTATAGAGACTCATAAGACAATCAATTTCTATCAACTCATCATCATCCTCTCATCACAATCAACAATCTCAATTCAAGGCTCTAGACTCAATCCTCAAGTTCATTATGCATGCTTTTCAAATAGTCATGTAAGGTTATGCAAATTCTCATGAAAATGTTTAATTCAAGAAAAACAAGTTTATGATGATCATCAACATAGAAAAACATGTTAATTCAAATAGAATTATAAGAAAAACCATCAAGGATTCATGCATAGAGATTCTTGAACCATCAACTCATCTATGACCATCTATGGGGTACATGAGAGAAGAATCCCATGCTTTTAGTTTAGCCTTACATACCTGGGATGAAGCTATCAACCAGTCACGTCAAGGATTTCTTTTCAAATCTCTCAAACTCAAGCTCTTCTCCTCTTTCCTCAAGCCCTAGCCTTGTTAGATTATGGAATAGGACTTAGAATGGGGATTTTAGACCCCTTTTACGTCAAAACGACCTTATTAGATCGTGTATAGAGTTTAGGAGGGGTTGAGAATAGACGGAATGCCCCTCGTAAAATTTAGAAACTTTTAGCTCGAAAAGACCCAGTTTGCTACGCAGACTGGTCGCGCGCTGTGTATTTTCAGAAAAGTTTTCTGAATGAGTTTTCTCAATCCCGTCAAAATTTTTTTTAAAAAATATTAGTGCAGGTCCGTGACACATGCGTGACGCGCTCCTATCGCGCACCAACACTGTTTTGCGCTTGGATCGAAAAATTATCTTTTGATCGGGTCGCTCTAAAAATCGACCGAGACCATTTTCCCACTCAATATTTCGTGCTGATCACAAATACGGACTTGGATTTGCTATACGAGCATTGGAAGATGCATTACGCGCATACCCTTCCTCTAGGGGTATTTTGGTAATTTTACCGGGCGTTACATCATCTGCCCCTTGGGATCATTCGTCCTCGAATCCTGAGTAATGGTGGATATCAGGGCAGGAATAGACTCAAAACTCATCTCAACACTCAACTCAATCAATCAAACTCTCGACTCTTTCTCTACCTCAATCAACGCTACTCAGCCTCAAGAATAGCAAATCACATCAAGAATAGATCAATCTATTTAGCGAAGGGTAAGGAATTTACCTTCAACATTCTCATCATTTGGCACGAACATGTGCGGATATTTGGCCTTCATCTCTTCCTCAACTTCCCTTTTGGCTTCCTCAACGAATTGATTTCTCCATTGGACTTTGACTGAGGCTATCTCTTTGTTTCTCAACTTACGATTTTGACGATCAAGGATTTGAACCGGAACCTCTTCGTAAGATCGGCTATCTTTCACACCAATGCTATCAACAGGGATCACCAAGGCAGGATCTCCCAAGCATTTCTTTAATATTGACACATGAAATATTGGATGGACTCCATCTAATTCGGAAGGCAACTCTAACTCATAAGCAACCTTCCCAATCCTCTTTACAATCTAATACGGTCTAACATAGCGTGGACTCAACTGCCGTTTCTTCCCAAATCTTAGGACACCCATCATAGGTGACATTTTCAAATACACCCAATCATCTACCTCAAACTCCAAGTCTCTTCTCCTCACGTCGGTATGAGATTTTTGGCGACTCTGGGCAGTCTTTAACCTCTCTCTAATGACCTTGACCTTCTCCATCGATTGGTGGACAAGACTAGGCCCAATCAACTCCGTTTCTCTAACCTCAAACCACCCAATTGGTGATCTACATCTCCTCCCATACAAGGCTTCGTAGGGAGCCATTTGAATGCTTGCATGATAACTATTGTTATATGTAAATTCAATCAAGGGTAGGTGATCATGTTAATTCCCCTTGAATTCAAGAACACAGGCTCTCAACATATCCTCTAGTGTTTGTATCGTGCGCTCTGCTTGACCATCTGTCTGTGGATGAAAGGTTGTGCTCATGTTCACCTTAGTACCCATAAGCATTGGTTGTTAAGTGGTCATGAACACCTTGACCTTTGCACCATAATTCAACTGAGGAAAGCCCATGCTAAGTAGTTGGAGCTACCCATTAATGGTTCTGAAGTGATCATAGGATGAGAACTTCCTATTCCTGTACTTTTGGAGCCAAACATATCAACCCCAAAAGACATCCTTTTGAATAAAAAGAAAAAAAAACTGATTAAATAAAGAAAATCGATATGGGTCTGCCTCAGAATGCTGAGGCGATCTCACTGAGGGAAAAAAAGTAAAAAAAAATGTCGGAACACTGAAAAAGTTGCCGGAAAAGGTTAGAAATCGCCGGAACCCTAATTTCAGAGATCAGAATCAGGAAAAAATTGCATGGGCAACCTCGGAATGGAGAGGCGACCCATCTGGAAAAAAATTGGTTGCCGGAAAGTGATCGGAACTGGCCTCACGCGCCGGTGCATGGTTAGATCTCGCCGGAAAACCTGCAGGTTGGGGTGCCGCGTGTGGGCGCGTGCGAGGTTATTTTCCGGTGGGTCTGACTGAGATGTGGTCGCCGGAGGGTGAGGGACAAGGTGGTGTTGTTGATTTTCACACAACACTGACAGAAAATATACCGACACAAATCAGCAATCGATACCGGAAAGTTTCTCACCAACGCTCTGATACCATGTAAGAAATATGGGGGAAAAATATATTATTGAATTGTGTATTTACATTGTTACATAACCCTATTTATAGACACTACAACCTAATCCAAATCCAACTAGGACTATGTAGTCCTATTCCTATTCTAACTCTAACAATAGGCATCCTTCACTGTTAATGGAACAACTGACTATAGGCTGGAACAAAACTAAAGCTGCTCAAAGGAAGACTAAAGGAATGGGAGATGGAGAATAGAGGCAATTGGAAACATAGAAAGGAGGATGTACTGAACTAGATTGCTAACCTTAAAACAATCTCCAGGAGCAGAGAACACTTGGAGAGGTTACAAAAAGCTCAGTTATTCAATGAGTCGCAAAACTTTCCAAGATAGAGGAAATTGCACGGAGACAAAGGTCCAAGGTAGAATGGCGCAAGCAGGGAGATAAAAATACCAAATACTTTCACAGAATGGCCACATCACATAGAAGATTCAGTACAATCAAACAGTTAGAAGGGGAAGGTGTGAGTTTTCCGAATTAGAGGTGAACAAGCAACAAGTTGTATTGGAACAATGGAGGCCACCTTTTAATTTTCAAAGGGAGTGAAAGCATCAGTGAGGAGGAAAAGGAGTGGCTACAAAGACAATTTGAGGAATATGAAGTCGTTGAGACCCTCAAGTTGTGTGCCAGTGAAAAGCCCACTCTCAAGAAGTACATAAATAAGAAAATGCTCCAAGCTCTACCTTCGTCTTCCTTAAACTAGGCTTTCTTGCATAGTAGCGTACCTTTGGTTTGGCTTCCCAATGAGTTTTTATTAAAACTCTTGGGAAATGCTTAAGAATTAACATCTTGAGCACTTTGAGGCAGTTCCTTGACCACCAAATGTTTGAGAAGAGCCTAAGTGCAACCTATATGGTATTGATCCCCAAGAAGGTGGGAGCTGTGGATTGAGAGATTTTAGACCTATAAGCTTGATAGGTGGAATATACAATATATTGCCAAATTACTAGCAGAAAGCTTTAAGTGACTGATTAGTAAGCTTGTGAATAAACATCAAATGGCCTTCATAAAGTGTAAGCAAATCATTGATGCAGCACTGATAGCAAGTTAGTGTTGACACTAGAATCGAAGGAGATGATCCAGGAATTTTGTGCAAGCTGGACATCGATAAGGCTTATGATCATGTCAATTGGGCTTGGGCTTCCTGACAAGGAGTTTAGAGCAGATGGGTTTTGGGAAAAAGGCTGAAGTGGACTGATTATTATATAAAAACTATTATGTTCTCCATTTTAGTGAATTGAGAATCTGCTGGTTTTTTCCCATCAGAAAGGAGTCTAAGGCAGGGAGACCCATTCTCTCCTTTCTTCTTCATCCGAGCCGTAGAGGGCTATAATAGTATGATGAGAGTAGCGATTTAAAACAATTGGCTAAAAGGCTTCAAGGTCAGCAACTCTTTATGAGAGGAAATGCAGATTAATGATATGCTCTATGCAGATGACACAATTATTTTCTGTGAAGCCAAAATTAAATAGGTTGCCTTTATAAGAATGACTTTGGTGGTTTATGAAGCAGTCTTCGGTTTATTAATAAATTGGAGGAAAAGTAGCATCTTTCCAATTAAAGTCCCTCAACTCCAGAGCCTGCAAGGATTTTGGGTTTAGAATATAACAGCTCCCCAGAACTTACTTGGGCATGCCACTGGGGTACAAACATAAGGAGCTAGAAATTTGGATGACTTTATTGAAAAGACAGAAAAAATTGGCCAATTGGGAAGCTCAATACATCTCTCTAGGAGGGAGAGTTGCTTTGATAAACTCAGTGCTGGACTCTCTTCCAACTTATGTTATGTCTTTATTCCCTATATCTGCCAAAGTGGGAGAAAGACTTGACAAAGTAGAAGAGATTTCATGTGGATAGGGAATAAAGCAGGGAAGGGCTTGTATTTAGTCAAATGACAGACTGCACAGTTACATAAACAATCTGGTGGACTTGGAATCAGAATCTTGGGGTTGCAGAATAGATGCCGCTTGTCAAAATGGCAATGGAGGTTCAACACCGAGGAACAGGCCCTTTGGAGGGAGTGATAATCAACAAGTATGGGTTGAATGGAAATTGGGTCTCCAACTTGGTGAATAGCACTTGTGAGGTGTCATCTTGGAGAACAATAAGGAACTTGTGGCCTGATCTAAGTAGAAACATAGGCTACAAGGTGTGACATAGGACTAAAGTCCTTTTCTGGAAGGAAAATTGGAATGGAAATGAGACACTGATTGTCTTATTTTCAGACCTATTTTCCTTGTGCACCAGTCCAGAAGAAATAGTGGCTGGGCGGAATATTGTGTTCAAAAGGCACTTGAAAGACCAGGAGATTGGGAGAGTGGCTGAACTATTACAAGTGCTGAATGAGTTCAACGCGTTATCAACAGAAAAAGATTCTATCAGATCGAAACACTCTAGAGATGGAAGCCTTTTTATTAATAAGCTATATATTAAGGTGGAGAAGGAGCAGCTAGGTTGTACGTTTGCCCATGGAAGCAGATTTGGAGGAACAAGGTGCCAATCAAGATAAATATTGTTAGCCAGAAGAGCATGCTTCACAAACGAGAGATTGAAAAAGAGAGGTTTCCATACTGCCTCTTGGTGCGCTCTCTGTAATGAGGTTGAAGTAACCAACCACCACCTGTTCCTTCACTGCAGAGTGACAACACAATTGTGGAACCTTTTGCTGGGGGACAATTACATGAAATGACCATTCGGTCATTTTATTTACCAAAAAAGGGCTGTTCTTTGTATAATCATGTATACTCAGTGTATATTTCATGTATAGTCAAGTTATATTGAGCTTTTGAATGTATCATAATATATATTCAGTGCATAACTCATCTATAAGTAATCTATATTGTATAGTTAGTGTATATTTTCTATGACTTCTGACAAGTTATATTGTATAGTCATGATATATTTTCTATGATTTTTTGTTATTTTTTATGTAAATATAACATGGCTATATTTTTTGTAAACTAATTAGTTTATTGTATATATTTGAAATTAGTCCTTTTCTGGGACTAACACTCAGAATGGATTATGCCTGAGCATACAACTAATCTACTTAGTTGCTGGATCAGTAGAGGGGAGAGAAAAACTAAGGGAAAGTGGAGTATAATACCATCATGCATTTGGTGGTCTATCTGGAAAGAAAGAAATAGCAGATGCTTTAGTAATAAGGCTAATTCAATTGAGAAGGCCAAATGGAACTGCATGACCACTTCTTATTTTTGGTGTAAAGAAGAAGGGACAGAAGAAAGCTGCACTAATTTTAGATTTTACAGGCACTTTGTAATCTATTAGTTTTGCTTTTTTCCTCTTGTTGGAACCAATTTTTGCAGGTCTCCAGCATATCCTTAATGCTGAGAAATACAACATTATTTTTCTTCAAAAAAATAAAATAAAATTATAGCCATACTAATTTCTCTAATTTATCTAATAACGGGATATGAGAATTATTCTATATTTACTATTTACATAGTATATAATTTTACCAAATTTAGCATTTACCTTTCTTCAATTGACAATTGTTCTAGAGATGTTTCTATTTGCATCTCATTGATTCACGAAATGTTTAGGTGTGCCATATTTCAAGAAGATTGTGAAGTTGTTTCAAAGTCACCTTCACAGATTCATATCAAGCTCAGGTTTTTGGACGTCGGAAATACTGATAAAACTCCTCGATACTATATTTTCTTTCTTTTATACAAAAGTTATAGACATGAATTAACAGGCCATACTCTAAGGATGCTGGCTATGAAGATTCAGATGTGTCAGCTCTTCTTTCAGTGAGGTTAAAAGGCTACAGTTTTATGCACCTTTTTGTCGCTCTGTTATCTATTCTTCTCTGGATATTCATTTCTCCTAATTTCATCCTGTCTGAATTCCTTTGCTTTTTAGGTATTTGCCAGGATATCCATACAAATGCCCAAAGCTTCAGATAATACCAGAAAAAGGTTTATCCAAAGCTGATGCTAGCAACCTTTTATCTTTGCTTTATGATCAGGTAGAGAATGGCTTTTAATGTAGTACTAGCACCTTAATATTTGCCACTCCGTGTCCTTGTTACTTTTGGTTCAGTCTGACTCCTTCCTTCTATTCTTCCTTGGGAGTTGTTGCAGTTAGGAATTTCAAATTGCAACTCCCAGCAAGGTAGAAATAAAGCTGATGATTGGTATATTTAATAGGCTTAGAGTTCATGCTTTATTAAATTGTGCAGCTAAAGATAAGTATAGGTTGCATGATTATATTCTACTGAACTACTACGTGGCAGATGCCAGGAAACGGGAGCTCATGCACTGTAGGTTCTGTGAGCTACGATCAATCAAGTGGGTTAATTTTTAAAAGGCTCAAAAGTGGAATCTGAATATGCTGGGTTGGAATAGATTCATCCAAATACTACTTTGCTTACAAATAATTTGTTCTTTTGAAAGGGTTCTCTAAATTAAAGATTCTCTAAATCCCACATTTATTTCTATAATGACATGCAAATCTTAGACGTAATGCAAGTGTAACAACAATAACTAAACCTTAATCTTGACTAGTTGGTATCAAATATACAGATCCTTTGCACTGTTCTTTTTGTTCTTAATAAACTCTGTTGGGGTTTGCGCTATCTGTTTAATGTGTTCACGCCTACTTTTGTCTAATCAAGTGTGGCTGCACATCCTTAAATCTCTGTTTCTGTGACATTGTAGATATATTTGATTTTTTTTCTATTGATAAAGGTAAACAGTTTTATTTGTGATAAAAAATTTCCTGTACGCAAGCAGTATTCAAAAAGGTAGAGAATCTACACCATAATGTAACTCTATAAAAATGACACCTAATTTTCTATACACTGGACCTCATGGGTGCACTGAAAAGAAACTAGAAATTCGAGGCTATTCCTCAAGTGTGCATAGTCATTCTCTACCCCATTTAAAGTTCTTTTAGTTGTTTCCTTCGTCAAGACCCGCATGATGCTAGTGGCGCAGCATCCCAAACTCTCCATCTTCTGAATTTCTTGCTGGATAGTGCCTTCATCACACTCAGCATCGCTCATTGCATCTCAAACCATATCTAAATCTCCAACATCAAGCGAGTTGCCATTGAAAAAGTAGTAGGTGGTTCACATATTCATTTGAACATTTGCGCATGAAGAATGTAAAGAAAACAACAAGAACAGCATACCTAGTATAATTCCACAAGGTGGGGCAGGAGATGGTAATGTGTACGAAGACCTTAGTCCTATAAGGTAGAGAGACTCTTTCTGATAGATCCTTGACTCAAGTAAAAGCAAGCATGTAAGGAAAGAGAGAAGTAATTTTGATAAATGAATTGCTTTATTATTCCATTAAGCATGTTGGAGTTCAGATAATATTTACAAGTAATCTGGAAAAGGAAAGGAAAGTAATTCTTATTTTAAATTACACAATTATAAGTATTCTAAACAAGGAATGGGCTCTTTCAATATTAGCAATTTCCCAATTCTTAACACTCTACTTCAAGTTGAAGTGTACATATTGTTTTCTCAATATGTATTCTCTGAACTTTCGATAAATGTACTCAATTCTAAGTGACAAAGTGACTTTGTAAGAGTATCTGCCAATTGATCATTCAAATTGACAAAACCTGTTGTAAGCACCCTGATTCAATCTTTTGTCATAGAAAATGCCAATCTATTTCTATGTGCTTTGTTCTCACATAAAATACTGTTCTAAGTAATGTGTGTTGCAACCTAATTGTCACATATCAATTATATTAGTTCAGCTCCTCGAAGTCGTAACTCTTTAAGAAGTTGCCTTGTTCATATAAGCTCCATGTAGCCAACACTATTGCTTGATATTCTGTCTCTCTACTTTATTTAACTCCTGCTCTATTGCATGATATTCTGTCTCTCCACTTGATTTAGCTACTATCTCTTGCTTTTGATTTTCCAAGATATTATATTTCCTCCAATTAGAAAACAGTGCTCTTAGTACTCTGAAATGGATTGCTCCTCTAAAGGACATCCTTTGTAATCTGATTTAGAGTATATAATAGTATTTGCATGCCCCTATTCATTGTATTATACACAGTCCAAGTGAAATTTAACATACCTTAAAATGTGAATTACTGAAATCCAGTGACTATCACAAGAAGCTTGGAGAATCTGGCTAACAACATTGACAACAAATGAGACATTTGGCTTGCAATTGTAACAGAATTCATCTTATCAACCATTATTCAATAATGACTTGATTGCGTCAAGGGCTCCCCTTGTCTAGGAAGAAGCTTAGCATTTGGGTCCATAAGTGTTTCAATAAGTTTACTATTTAACATGACAGTGTCTTCCAGTATGTCCATAACACACTTTGTTAAAGGAAAATCCCGGTACTATATTGTGCCACTTCAATCCTTAGGAAGTATCTAAGTTTACCAGATTTTTTGATTGGGGAATGACTGAGAAGATGCTGCTTAAGTTAACTAATGTCTTCATGATTATCACATGTTATAAAAATGTCATCAATTTAAACAACTAAGAATACATTTTTGCATTATGTGAATGTAAAATATAGTGAACTATACTTTGAAGCATGCCACAGTTTCATGGTGGTGTTAAAGCAGCCAAACCATTCCCTTGGTGAATGTTTGAGACCATATCGAGATCAGCAGCACACTTTACCCTGAGCAACAAATGCTAGAGGTTTCTCTATGCAGACCGCAGCAATTTGCTATGAACAGAGACATTTTTGATATCTAACTAAGGTGGCCAATGAGGCATGACCGCGATGAATATAGAGAGGCAAACAAATGCCATCTTCTCTAGCGGAGATGATACTATCATAATCAAGACCATAAATCCGAGTATATCCCCTGGATACGTACCTAACTTTGACCTTTGAGACGATCAATCTTCACATCAGCACCTATCTTGATAGTGTAACGACTTTCAATTGTTGTTTTGCCCAGCAGTAAAGTAATTATTTCCTCAATCACAGCATGCTACCAACTCAGATGAGCCATTGCCTCTGCCACACTTTTAAGTACGTTCAGAGTTGTTAAGTTGGTAATAAAGGCATGATATGATGGTAACGGACGGTGATAATTTGGGAAATTATATTATGATGTGTTCTGTCAGTAGTCCTAATACCTTTTTGAAGAGTAACAGGAAGCTCAACTTCATTTGATGAGTGCTCAACCGAAGTATGAGATGTCTTTGCAGTTGGCAATGAATCATTTGGCAAACTTTGTGTACTTGTATCATGACCACCCATATTAACTGAATTAGTTAGTAGAGGGTTTGCTCTAGTTGTTTGGAGTAGGCTTGAAGAGGAGGAGGAGTTGGACTGGTTGGAGTTGGAATTGAAAGAGTCGGAATAGGATGAACTGTGAAGATGATGTTTTGATAAAGTATATTTGGTGAAATAAATGTATACGAATTTCTTGGAAAAGATTACCTTTGCTGAGACAAAGTACTTGTGTGTATTAAGATCATAACAGTTTGTAACCCTATGGAGTACCTTAAGTAGATACATTTGAGGGACTTTGGTTAAGTTTGTCATTTCGAGGAATGTCTTATGTAAAGAAATGATCGACTCCATTGATTATAAGCAAAAAGAAGACTCAAAAGGGTATTATATTTCAGGTCCCACAAAGAAAAAAGGCAGAGCAAAGGTCATAAAGGAGAACCATCTCTTACTTCAAAAGAAAATCTGGAAAGCAAAGCCCAGCCCAAGCACAAACAGATTTAATGTGCTGGCATCTGTGATACAAGAGATGCAGGACTCAAATCCCCAGAAGCTTTATACAAAATCAGTCGTTGATTCTCTCTTCAAACAATTCACCCTCAGACACCGATGATAAAGGCTATCAAGAAGTAAGAATACAAAGACCTCTACGACTCCCACGCAGGGGCTTAATCTCTGTTTCTAGCACAGACACAGACTTCTCCTCCAACACAGTGTGTGATGCTCTCTCATTAACATGGTGTGAAGAAGGTCCTTGTTCCCAGGTTATAGATAAGCCAAATATCATTGAAACATCAAAGTGGACAAAAATTAGCATGTTGAAGGCTTGCAAAGCATTTGGTGTTAATGCAACAGGATTCCGAGTGAGAGTATTTCCACTCAACATAGGCTTCTAGTGATGGACTTAGAGATTAAGAGAGAAAAGAAGAGGAAGATTGTCTATGCCCAACCGAGGATTAGATGGGGGGCCTGACTCCTGTCTTGCATGAGATGGAAGGAAAACTGAGAATCTTAGAGGCTTGGAGTAGTGGTGGAGATGTGAATAATATGTGGGACAATACTGCTTGGTGCATTAGAAAGGTGGCTTTTGAGGTACTAGGGGTTTCAAGGGGAACCTGCGGGGGACGTCGAGGTGATTGGTGGTGGAATGAAGAAGTTCAAGACAAAGTAAAAGCTAAGAAGGTGGCCTATACAAAGTGGTTGGAGTGTAGGGAGGAGGATGAAAAACAAAGGCTCAAGGAGATTTATAAGACGGCTAAGTCAGAAGCAAAGATGGTGGTGACGAGTGCTAAGACAGCAGCGTTTGAGCGCTTCTATGAGGAGCTAAGTGATAAAGGCGCGGACAAGCGAATGTATAGGCTTGCTAAAGAGAGAAAGGAAAGCTCGCGACTTGGATCAAGTGAAGTGCATCAAGGATGAGGAGGGTGAGGTGCTAGTGGATGTGACTTCTATTAAACAAAGGTGACAAGCTTACTTTCATAAACTTTTAAATGAAAAAGGAGATAGTGATATTGAGCTGGGCGAGTTGGCACATTCCGAAAGTCACCGAGATTTTGGTTATTGCAGGCGGTTCAGAGTTGAGGAGGTTAGAAGGGCTATTAGTAGGATGAAGAGAGGAAGGGCGCTCGGACCGGATGAGATTCGGATAGATTTTTGGAAGAGTATGGTTAAGGATGGCATAGAGTGGCTGACTAGACTGTTCAATACTATCATGAAGACGGCCAAGATGCCGGATGAATGGAGGAGGAGTACAGTGGTCCCACTGTATAAGAACAAAGGTGATATTCAAAACTGTAATAATTACAAGGGTGTCAAGTTGTTTAGTCATACTATGAAGGCATGGGAGAGAGTGGTGGAGATGAGGGTGAGAAAAGTAGTTTCTATCTCAGAAAACCAGTTTGGATTCATGCCAGGACGGGCGACTACTGAAGCAATCCACCTTGTTCGGAGATTAGTGGAGAAATACAGGGAAAGTAAGAAGGACCTTCATATGGTGTTCATTGATCTTGAGAAGGCCTATGACAAAGTCCCGAGGGATGTCCTATGGAGGTGTTTGGAGATGAAAGGCGTCCCAATGGCATATATTAGAATGATAAAGGACATGTACGACGGGGCCATAACTCGGGTAAGAACGGTGGGAGGAGACTGAATATTTTCCTGTTCAGATGGGACTTCATCAAGGGTCTGTGCTGAGCCCTTTTCTATTTGCCTTGGTGATGGATGAGCTGACGCGATCTATCCAGGAGGAAGTCCCGTGGTGTATGTTGTTTGCAGATGACATAGTACTAATTGATGAGACCCGGACCAAAGTTAATGATAGGTTGGAGGTTTGGAGACACGCTTTGGAGACCAAAGGATTCAAACTGAGTAGGACCAAAACAGAATACTTAGAGTGCAAATTCAGTTTTGCGAGGGATGAAGCAGACATTGATGTGAGACTTGCAGCTCACCTTATCCCCAAGAAGGAAAGCTTTAAGTATCTGGGGTCTATCATCCAGAGTAGCGGGGATATCGACGATGATGTCACTCATCGTATTGGGGCGGCTTGGACAAAATGGAGGTTGGCCTCTGGAGTACTGTGTGATAAGAAGATACCACCTAAACTCAAAGGTAAGTTCTACAGAATGGTAGTTAGACCATCTTTGTTGTATGGGGTGGAGTGTTGGCCAATAAAAAATGTACATGTTCAGAAGATGCAGGTCGCAGAAATGAGGATGTTAAGATGGATGTGTGGTCACACCAGGAGTGATAAGATTAGGAACGAGGTCATTCGGGAGAAGCTAGAGGTGGCCCCTGTAGCTGACAAGATGAGGGAAGCGAGACTGCGATGGTTTGGACATGTACAGAGGAGTACCAATGCCCCTGTTAGAAGGTGTGAGAGGATAGATTTGGGAGCTACAAGGATGGGTAGAGGTAGACCAAAGAAGTATTAAGGGGAGGTGATTAGATATGATATGGTGAAACTTGATCTCACCAAGGACATGACCTTAGACAGGAAGGAGTGGAGGTCGAGAATTAGAGTAGCAGGCTGATAGGGTAGATAGGAAGGAGTGGTAATTGTCTGCATTTATTTGTTATTTATCTGCCTTTATATGTTTACTATCCTGTATCTACGTATTATCATGTGTTCTTCTCTTTCTTGCCTGTTTATCATATCTAGCTTATTCTGCTGATGGGTTTTTGTGATGAGGGTTTCCAGGAAACAGCCTCTCTACTTGTGTGGTAGTGGTAAGGTCTGTGTACATCTTACCCTCCCCAGACCCCACTTGTGGGATTTCACTGGGTATGTTGTTGTTGCAACAGGATTCTAACATGACCTCTTGGATTTAGTTCTGAAAATGGAGCAAAGAAGGCAAATTCAATTATAACAACATGAATCCAAGCAGCAGAGGTCAGGGAAAGAGAAGAACAGAGGAGAAGGGAAATTAAAGAGACTAACATGTGGGATCAATTACGATAAAAGAATGCAACAAACCAATGGAGTCTAGGGTAGGCAGAACAACTCACTGTCTGGATGAACTTAAAAATTTTGAGTTGGAAAGTAACAGGGCTGAACGAGGAGCAAAAGAGATGCACAATCAAATCTCTCATTCAGAAGTGGAGGGTTGATATCCTAGTTTTACAGGAAACCAAAATTGAAGAATGTTCAGGCTTATTAATCCAACAGTTGTGGGGCAATAGATGGGCTGATAAGGTGTAGCTTAAAGCATCACTCACTAGGGGAAGTATTCTTCTGATCTGGGACAAAAGTAGATGGGGTTAAGGTGGATACTTTGATAGGTTGCCATTCAATTTCTTGTATGCTGGAATGTTCTGATGAGAACTTCAGATGGTGCTTTACTGGTATTTATGGTCCTCACACGAATTCTAAAAGGGAGGAGTTGTGGGATGAATTAGCAGGAGTCAGGGGCCTCTGGGAAGATAAATGGGTCATTGCTGGGGGGTGGGGGGATTTCAATGTTTGTAGATTTGAATGTGAAAGAATACAATGTACTAGAGGAACCATAGCAATGGAAACTTTTTCAGACGAAATCCAAGATCTTGAATTAATTGATTTGCCATTACAGGGAGCACAATTCATCTAGTCCAGAGGTGGTAATTCCCAACAAGCATCAAGAATAGACAGATTTCTTATTCACCAGGATGGAGTGATTCCTTTAGAGCTGTGAGACAAATTGCTCTTTCATAGGTAATATTAGGCCATAGACCTATCTTACTGGAAAATGAGGATTGGGATCCGCCTCTTTCATACTTCATGTTTGAGAATATGTGGCTGGAGCCAGAAGGATTCACTGATAAACTTAAATCATGGTGGGAAAGTTACAACTTTAATGGTAGGCCAGACTTAATCTTCAGTCAAATATTGAAAAGACTGAAAAAAGATATCACTATCTGGAACAAAGAGGAATTTGGGAAACTGGAGAGTAGGAAATTTAAGGCCTTGATGATTTGCTATCATTACAACAGAGCACTGAAGGAAGGCCACTTAGTCTCATTGAGGTAGAGACCATGACTGCCCTGAGTGTCGAAATTCAACAACTAGCTAAAATTGAAGAGATATCTTGGAGGCAAAAGTCCAGATGCTTGTGGCTAAAGGAAGGGGACAAAAACACCAAATATTTTCAAAAGATTGTCAATTCAAATAGGAGATATAACTGTATTGACAGGCGATTTGGGGGTGTGGGGGGGGGGGGGTGAGATCATTGAGGACAAGGAGATGGTGAAAGGGAAAACTCTCGAGTTCTTTGAGAATTTATATACTGAACATCAACCATGGAGGCCACCTGCAATTTTTGAAGACAGCCTCCTTAGCTGGAGAGGAAAGCAACTCCATGGAGGCTATGTTCGATGAGGAATAAGTATTAGCAGCCATAAATGCTAGTGCACCTGACAAGGCCCTTGGGCCTGATGGGTTTACTATGTCATTTTATCAGAAATCCTGGGACTTTATCAAGCCAGATTTGGTAATAGCCTTGCAACATTATCACCAACACTGCTGGTTGATAAAATTTTCCAATGCTTCATTCATAGCCCTCATCCCCAAGAATGAAGGAGCTATCGAGCTGAGATACTACTGGCGAATTAGTTTAAATGGTAACATTTACAAGATTGCTGCAAAAATCCAAGCAGGAAGATTAAAGAAAATGATTGGGAAGTTGGTCTCGAATCAATAGAATGCAATCATTCAAGCGAGGCAAGTTACAGATGCTTCTGTCATAGCTAATGAGGTCCTAGACTGGCAGCAAAAATAGGGGAATGCTGATCATATCCAAGTTAGACATTGAGAAGGCATTTGACCAGCTGAATTGGTCCTACCTCATTTCTATCCTCGGGCAAATGAGATTTGGTGAAAGATGGATCAAGTGGATAATATTCAACATGTCTTTAGTTGAGTACTCAGTCCTCATCAACTAAAGCCCAATAGGATTCTTCTCTCTCCAAAGAGGATTAAGGCAAGGTGATCCTCTCTCTCCTTTCCTCTTCACAATAGCAATGAAAGGATTGAGCAAAATGTTGGACAAAGCCGAGCAAACACAATGGATAAATGGTTGAGGTCTCCACATTAACATGTTGAAAAGTGTAATGTACCCTGTTAATGAAGTGTTTAATCTAGAGGAACTAGCAGCCATCTTGGGGTGTAGCATTGCACCATTTCCAACAACCTATTTAGGACTTCCTCTTGGAGCTAAGTTCAAAACAGAAGGCATCTGGAGTGGAGTCATAGAGAAATTTGAGAAGAGACTAGCTGTTTGGCAAATGCAGTATTTATCTATGGGAGGCATACTTACTCTGATCAGTAGGGTACTAGATAGTATTCTAACTTATAATATGTTTCTCCATCCCATTCCTAGCATGGTTTTGGAAAAACTTAACAAAATAAGAAGGGATTTCCTTTGGGAAGGAAACAACAATGTGCACAAATTTCACCTAGTCAAGTGGGATGAAGTCATTTTGCCCTAGAGGATTGGGGTTTGGGCATAAAAGATTTAGCCTTGCATTACAAGTGCCCCTTGATAAATGGCTATGAAGATACACACAGGAGTAGCAAAGCTTATGGAGGGAAACTATAATTGCCAAGCATAGAGCATTGAATCACTGGAGATCAAAATTGTCAGACGAACTATATGGAGTTAGGAGTATGGAAGTATATGCGCAAGCTATGGCAGGAGTTCTCGCAGTTCCATTATCTTGTAGCAGGAAATGGGCAGAAAATCAATTTTTGGAAAGATAAATGGCTTAGGAATTCTCCTTTAATGTGACTTCCCTAAAAATTTTCAGATGGGCTCAACAGTCCATCAGAACAACGAAGGAAATGCTTGGAACCTAATCCTTAGAAGGAACTGGGAGTTAGAGGAAATGATGAATCTGCTAGAAGCACTTGACTATGCAAACCCCTTTGGCCGAGACCAATTCAAATGGGGAGTTACAGATAAAATGGAATTCTTAGTGAAGGAAGCCTACAAACTTCTAGGTTTAGATAGCACAATCACAGAGATAAATTCCCCCCATGATAAATTGCTTTAGTTGGACTGCCACGCATGAAGCATGTTTGACACAAGATAACTTAGCAAAGAGGAGGTTTTAGATGGTCAATAGATGCTATATGTGCCTAAGGGAAACAAAAACACGTAGCCACCTTTTTCTACAATGCCCTGTGGCATCAAATCTATAGAGCATGTTTATAACTATTTCTGGGCTCGAATAGGTCATGCCACAAAACATCAAAGATGCATTTGAAAGTTGGAGGAAATGGAAAGTTGGTAGCTCCATCAAGATAATATGTAAGATGATACTAGCAACTATTTGGTGGAGCATGTGGAATGAGACAAATAGAAGATACCATGATGGCATATCGACTACCTTTCGATCTCTAAGAGCTAAATGCCTTATGTATCCGTATAGCTGGCTTTATTTGTCCCCTATAAATTCCCCAGATATCCTTCTGAACTTTGCTAGCTCCTTGTCTTTAGTATAATGGTTGTAATGGAGCTTCTTAGTTATTTTACTACTACTCTTTTGTAACTTATCAGCATCTCCTTGTTGCCAGCAATGAAAACCTTTACTAAATAAAAAAAAACATAACTGTACTTATTCATATAATTATCTTTCATTTTTTTAATATAGGATATATCTTAACAATATTCAGGCTTTGTCGATTAGATTTGAGCATACTACACGTCGTGATGCAACTTCACACTTCAATAGTGGTTAAAGCCTTGATAGAGTGGATTGCTTTTTAGTGGTTTTACCTTTGACAGCACGAACCTGACTGATAACTTTTAAACCATCCAGGCCAGTTCCAATGCTCGAGAAGGGCGTGTAATGATCTACACTTTGGTTGAAGCTGCTCAGGAATTCTTGTCTGAAATTGTTCCACAGGAGCGTATGCACGGAACTGTGAGCTTTCTTGCTTTCAGCATTGCTTTAATAACTACCCCCAATGCAGAGGAGCATGGGAAGCAAACATAGCTTCTCCCTTGTTTGTTTTAGCTGTATAAGCTGATGGTCTATTGATGCAACTCCATTGTAGTTGGAAATTTATTATGCATCAAAGGTTGATAACATTATTCTAGAGATACTTGGAATTTGAACAAGTGCATTTTATTTGTTTTAGGTTTCATGCCAGATTACGGATATTAGCAGTCAATTGACCTATAAGGACGCGGCAGTTTCATCCGGTGAAACCCGTTCTTTTGGTGGACCATTTGTATATGGCTTTGTTGATCTTTTTAGTGGTTCAGGTGAGTCATGGCATTGGAGCCTGGGGATAAATGATAATGGTCCGATAGACTCTTTGGTGGAGTCCCATGTATCAGCAGGTCATATCCATGAACATGACAATCAGCCAAAGAAAATTGACCAAATTATGAAGCCTGCATTGAATCAAGCAGCTAAGCAAGAAGCTTTACGTAAAGCTGAAATGAAATTAGATGCTCTTGAAGAAGAGAGTGAAGGTGAAAGTAGAAGTTGTAGTGCTTCGAGTAAAAGTTATATGGATAAATCAATCGAAGACCATGTCATGCGCAAGGTAAATTTATAAAAGAAATTTCATTTTTGAAATGAAAACTTTATCCATATTAGTGACGAAATAGTTTTTTGCAGGATTGAACCTAATCAGCTAAAACCAGCGACATTGGTCTTTTTTCGTTTTACAATCTTTTGATGCCAATATCTTATTATTCATTTCTAGCTATTTTATTTTTATGGGCTAGCTCAACTGATTAGATCTATTGCTGCATCTGGAAGGATCTTCCCTCTAACATTTGACTTTCTTACAGAATATTTTTGTGGAAAGGAATCTATCGGACTGTGGTGATGTTCAGTGGGAGCCTGAACCTGAATCTTCAGAACTGGTGGCCTCTGGATCTCTAGTTCTTGACCAGTCACCCAACACCCTGGAAAAAGACCTCATTCTGGTACTTCCTTCTAGATAGTTATTTAGCATATTTTTTGGTAATACAGGTGAGAATTTTGTGAAAGCTGTAACAGAACTAAAGCATCTTTAGTTATTTTCTGGTTGTTTAGAAGATAAAAGGACAGAATGGAATATAGGTAGTACATTTGGCTCTTGGGTCGGTAAACTATGAAAAGAGCCTGGTTTAAACTTCTCTTCCTGAATTGTCTTCCACTTTTTATGAACTCTTTCCAAATACACTATAACGATGCTCTAAACTAACCTTCTGTAGGCACACTTGCTTCGGCTTGCCTGCGGCCCTAAAGGACCTCTATCTGATGCTCTGCCAGAAATAACATCAGAGCTCTTTGACCTTGGTGTATGATCATCTTAATCCAATTCTTTATTATTAGCTTATGCTTACTTTTTGTTCCTTGTTTAATTTTGTATCACTAGGTCATTACTACTTCAATTATATCTGATAGAAAAGTGGATGCCTCTGAAAATGACACTATATTTTAGATCATCTCCAAACGTGTACAAGATCTGGCTACCAAACCTTCAATCTTTGATGGGACTTTTGATAATGTTTTTCAAGCAAATAAGGTAAGGGTTTATTGTTCTTTTCTTGAGTGGCTTCTTTCTGTCTCAGTCGTGCACCCATATGATTGACAGTAATAATAATTTCCAACGAATGAATTCAATAGCTGTCATCAAAGCTGTCACAATTTTGGAAAGCTTCATCTGAGTTTGAAGGGAAGAATTCTTCACCTCCCCAAAACTCTCGATATTTAAATGACTTTGAGGAGCTCCAACCCCTAGGTGAGTAATTTTTTTTTCAGAATCTTTTCCCTTATTTATCTTTAAATATATATATATATATATGTGTGTGTGTGTGTGTGTGTATATATATATGTGTGTATATATATATACATATATGTATGTGTGTGTGTATATATATATATTTGATTTGTGCAGCTGCAGTCTCATTCTACAATTGATGTCTAATAAAAAAATGGCTGATAAACTCCTAGAATGTATTGTATTGCATTTTATACGAGAGAAGCCTATTGCTAGAATGACATTAGAGTTGTTTATTTAAATCTGAAGATTAACCAATTGTGCGGAAAACGTAACCGACGTTGTATGGAGACTAGGATCTCATGTTATGCCAAATAGTATAAAATATATGGATTGTCTTGGAATCAATAGATGAATCGAAATTAAACAAGAAAGTCACCAAAAAATTGGTCAGAACATGCTCGTGCATCAGAGTATTAGATTTGATGGTCGAAAGTGGTCATAATCTGAGAAATAAAATTATACGGGCAGGATCGGAATGATGACACGACCCTATTGAGAAAGAGAATTATATAGGTAGGGTCGAAATGATGGCACAACCCTTCTGGAAAATAGAAATTATATAGGTAGGGTCGTATTGACGACACGACCTTGCTAAAAAAGAGAAATTGTATGGACAGGGTTGGGATAATGGCACAAACGAACACAAATAAGAAAGTAGTCATTGGAAAGATGGTATGGTGCTACGCAAATTGAATATGAAAAAATAGTCACTGGAAAGATGGCGCGGTGCTACACAAACGCCGACGAATATGGGTTTGACATAAAAAAATCCTTGAGTCATCAAAAATTGACACCTAGACGCCTAGTGACCTGTCTGACTGAGTTTTCTTCCTTTTGAATATGAGATTCATATATATATATATATATATATATATATATATATATATATATATATATATATATATATATCAATCATTGATTCTTCTTTTGTTAACATAACCATTGACTAGACAGACGACATATATAGGTAATAGCTGCCTGTCGGCAGCTTAAGCTCTTTGATTCTCTACCAAAATCATAAAGTTTCTGTTACCATGTGAGAAATAAAAAAGAAGAATACTATTGAATTGTGTCTCTACATTATTACACAGAGACCTTAGTCCCTATTTATAGACACTACAATACAAATCTTTACCAGGTAGGAAACTATTTATTGTTCCTATTCCTAAAAGTAGGATTGTACATACCTATTCCTAGTCTAATAACACCTATCCGCTTTGCCTCTCCATTTCTTCTTAATCCTCACGATCAATTTATTGCATGAGTATGCCTTCTGAAAGCACACATCCAAAACCATCTATACAACTCATTTAATAAATAAAAAGTTGGAAAGCAATAAAGAATGTTTTCACAAAATAGTATCCAATGATTGATCCATCTAGTAATTTAGAAGTTGATTGAAATAATCGTTAACATTTCTCTTCTTTTCTTCCTCAACCTTCACCCCGTTATGTGCATGTATATATATTACTACCATCTTGTGTTGGAAGAAGGAACTATAACTTGCCAAATTAATATGTCATAATATCTATTTGTGAATCCCAAAAAAGTTGATGAATACATTCTCAATTAATTACCTTTATACATTTTAAGTATAACATGCTCCTTTATTAAAGGTCTTAACAAAACAATAGTTTTTGAAAAGTATTGGAAACAGAAGTTTTTTCATCTTCCTCCTTTAATTATGTGATATTTAGAATTTTTAAAATAAGATAAACTCTAAATAAATGAGGAAAAATTTCAAAACAAAAAATAGGAAAAAGATATTCCTAGTCTATGAGAGGGTAATTTTTTCTCTAAAGGACAAAGTAGTCACTCAACTTTGAAAAAATATTTTTGTAACTTAACTTTTGACTTAGGATGTTCCCACTTTAGTGTGGTATGCTGATGATATGATGATAATTCATGCATTGTCTTTGGCTCGTCTTGGTCTTTACTCATCCTGGAAGAATAATGCTGGGTTGGAGAAGTGTTCAAACTCTCTAATTTAATGTTCAAAGTTGGCCCCGACACTGTCAATTTGATACTTTTAGCTTGTATACCTTGGATCACTCAAGAAAAGATGTCCCAAATTGGATGGGTGTAATCTTGGGCTTCTCAGTTATGCTTCTTTTGTGAAATTGTTTTATTTATTTTTGTGATCTTTTCTCAACCTGTAACTGAAGGCTTGTGAGGAGACTTCATATGGGTTTATTGTTATAATTTTCTCTCTGGAGTCTACACTTCTTGTGTTTTTAAGTGAGCCTGTCTTTTTCAAAACCTCCAAAGAAAAAAAAAATGGAATTATGAAATGCATATGAATTAATTTTTGTATATTGAATAGTGCTTATGTGTTGAAAAAAGAACAGCTGTTATGAGTAAGCTTCAGAACTTTAGAAATTGTAACACCGAGAGAAGGTATTGTTTGTAGCTTAGGCTCATTTATATTGATGGCAAACAATGTAATGGTGATATATGATTGGGTTGTACAGTTTCTTTTGTAATTCTTAAACAGAATGTTGGTAGTCTGGTTTTTCCTTGATTTAGAAGCACATTCGTTCTTATATTGAGGATTGGTTTAGCTTCACTAAGACTACTTTATCTCTGCAACACTAATCTTTTTTAATAAACTTGGAAATGAGGTTCCTTTTGGTACTTCATACTCATTATCATATCAAATGAGATAGGCTTAGACCGGACCATAGGACAGTGGCCTGCGATGAGATAAGTTTGGGATAACTTGATTTAGTTAACAATATTATTCATGGCATTGTTGCACACTCAAAGTTCTGAGGCTGTTTGGGTTTGAAATGCGTAACAACCATTCAATTCTTTCATGTGCGGATTTGTGCTGGTATAAAATATTCTCCTCATTATTTACATTCTAGGTCAGGGTGGGTTTGGCCGCGTGGTGCTATGCAAGAATAAGCTTGATGGAAGGCAATATGCCATGAAGAAGATTCGATTAAAGGACAAGATTCTGCCTTTAAATGACCGTATAGTGAGGTTTGTATCTGATGTTGGTTCTGCAGAAATTAGTACTCTTTGTGCAGAAAACTAAATAGCATTCAATGTTAAACCTTGGTGCTGGAAGTTAGTCCTGTGCTTCATCTTTGTTATTGTCATTGCTCGTTTACATGCTTATTCCTTTCTACCGATGCAATTGTCATTCATACGGCTTGTTTCTTTGAGTTTTTTTGTAACCTGATTTGATCAGCAATTCTGATTAGGTCATTATTATAATTGAACTTGTTGAAGAATGACTATTGAGGAATGACAAAAGTCCCACATTGGTGGATAATGAGATGGGTGAACTCTTTATAAGGCTTGGGCAATCCTCCTTCCTTTGAGCTAGCTTTTGGGGTGTGAGTTAGGCCCAAGACCTAATTTTACATGGTATCAGAGCAGGACCCATCTCATCCAATGTTGGGCCCCCGAGTTGCCCACACACTAGATGCTACTAGGCGTGAGGTGGGGTGTTGAGGAATGACAAAAGTCCCACATTGGTGGATAATGAGATGGGTGAACTCTTTATAAGGCTTGGGCAATCCTCCTTCCTTTGAGCTAGCTTTTGGGGTGTGAGTTAGGCCCAAGACCTAATTTTACAATGACAAATCCTACAGTGGTGGTTTATGAGATGGGTGGACTCCTTACAAGGTTTGGACAATCCTCCTCTCTGAGTTAGCTTTGGGGTGTGAGTTTTGTCCAAAACCTAATTTTACATGGTATACTATCATAGTAGGAACCATCTCACCCAATTTGGGGGCCCCTAAATCAAAATTGCCCGCGCACTAGATGCTAAGCACGGGGCGTGAGATGGGGTGTTGAATAATGACAAAAATTCCATAGTGGTGCTTGATGAGATGGGTAGACTCCTTATAAGGCTTGGGCAATCCTCCTCTCTTTGACTAGCTTTTGGGGTGCGAGTTAGGCCAAAGCGTAATTTTACAAACCTGATGTTTATGTTAGGAACAAAAACTGTTTTAGTAGATAATCAATTCTTCGAGTAATACAAATTATCTTTTGATTAATTACTTTACAATTGCTTTTTAAATAACGTAAAAGGGACAAAACTGCCTCCGATCTGTTGGTTTTCGTATAAATATGTCCTCTGTTCATCTTTTGAGCAAAAAATGCCCGTCATTTTTCTGGACCTAAAATGCCCTAGAAACTGACGATTTAAAATAAAATGGAAAAAACCCAAAACTGCCCCTGATATATTGGATTTGGAAAGAAATGCCCTTTGTTAACAAAATTTCAAATCAAATGACTCACCCACATCCCGCTGAATATCGAACCTACTCCCAAGATCTAAACCTGGATTAACGAAACTTCACGCCCAATTTGTTTCCTTCTTTTTTGTCACCTTCCTTCACCCAACTTGCCTTAGCCTTCTGTCTGAGGATCGTGTCCTGCAACTTCAGGAAGTGAATATATTTGGCCTTAGCCTCATCCAATGCAGCCCATTGACCATGAAATTATTGGATATCAGAGCAATTTCCAATTCAGCAATCTGTTTCTCCAGCTTCTTAGGCTCCTCATACATATCCCCAAATTTCTGTCTTGTCAAACACTCAATCTTTTATAGTCCTTTAAAGGTTCTGATGTTATATGCACGTTGGATTGGCAGCCACAAATCTTGCCAGACTTCTTCAACCATAAGTGGAAAACTTTGGGCAATTTTCATTACTAAACAAGGATTAAGAAAATATTACAATTTTTTAGCAGTAAAAACAAAATAACAGCCATATCAGATTCAGGGATGAAAATGTCCTTCAACGAAAGGCGAACATATAACTTAGACGTGTATAGTATCTCCTGAAAAAAACATAATTTTATAAGGCTTTGGGACGTCCATCGTTCATTTAGCATAAAGCCTTCTGTTCAAACATAAGCATCTTAAATTATTTATAAAAATGTGTACATATGTCAAAATCACTTTCGAAATCTAAGTAATGTCATAAAAACATAAAGTAGTCCAAAAACATAATTTGCATAGTCAACATATCATTTGATAATTTTCATAACATAGCAATGCAAGTGCATTCTTGTCCTCACATGCAAAAGGTCACAAAACACTTAAAAAATATTTTTGTGCATTTCACCAAATACTTGGAAATATGCATTTTGAAAGGAACAAAATTAGAGGGTTCGATTTCCGGTAACCTCAAATTCTTCCGAGCATAAAAGGCTGATGCAAAACTTTCAATATTCAACTAGCATGGTCAATCTATAAAAATATTACATAAATAGGTGAGTCATTCTCACATGTGCGGAAAATTTGAGTCCTACCACTATAATTGAATGGATTATAACAAACTAATTAAATATTTTGTATTGACATCATATTTAGCTTTTCTAAATAGATAATTTGAATAAAGTATTAAGAAATATTTTGAAAGAACTTACCGGAGGTGAAAGGCTTGTATGCTCCAAGTGTTAGTATATCAATTCTTAGCTATCACTCACATGAATGGATAGGATGGTGTCCGGCAGTTTGGGTTCACCCCTCAATGCTTTGCTTTTGATCTTATGCGGTTCAGCAGTGCTTGTACTTGGCAGTTGGGTAGCCTTATTTAATTTAACATTTTTGGGTTGTTCCTCCTATAACCTATGTGGCTCCTACTATGCTGATTTTCTTTTTCCATCTTGGTTATATATTCAGTTTCATGTTTACACATACACACACACATACACACACTCTCTCTCCCATATCTTTCTTTTCTTCTTTGGCACAATCTAGTGTTGTAACAATTTTTCATTTGTTTCCCTTATACTTGCAAAGCAAGGTTCGTTACATAATCTCTAAATTGTAAACTTGATACTTTGGCTGTGACTTTCTATGTGAGGGTAAAAAAGAAAAAGCTTTTCTGCTTCTTGGTGTATAACTTGTGTAATATAAGCAATGAGCCCTATGCGGATTTTCTTATGCATTTCCATTTCCTAAGGGATTATGATGAGATGGTTTCGTGATCATGGAAAAGCATATGGTAGTATCCGCATTACCTTCTGATAAGATTCTTGTTCTTATTTTTTATCTTCTTCCGTCTGCACGTTTACGTACTCCTCTTTTATGTTTCATGTTGGCCATAGGCAGTATTTATTCATTGCTGTCCATCACATTCTCTATATGTCAGTAGAAACTGCTTGTTGCAGAGTTCCTTTTACTGAATACAAACATCAAAATCTTTATTTTTCTCTAAATACTTGACAATGTGTTATTTCAAGAAGTTCTTCTTTCATTTATTCAGGGAAGTTGCCACACTTTCCCGGTTGCAGCATCAACACATTGTTCGTTATTACCAGGTATGTGATATAAAAGAATTCATCATGTGTGAGCATTTCAAATTCATTGTTCGAATTTGTAAAAGATATGGAACCTGGGCCTAACTCAACCTCAAAAGCTAGCTCATGAGGGGAGGATTGCCCAAGTCCATAGAGCAAACCACCGGTTCGTTCCCCAATCAAGGTGGGACTGTAACCCTCTCTAACACCCCCTTCACATCCAGGCCTGACTGGAACGTGGATTGGGAGCCCAAACGGGGAAGGACCTGGCTCTAACACCATGTAAAGAAATGGCACTTGGGTCTAACTCAACCCCAAAAGCTAGCTCATGAGGAGAGGATTGCTTGAGTCCATATAAGCAAAACTCTGGTTCATTCCCCATCCAATGTGGTACTGTAACCCACTCTAACAGAGTTCAACAGTTCCCCTTTGTTTATGATGTTTAAATGATCTAATACTCAACAATTTCAGGCATGGTTTGAAACAGGCGTCACTGTCTCCTGTGATGATTCCAGCTGTAGTTCCAGAACACTAGTGAGTTCTAGTTTCACCTATGTGGATGGAAGTACGTCAGACCACCTTGGACAGGAGAATAAACTTGAGTCAACTTACCTATATATCCAAATGGAATACTGCCCAAGGTTCTTTCTTTCCTTTCTTATCTGTTGGATTTTCTGCATCCCCTGCTCACCTTCTTTACACTTCAAAGAAAAAGTCACTTATCTCAAAAGTCACCCCAAAAAAGTTAAAGGGGATGAGAATCGAGAGCCTACCCGTGTTAAAGGGAGAAATAACTGAGAGAGTCTACGCGTACCCTTTTTACTTCATAATATTCCTTGATCCTTCAACTCATCTGTTTTTCATTTGAATTCCATATAATCTTCCAGTACTCATTGCCTCCTCTCTCTTATTTTCTTTTAATTAGATGCTGTTGCTTGTCCTCCATTTGCATGATTTAATTATGTCTCCTGCCCTTTCTTATCCTTTCTCTGGGGTTCTTAATGTTGCATGAATAGAGCAAGTCACTTCCTCATTTAATTAAGCTCTGCCTTTTTTTGCCTATAGTACCTTCAACCTTTAGAGGTCTTTTTTTTTAAAAAAGAAGATAAAGTTGGTCTCACAAGTGTTATGCTCGTAGTATCATAACAAATCTGGAAAAAATAGAAATAAGTAACAGCTTAAAGCCAGTGACTGCACAAATGCGACAAACAAATCTGGGAAAGAAAAAAAAGTTACAGCTTAAAGCAGAGAACTATCAGATGCTGCAAACAACTGACTCCCTTTCCCCCTTGCTAACCCCCCCCCCCCCCCCCCTCCCAAAAAAAAAATAAAAAAAAATAAAAATAAAGCCCCTAAACCTATATGTTCTCTGTGCATCTAAAAATACAAAAAAAATGAATTTTTCACGATAACAAGCAATCACGTAAATGAGAAGAGTTAGGATGTGAAGAGGCGTGATGCAGTTTCACCTAAACAAAATTTCCTAGTCTTGTCAATCTCAATCCTCCAGCCTTCGACTTCTTCTATGTTAGCAGGGCTCCATCCTTGATGCAGAATCTCTTTGTAAGACAGAGTGATTACCAAATGAATCCACAGAGTTTCAATCAATAGCCCTTCTGTGTGACAGATGGAGATGTGCTTTATCTTTTCTACATTATGGATCTGGCTTCCGCTCACATCAAACTTTCTTTTTATTAGTTGTTCCCCTCAGGGACCGACTCTTGCTTCCTAAGATACTTCCTGAGCTCAGATTCAGCCTTTTGAGTTCATAATTTCCTTCAAGTAGTTCATCATGGATATGCTTCTAACTGCGATAGAGAAAGGCAGTCCATAAATCTTTCAACAAATCTATCAAGATCTTTCCCTACCTCATACCACGGACTTGGGGGAGTGCAAGAATCCGATCACTCTGTTTAGTCCTAAAAGTAGTCTTTAAGATTGGGAGGTGTGCCACTTTTCTATCATCTTTAAAATTCATCAAAAGAAGTGGATTTTCATGTGCTGCTCTTTATTATGCATATTTTTGGGAATCGTGCTTTCTCTTCTCAATTTTTTTTTCATATTGATGTTTATATTTTCTTATTTTGTGTCGTTATAAATTGTGTTGTTATTGTCCATCATTTGTTTTTTACTTTTATTGTCGCTATATATGTTCATTTGTTGTCCATTCTAGTCGTTTCATTCTAGCATTTTCTTCTATTGGGGATGATTTTTGAGATGAGGGTAATTTGGAGCTAAGTGATAAAGGGGGAACAAGAGATTGTATAGGCTTGCTAGATTGAGAGAAAGGAAAGCTCGCGACTTGGACCAAGTGAAGTGCATCAAGGATGAGGGGGGTGAGGTGTTGGTGGATGGCACCTCCATTAAATTAAAGTGGCAAGCTTACTTTCATAAACTCTTAAATGAGAAAGGAGATAGAAATATTGACTTGGGGGAGTTGGCACGCTCTGATAGTCATCGCGACTTGGGTCATTGTAGGCGGTGTAGAGTTGAGGAGGTTAGAAGGGCTATTAGTAGGATGAAGAAAGGGAGGGCGATTGGTCCAGATGAGATCTCGGTAGATTTTTGGAAGAACATGGTCAAGGATGGCATAGAGTGGTTTACTAGACTGTTCAATGTTATTATGAAGACTGCCAAGATGCCTGATGAATGGAGGAGTACGATGGTGCCGTTGTATAAGAACAAAGGGGATATTCAAAACTGTAACAATTACAGGGGTATCAAGCTGTTAAGTCACACTATGAAGGTTTGGGAGAGAGTGATGGAGATGAGGGTGAGAAGAGTAGTGTCTATTTCGGAAAATCAGTTTGGATTCATGCCGGGGCGGTCGACTACTGAAGCGATCCATCTTGTCCGGAGGTTAGTGGAAAAGTATAGGGAAAGAAAGAAGGACCTTCATATGGTGTTCATTGATCTTGAGAAGGCCTATGAAAAAGTTCCAATGGATGTCTTATGGAGGTGTCTAGAGGTGAAAGGTGTCCCAATGGCATATATCAGGGTGATTAAGGATATGTACGACGGAGCCAAGACTCAGGTAAGGACGGTGGGAGGAGACTTAGAGTATTTTCCTGTTGAGATGGGACTCCATCAAGGATCGGTATTAAGCCCTTTCCTGTTTGCCCTAGTGATGGATGAGCTACGCGATCTATCCAGTAGGGGTGGTTTCGGTTTTTGCGGTTCGGTTTTTCCCTAAAACCAAAGACGGAACGGAAGGTCATTTGGCGGTTCGGTTCGGTTCGGTTTTGCCCCCAAAAAAAGTAAACCAATCGATTTTCGGTTCGGTTTTTTTCAGTTTAATCTTTGGTTTTTTTCGGTTTTTCGGTTTTTGTAATTAAAAGGAATTCACAGTCATGGTCGTAATGTGACTAAATTCAAAGAAGAGATGATATAATTAGCTTCTTGATTACATCAAGATGGATAGATAATCATCATCTTCAACAATTTTTCAATCAAAATAAAACTTGGCAAATGATTAGGCTAATTATATGAAGGCAAGCAAATCATTGTTTTTGTTTTTCTTACACCTCTTTCACTAATTCACTTCTACTGCAACAACAGGAGCAGCAGCCAGCACTTCTACTGCAGCAACAGGAGCAGCAGCCAGCGCTTCAAATTTCAAAAGCTGAAACAGGCAAACAGCAACAGTTTCTTCCTTTTTGGCTGTAACTTCAGTGGCATATTGGACTGATCTTCCAATTTTCTCAAATTTGTGCTCTGTTTTTTTCTTGGATTTGAGCCAGCAAACCAACAATGATATAATATTGCTATCAACATTCATCTATAGTTAAACATGAAAGATTAAGTACCTGTTGCGGGAGTGATGCGGGAGTGTTGCGGGAGTTAAACCTGCGGAGTGCGGGAGTGTTGCGGGAGTGCTGGTTGCAGGCTGCTGAACAACAGCAGTGCTGCTGCGCCACTGCGGGAGTGGCGGTCTGGCGGACAGGGGAGTGCGGGCGGCGGGCTTGCGGGGTTTAGGGGTAGGGGCTGGCGGTGGCGGGCTGTGGGAGGGGGCGACTGGGTGGCGGAGTGGCGGGCTGCGGCGGACGGCGGACGGCGGTGGGAATATTGAATGGGATAATTCTGATTCTGATTTGGGGGAAATGCCAAAATGGGATAATTTAGGGGCTAGGGTTTTTTTTTGGTTTATATATACTGGGTTCGGTTTTTTATTGGCGCGGTTCGGTTTTTTAAGACTAAAACCGAAACCGAACCGCACAGAATCGGTTCGGTTCGGTTCGGTTCTTCGTGTTCGGTTTCGGTTTTTCACGGTGCGTTTTTTTTTTTGGTTTTTTTCGGTCGGTTTCGATTCGGTTTTCGATTTTTGGTTTTACGGACCCACCCCTACTATCCAGGAGGAGGTTCCATGGTGTATGCTATTTGTAGATGACATAGTACTGATTGATGAGACTCGGACTAGAGTTAATGATAGATTGGAGGTTTGGAGACTCGCATTGGAGTCCAAAGGAGTCAAACTAAGCAGGACCAAAACAGAATACATGGAGTGCAAATTCAGTGTTGCGAGGGAGGAGACAGACACTGATGTGAAGCTTGCCACTCAACCTATCCCCAAGAGGGAAAACTTTAAATTTCTGGGGTCTATTATCCAGAGTAGTGGTGATATCGATGATGATGTCACACATCGTATTGGGTCAGCTTGGACTAAATGGAGGCTTGCCTCGGGAGTGTTGTGTGACAAAAAGATACCACTTAAACTCAAAGGTAAGTTTTATAGAATGGTGGTTAGACCGTCTTTGTTGTATGGGGTGGAGTGTTGGCCAATAAAGAATGCACATGTTCAGAAGATGCATATCGCAGAGATGAGGATGTTGAGATGGATGTGTGGTCACACAAGGAGGGATAAGATTAAGAATGAGATCATTCGGGAGAAGCTGGAGGTGGCACCGGTGGCTGATAAGATGAGGGAAGCGAGACTGCGATGGTTTGAACACGTGCGGAGACGGAGTGCCGATGCGCCGGTTAGGAGGTGCGAGAGGCTGGTTTTGGGAGCTACACGGAGAGGTAGAGGTAGACCGAAGAAGTATTGGGGGGAGGTGATTAGACAAGATATGACGAATTTGGATCTAACCGAGGACATGACCTTAGATAGGAAGGAGTGGAGGTCGCGAATTAGAGTAGTAGGCTGATTGGTTGGTATGGTTAGGCGGATGGGTGATCTAGAGGTTTAGTGAGGTAGCAAGGGTAGGCGGGGTTGATATTTATCGAATATGTGTTGATTTTATCGTATTTACATATTAACATGTGCTTTTCGTAGATAGTCGTTCTATTTATTTCGATTTTTTTAGTTTTATTTCCCCTTTTGTTCCCTTTGCAATATCTAGTTATTCTACTTATGGGTTATTGAGTCGAGGGTTCACAGGAAACAAGCTCTCTACTTCTTACGAGGTAGTGGGAAGGTCTGCGTACATTTCTACCCTCCCCAGACCCCACTTGTGGGATTCAATTGGGTATGTTGTTGTTGTTGTTGGTATTTCGGAAACAACCTCTCTATTACTATGAGATAGTGGTAAGGTCTGCGTACATTTTTCCGTCCCTAGACCTCACTTGTGGGATCTTCACTGTGTATGTTGTTCTTGTTGCTGTGGTTCCACTTTGGACAATGCAGTTATCTAAATAAGGATGTAAGTAAAAGTTCTAAAACAAGGGAAGATTCATTAATTTTGCAGTAAGTGCTGTCTCAGTACAAGCACGTTATGCAGAAATAATGGAACACCTGAATAAGAAATTCCAATCCCTTATTACCGTCAATTGTGGTCATTTAGATTGTCTTTATATTTTAAAAAGAAAAGTCAAAGATGTTCCATTCATTAATAGAGTAGTTGTACACCAGCAAAGGTATGTACATGGATCAACCACAATCATCTATCAAGTTTCCCAACTATCTACAAAATAACGTTAGTTTTTGTTTACACCATAAGCATGAATGAAACAAGAGTGTAACTTTGTGGTTCTCCAAAACATTCTACTCTTGCTTTCTTTCCAAATTAACCCAAAGAGGTGTGACAACATTATTCTTCCATCTTTTTTTTTTTTTTGGAAAATTGGTGATTTGTATTTGTGAGCATTAAGGGCTATGCTGGCCACCTCCAAAATGTTGTCAATAATGATCTTTGGAAACTCAAACTAATTACTCCCATCTTTCATTCTCAAACTTGTTAACTTCATATGGTGATTGTTTTTCTCACTATCATTGGACAACAACCTTGTAACATTGAATATTTGAGAAACAGATTGTTACAACAGGTTAACCCATATAGCTAGGATGACCTAACCACCATTCTGTAAACCATACCTTTAAGTTTAGGTGGTATCTTCTTATCACACAATACTCCAGAGGCAAGCCTCCATTTCGTCCATGCTGCCCCAATACGATGTGTGATTACATCGTCGATGTCGCCACTACTCTGGATGATGGACCCAAGATACTTAAAGTTATCTCTCTTGGAAATAGGTTGAGCCGCAATCGTCACTTCAGTGTCTACTTCCTCCCTCGCAACACCGGATTTGCACTCCAGGTATTGTGTCTTGGTCCTGCTCAGTTTGAACCCTTTGGATTTCAAAGTATGTCTCTAAATCTTCAATCTATCCTTAACTTTAGCCCAAGTCTCATCAATCAGTATTATATCATCCGCAAATAGCATACACCATGACACCTCCTCCTGGAATAGATCGTGTCAGCTCATCCATTACTGTGACAAAAAGAAACGGGCTCAACACTGATCCTTGATGAAGTCCCATCTCAACAGGAAAATACTTCGAGTCTCCTCCCATCATTCTTTCTCGAGTTTTGGAAGTAGTAGAATCTTTTTAGAGATTATTGAATCCTCGTAAGAAGTTTAAGGATCACTTTTGTTTTGCTTTTTGAACTGTAAATAATGTTGTGCTGGAGATTTTATAATACTACTATTAGCTTTCTTTTCCGAAAAAAATGAATACTCAATGGTATGAAAAAATGCTATTGAATTCAATTCCTTAATTTTTTGATTGATTCAAAGTCAGCCCTAACGTAACCCAATCAAATTCCGAAATCAATTTTAAATTTGGTTGTCCGTAATCCCTATGGGTCCAAATCTATATTTAGATTTCCATTCGAAGTCCAATTAGATGTATGAGTCATAGATTTCCGTGAGTTCTCTTTCTCCCTTATTTTCTCCTTACTAAACAAAGGATATAACCTTTACATTTTTCTCTCTCCTCTTTCTGTCATTCTTTTTGTCCTAACCAGAAATAACTGACTTCATTTGTGTTTTTTAAGGACGCTCCGTCAGATGTTTGAATCATATAGTCATTTAGACAAGGAGCTCGCATGGCATTTGTTCCGACAAATTGTAGAAGGCTTGGCACATATCCATGGACAAGGCATTATTCATCGGGACTTGACACCTAATAATATATTTTTTGATGCTCGCAATGACATTAAAATTGGGGATTTTGGTCTTGGTAAGCATTTGCTTCATATTCTTAACTTGTAAGGTGGTTCTCTTTTGGCTTTACCAAGGTATTTATCCATTTCTTCATGATATATCTGGCAATGTTCAAGCATCTGTTCACTTTAATCAAGAAGCAAAAAGAATTCCCTAAAGCTTTTCATTAGAATAAGAGATTGATACAAGGATTAAGTGGATATTTTTTTGTTGCTGAGCAACAAGAAATATAATGTCTTATTAGTGCCAGGTAATATTCTTTCAATCATATTATTTTTGAGAAAGTTTTCTTACAATCATATCTAAGATTGACTTTAAAAAGCTGATCCCTTGTGAAACTCTTACTGTCCAAGCTGAAGAAGCCAAAGGTGCTGATAGAACCTTTTATGCAAACATGACATGTGAGTAATGTGGAAAGTATCCAGAATTGATTCTGCTTGCTTATTCTCAGATCCCAAGAGGGAAGCCTGAAATTTGTTTAGAATATAAGGCATTAGAGTTTTGCACTTAATACAGGCTCTCACCTGAGATTATAATTGGATGTGAAGATACTTTCGATCTCTGAGGGATACCACTACTTCTCCACCAATTCGAAGATCCATGTCTGTACATGGACTATATTTTTCCTACAGTGTTCTGGTATCTTTTTCCATGTATATAGGGTGTCCTTTATGTTCTTTGTATAGGACAAATTGACCATGCCTCAACTGTATTACTTAATATTCTGGTATTTTGCTGAATGAGCCAACTTCTTTTACACTGTTCAACCGATTTACGGTTTCTACTGTGATTTTCTCCAGTGTCCTACAAATATGTTGTATTCTTTGTAGTCCTATTTTGGTCGGTTGCAGTAATCTGAATTGAAACGTATGGTGTATTTACTCCTGGAAATTTCAGCCAAATTCTTGAAACTAGAGCAGCTGGACCAGGAGATGGATGCTTCTGAGATGATAGGACCTTCTATTGACGGAACTGGCCAAGTTGGTACATATTTCTATACTGCACCCGAAATAGAGCAAATGTGGCCAAAGATCAATGAGAAGGTCAGAATTTTTCTACTTTCAGCAAGTTTTGCTTGATCTTGACAAAAAGTTCTGCGTGGATACTTGTTTTCTTCTGACTCTATAGTCCTCAGGCTGATATGTACAGCTTAGGAGTTGTTTTCTTTGAGTTATGGCATCCTTTTGACACTGCGATGGAGCGGCATATCATTCTTTCTGATTTAAAACAAAAAGGAGAGGTTCCTCCTGCTTGGGCTGCTGAATTTCCAGAGCAGGCATCCTTGTTAAGGCGCTTGATGTCTCCAAATCCATCAGTCCGTCCATCAGCCGTCGAACTTCTTCAGAATGCCTTTCCTCCTCAAATGGAGTATGCGATGTTAGATAGTAAGTAGTTCAGATATCTTCTTATAACTCTTATTTCCTTCCCTATGACTTCCTTTTAAGTAGATAACTTCACTGTTGACATCTGAAATGAGATGAAACAAAGCAACAGAGGAATTATGTTATGGTGCCATTGTTGCATATTTAATCGGCATCAAATAAGCAACACTTAAAAAATGTTCTTTTGTAGGGTGTATCCCTCAACTTGCTTTTTGTAAGGACACTGATCTAAGGAGTGATAGCAAAAGAAAAGATTGGAGATTGTCCGTAAATTAGGTGTGATGAAGACAACAAGTATGAGTGTCACAACCCAAGCTGGGCACAAGGTGTGACATGGCGATCGGAGCCCCGTAGTACTCCAATCAATCTATCTTAGCATATCATTAATCATACATAAGGTAAGAAGCATCATTAACAATTTAGAATAAAGCAGAAGATAAGTCTCAACCAAATTATCATGAAGAAGCAACGATAATCTAAAGTAGAAAGACAACATAGACTCTATATCAGTATATCCAACATGCCTCTGCTAAACATAGGCGGGGCTTAGGACATGTTCCTAGACCATCCTCAACCAAAGAAAGGAGATAGTTTCAAACTACCGAGAAGGTCCAATGATAGCAAAAGAAACTTGATAGGGTTGTCCTCGGAACATGAGGACTCACCAATCAATCTTCAATTATAACTCCAAAGCTATCCACGAGTAGGATGAGATGGAATGTTTCCCCTACATTATAATACAATATTCTAAGTATGTGAGTAATATGCATGAAGTAAACATAGGTAACATGAGATATGAGACATGAGATGCAATACCAAAATCAATAAACATAGGGTAAAACATAAGTAAAACATGTGGTCAATGCATCAAAACAGTAGTAAAATTTGAAAGTGAATTTAATCATTTTGTGGGGTATCAACCTTAATCGACAATAAGACCACGTGAGCAATAACATGAAATCCGATGCAACTCCCACATCGAGAAGAGAGAGGCTACTTTGCTAAGGTAGACTTCGTGAGAATCTTTAACATCATGAGCTATATGTGGATCCACTAGCTAAGCCTATAAGAAAAACCTACGGTGGCACGTAGTTTTGGACAAGAGGTCGCCATTAGGATTCCCTTGGGAAGATAACCTCTCATCTTCTGGGCCGAACCCCACCTCAAGCCCTCTCAATGCTAAGTCAAATCCCAATGGAATAGAAATCAGGAATTGCTAAAACATATCATAAACTTGGAACCATTAAGTCATCATCGTAAATAGAGTAGTTCATTAAAGCGTTGGTGATTTAACCAATGTGAGAATGGTCTTTATTGCATCTTGAATCCATGATTAGGTGAGTGAAATTCTTTCACCATTTCTCATTCATACTTTAAGAACTTCCATAAATCACAATTAAGCAACAACAACAATAACAACATACCTAGTAGAATCCCACAAATGGGGTTTAGGGAGGGTATAATGTAAGCAGACCTTACCACTACCTCATAGAGGTCGAGAGACTATTTCTTGGGAACCCTCATCTCAAAAACCCATAAGCAGAATCAACTAGATATGAAAAAAAAGGAAAGGAAAGGAAACAGAAGTAACGACTAATATGAAAAGCACATAATAGTATGTAAATACGATAAATTTAACATATATAAGACAGATAATGATAACACAGGATATAAAAACACGACAAATCCTACTACCCTACTATACCCCACGGCAGACATCACCCTAACCCTACTAACCTATTAGCCTGCTACTCTAATTCTCGACCTCCACTCCTTTATATATAAGGTCATGTCCTCGGTGAGATTAAGTTTTGCCGTATTGTGTCTGATCACCTCCCCGTGATACTTCTTCGGACTACCTCTACTCCTCCATGTAAATCCTAAATCCAACCTCTCACACCTCCTAACAGGGGCATCGATACTTCTTCTCTGCACGTGTCCAAACCATCGCAGTCTCGCTCCCCTCATGTCAGCCACAGGGGCCTCCTCTAGCTTCTCCCGAATATTCTCATTCCTAATCTTATCACTCCTGGTATATCCACACATCCATCTCAACATCCTCATCTCCACGATCTGTATCTTCTGAACATGTGAGTTTTTGATTGGCCAACACTCCACTACAAACAGCAAAGACGGTCTAACCACCATCCTTTAAAACATACCTTTAAGTTTAGGTGGTATCTTCTTATCACACAATACTCCAGAGGCAAGTCTCGATTTCGTCCATGCTACCCCGATATGGTGTGTGACATCATCGTCGATATCACCACTACTCTGGATGATGGACTCAAGATATTTAAAGTTTTCTCTCTTGGGAATAGGTTGAGTGGCAAGCCTCACATCAATGTCTGTTTCCTTCCTCCCGACACTAAATATGCACTCCAAGTATTCTGTTTTGGTCCTGCTCAGTTTGAACCCTTTGAATTCCAAAACGTGTCTCCAAACCTCCAACATATCATTAACGTTAGCCCGAGTCTCATCAATCAATACGATGTCATTTGCAAATAGCATACACCACGGAACCTCCTCTTGAATAAACCATGTCAGCTCATCCATTACCAAGACAAACAAAAAATACTTCCACTGTTCTTACTTGAGTTTTGGCTCCGTCATACATGTCTTTTATTACCCTAATATACGTCATTGGAACACCTTTCACCTCTAGACACCTCCATAGGACATCCCTCGGAACTTTGTCATATGCCTTTTCAAGATCAATGAACACATATGAAGGTCCTTCTTGGGCGGAATCCTTTATCATTCATGATCAGACTAGGGTAACTTACATGAGTTCATCTTAAATCATCTTTAAAACATGTAGTTCAATGAAATCCTGTAAAATCACGATGGATAATCTCAATTAAAGTCATGTTTAAAAGAACCCATAATGAAATTCATGAACCCTAGATAGCAGTGTAGAGAATTTGCTTGTAAATCATGAAAATCATGCATTTGACATCAATTTATATATAAATAGACCAATAATCATAATATAAGACGGAATTCATGCAATTGAATGAAGAATCATGAAAACCCATAAATTTCAAAATTGAAATTGATTGAAAAAGTGGAGAGTTCTTTGGGCTCCGTGGGTGAAAGAGACCCATGGATGAATACCCACTTATCTTAGGTAGTAATCTAAATTGGAATCTGGAATTTGATAGAGGAATCTGCAGGAAATCCTAGCTTGACCTCATTTGAGTTTGAGAGAATTTTTGAGAAGAAAGTGATCCTTAGGATTAAGGAATTTGGGTGAATAACTTAGAATGGGATGATTCTTAATGAATAAAAAACAGTTGTGGGGTAGATATAGGGCCGAACCGATATAGTTTAGAGGGCTAAGAGAGTAGGAAAGACTAAAATACCCTCAAACAAAAATTTCCGGACAGGAACTTCGGACTAGATCTACAGATCGTAGACCCACTTACGGACCGTACAATTAGTTTCGTGGAGTTTGGGTCTAAAATACCCTCTCAGGATCTCATCTATGGGCTCATCCTGTCTTTTTTGGGCCGCAGATGACCCTCGTATGTCAAGTACTGAGGCCCCTAATACTGGACCAAAATGACGAGCCAAATAGATTTTGGCTCGTAAATGTCCTTCGTACATCTGCCCGGATGCTTCAAAATTTTTTCCTATGTGTTGTCTGCTTGTTCGTAAACGAAGTACTGAGACCCATCTGACCTCCCCTTCGACGGCCTCACGTTACGAGCTGTAGTTCCTTCTATGATCCGTCGTTCCCTCTTGTGGTTTCATCAGTTCTGTCTCAAATTTTTCCCAAGTTCTGAGGTCACCTGCGGCTGTCTTTCTACGACCTGTGGTTCCATCTATGGGTCGTAGATCAGCATGTGGAACCACATCCGAAATTCTTTTTCTGCATTTTCTTCCTTGCTCCAACTTCCCAACTTATGGGGTATTACAATGAGTGTTTCGGAAGACCAGAAATTAATCTAATTTTTGATAGATTAAGCACACTGAGCTAAAAAATGGGTGATGTTAAATATTTTTACACTGCTTAAATAACACATGAACAACAGAAGGGAAACACCAAAATGATATTATTAGTTCTATCGATCAAGTCCTATTCGCTTATTATATATCTGCATGTGTGTTCTACTATTCAATCTGTTTGAGACTTGGCCTGTAAAGCTATTAGGATAATGCATGACCAGTTGTGCTTTGTGGACAGTTTTTTGAATAATAGACACTTCTACTTGTTCCGTTGTCATTCCGGGGACCCTACTCCTCAGGGATGCATTCAAATGACAAAACTAGACAAAATTATTCTCTTTAACCTCTTGAACATCACGTGTTTCTAGAATGTGCTGTTGTAGATGACACATCAGTGTCACCTCAGAGTTTCTATGACACATCGCCATTTTTTCACTTAATTTCAAAATTTCCAATTTTCTTTCACTTTATCTCTCCATTCCTCCCATCTGCACAAGGATTAGCACACGCCATATACACTGTGAGAAGTAAAGACATGGGAAAAAAATTACTAAGATGTGTATCTACATTCTTTCTCAAAAAAGATGTGAATCTACATCATTACACTGAACTCTATATATAGTTATATTCTACATAATACATATTAATCCTTTTCCATCTGGGATACTATATGCATAAATCATTTTCTATATAAGACAGTATATACATCATTATTCTAATACATCCCCTTAAGTTGATCCATATAAGTCATATATACCAAGCTTGTTAAAGATGTAACTAAAATGAGGATTTGTGAGGAACTTGATGAAAATATTTGTCAGCGGATCATTTGACGTCACAATTTTTTATTAGTATCTCCTGAGTGGATATTGGTTTCACATTTCATTTACATGCAATAAAGTACCTCAACAGGTTTAAAGGTAAGAACCACTTTTACTTCATATGATAAAATACTTGAATCCCTGGTCAAATTTGGAGAGATATAGGCTTATTTCAATCTTTATTCTCTCATGAAATGCCGAATTTGACGTAATATGAAAGGCTGCTTGATTATTACACATAAGTTCCATCTGACCATTTGCCTCAAATTTCAATTCTCTGAGCAACTGTTTGATCAAGACTAGCTTACAAGTTGCTATAACCATTGCTTGATATTCTACTTGCCACTAGATCAAGCAACCACATTCTGATTCTTACTCTTCCATGACATTAAATCACCTCTTGCTAAACCACAATATCAAGATGTAGAACATCCATCAGAAGGTCTTCCCAATCAGTATCTATATATAAAATGATTTGCTCATGACCTTGACCCTCGAAGAGTAGTCCTTTTCATGGAGCTCACTTTATATATTGTAGGATGTGGACAACTGCATCCAATGACTTTAACAAGAAGAAGCTATAAATTTACTTACAACACTCACGTGAGAAGTAATGTTAGGTCTAGGCACTGTGAGATAATTCAACTTACCTACTAGCTTCCTATATCTTATGGGATCACTAAGTGCTTCCCCTATCCTAGTAAGAGTTTAGCCTTTCGATCCATAGAAGTGTTGATTGGTCTACATCCCATCATTCATGTCTCCTCAAGATATTTGTCTATCACACACACTTCCGTTGTGAAATAACATTGCCTGATCTGTACAAAATACTTCAGTCTGCTTAGATGTTTAGTCTAGAAGTCTTGAAAAAGATGTTGCTTCAAATTAATGATACTATCCTAATTGTTGTCAGTGATAACATCATCAACATAAACCACCAAATAGATACACAATTTTAGAGTAGAACGCTAATAAAACATAGAGTGATCAGCATCACAAGGAGTCATGTTAACTCCCGAATTACTATCCTGAACTTCCCAAACCAGGCTCGAGGATACTCTTTTGTGATCAGACTATAGAATGACTGATACAATCAACATAAAAGGCTAGTTGACTTTCTCTAAGAAGCCAAACTTGGTGGTTGCTCCATATTAACTTCATCTCAAGGTGACAGTGGAGAAAATCATTCTCAATGTCAAATAGAAGCCAATGTCGGACAACAACCATGGATAGAAAAATATACATATGCTATTTTATCCACGGGAGAGAAGTATCACTGTAATCAAGCCTGAATATCTGAGTGTACACCTTGGCAATAAGCCGATCAACTTGACCTTTCAGACCAACTTTGAGTGCATAAATCCGATTGTAACTAACAATAGATTTACATGAAAGAATAGGAATAAACTCTCAAGCACTAGTCACACGTAGAGAAGATATCTCGCCCGTCTTATTCTGTCGTTATCTAGGATGAGAAAGTGCTTCACTGATATATTTAGGTATGGATTCTTCATCCTCGATTGAATTATCGTTCGCGACCCAGGATTCTATTTTATCATCAATACAATATCTCGTTTTTTACCCTTAAAAATAAATAGACCTCTTTACTTGTATGACTTGGATGTTTCATAATTTCTCGGAAAAAGTGATTCTATTGATGGAAATGGAGGCGGAGGACAAAGATGATACAAACTAAAAGGCATAATGGGGTGATGATAGACAATGATAACTTCAGATGGTATAAATTAAGTTAGTATTACGAGTGGATCGTATATTTGGGTGAAGTCTAGGTTTCCTGTATTTTCAGCTTTCACTCTTTCCTTTTTCTTTCAAGATTGATCCATAATTGTTTTTGTATAGACTATGAATTAGGTTAAACTCCATTTTGTTCAGTAGTGTTGCTTTCTTCTTTGCGTAAGTTTCTTTTCCTGTACTTGCAGATATTCTTAGGACAATTCACACTTCAGATGACACTGGTGTTTATGATAAAATTGTAAATGCCATTTTCAATGAAGACACCTTAAACACAAAAGGTCATAACACAAATCTTGAAAATTCGAAGTTGGCTGGAAGGGATACCTCACGTATTCTGTTCACTGATCTACAGACCGAAAGTCGTGATCATGTCATCGAGGTTGCCACAGAAGTCTTCAGACGACATTGTGCAAAGCATTTGGAGATTATATCCGTGCGAATGCTGGGTGAATGTTCGCTGCCAAATAGGTGCCCATTTAACTTAGTACTCCTTCCGTCCCATTTTATGTGGTACCATTTGACTTGGCATGGTATTTAAGGAAAAAAGTAAGACTTTTGAAACTTATGGTCTAAGACAAGTCTTAGATATTTGTGTGGCTAAGAATTATTTCATTGAGGATAAAAAAGAAATTTAAAGTTAAATTGTTTCTAATCAGAGTAAGGTGACATTCTTTTTGGATGGACTAAAAAGGAAGGGGTGCCATATAATATGGGACAGGGGGAGTACAATTTTACCCTTCTCTATCTATTTAATCTTTCTAAATTTCTTTCTGCTGGTTTGGTCGAGAAAGGAACGCTGTTAAGCTTTTGACTCATGGAGGAGACATGGTGGAGCTTTGCCATGAACTTCGACTGCCTTTAGTGAAATGGATCATTGCCAATCGGGTACCTCATCAGCTCATTGACTGATTTCATGATTTATACAATTATATTCTCTAGTTATTACTTCTTTTGCTTTTGTGCTGTTCTCTTAGAAATTGTGGAAGCATTTTCTTTTCTTATCTTTTCCTTTAAATTCTCAAATACTTTTGGAAGCAAAGTAGCCACATATGTGGAATCAGCTAGTTGGGATCGAGGTGTAGTCATTGTTGGTACACTTATGCAGTTATTTCCTATGTTGCTTGGACTCTTCAATTTTGGTGCCGCACCCCACGATGTGGGTGTGGGTGTGGGATCTGTATTCGATTTGGTCCACCGGTTTCGGGTACTTTGACCAGAATCAATGGTGAAAGCTTGGACAACTTTAATGATTTTTGTAATCAATACATAAACTAAGGTGAAATTGAAAAAAATGAAATACTTTTTCTATAGAAATTTCTATGTCACTACCTTTCCTTTAATCTCCTTCCAGGATTCTCCTCAAGTTCGCCACGTAATATCTCATAATTTAGGCCAATACGACTTTTAGTTATCTTTAGGCAAATCTCTGCATCCGTATCCATTTATGGATCCATATCCCTGAATCTTAAAAATTAGATCATGAAGGATCCGACCTCTTGATTCGCACCCCTATCGGACACCCACATCCAAGTCCTAGCTTAATCTTTAAATAACAGAAAGTTATTAATATGCCCTAAGTGTCCCTTGGTTAACAATATGCGGTACACATCTTCTACTTTTATCATCATACAGGTGCCAAGTAAAGAACCTCAGTTCCTGAAGGAGGGATTGCTCTTTCTGATGTGGAAATATTTTTGTTTCCATCAACGTGGCCATATTGGATATCAAATTTGAAAAGAATAATGGGAATTTAGAATATCTTTTGTGGTTAAAGTTAAGCATCTACTTACATATTTTAAATATTCATCCTCCTCAGAGAGCATTCCTTAAACGCTATGAAATAGCATACGTATACAGGCGAGCGATTGGTCATTCACCCCCAAACAGATATCTGCAGGTTTTTACTTTGTTCAGCAGTTCCCTTTGACTGAATAGGTAAATGCTGATATATTAGTTATAAGTTTTATAGTTGTATTAACTTATCTGTAGGGCGATTTCGATATTATTGGAGGGGAAACGGCTCTAACTGAAGCAGAGATAATTAAGGTAAGAAATCCATCTAAGCATCTGTGCTGCTGGTCTCAATCTTGTGAAATGTGACCAATTTTTCCCTACTCATTTCTAAAGTCTTAGAAGATTCAATTTCTCTGATGACAAATAATCCTAAATTCCTAACCAGAGATACACCGTAATGATATTTTCTACATTTTCATGGTTGATATTATTACATTAAATCACTTGATGGGTTAATGCTTTGTAGATCCTTTACTTTCCCTGATCTGCCCTTATACTGCACTTCATTCTAGCTTGGTTTGTAATACAAGTGCATCCTGTATTCTACTTAGTTTCCTTTTAATGACAGGCCACAATGGACATTATCCTTCATTACTTTCAACCAGAATCATGTGATATTCATTTGAATCATGCGGATCTTTTGGATGCAATTTGGACTTGGGCGGGAATCAGACCAGAACACAGACAAAAAGTTGCAGAGGTATTGAATCGAAGTGTCATATCAAGTTGTGTAGTTATTGTGTCTCTAAACTCATTTGGGAGCATTTATTGATCTCTTGTTCCCATTTTGAAGCTTCTTTCCCTTTTGGGTTCTTTGCGCCCTCAATCTTCTGAAAGAAAGACGAAATGGGTGGTCATCAGGCGACAACTTCGTCAGGTCTGAGTTAAGTTTCTTAATGTTAACTTACAAGTGATTAATATTGTCACAGAGCACTGCTTTTTATAAGAGGCTGGAACTCTTGTTGCTTTACGCATTAATTTTTTGAGAAATGAGATACATGGGAAAGATTAAATGAATCCATAGTTTGATTATTCCTTCAAGCTATTGGTTTATTTTATGATGTGCCTATAGTATCCTATGTTGTTAGGCGTTCTGGGCTGCATGCGTGCTATACTGCTGTATTCAACGAGCTTAAATAGTGATGCACATGTATTAAAATAGGAGTACAGTAATGGTGCACATACGAAATGTATTTAGCGAACTTGTTACATATATATCTAGTTGAAGGACTAATAAGTAATTTGATGAATATATGTAAGAGATGATTATATGACTTAATGAACTTCATGATATATTTCATGACAATATCTTCTTATGAGAAAAATGCCAATCAATTTCTTAATAAAAATTGATTTTTATTAGCGTGGAACTTCACGTGACGCCAGATTCGGTGTAGTATGAAGTGCAATCTGATAATTGCACACGAGGTCCATCCGATCTTTCTAAGTTTCAGGTCTATGAAAATTGTTTGATCCATATTGATTCATTGGTTTCCGTCACTATGGTCTAATCCTAAAAATCTGTTAAAGATCTTATAAGATATAAGAAGCTCTTACCTCTATGGCAACTCAAACTCTCAATCAAAGCGGAACTATTTCACTTAACATTATTTGTAGTACATAAAGACCTTGAGTTGGACTTTTGCGCACCTACCTTCAGTGTATTTTAGGTGCTTGGTCCTAAGAAAGAATCAGCCTGCTCTTATGGGTTGTGTTGAGGACCTATAGTAAAATCATTCTTATATATTAAGTAGATATAATGAAACCTCAAGATGCATTATTATTATCAAGAGCAAAAAGAGCCAAAAAGCTCTAAGGTTCGTTGAGACGTTAAGTGCAAAATAAATCGTGGGCTTTAATGATAAAAGGCATAAAGGGAGAAAAGATATAAATATACATGTTTAGTCCAAGACTAATGATTATAAGCAAGAAAGAATATATGAAAAAGAAATTGAAAAAAAATATAGAATGAAGTGAAACATTAATTATTATGTGTTGCCTCTTCAGAAGAGGCTCATTGGCTAGGAAAAATATGCCTTAGAACCTTGATGATGATACTGAAGCACACATTAAGCGAGGCTATGCACTCAACACATTTTGAGCCTTGATTTAGGACTTACGCGTGCCTTTGACAACTTTTGTAATGTAGCACCAGAAGATGGAGGGGTCAACCGGAGAGGAATAGAGAAATGTTCGAATAATAAGACAAAAATAGATATACGTGTGTGTGTATATATATAAAAAGAGAGAGAGAGAGAGAGAGAGAGAGAGAGAGAGAGAGAAGTTCATAAGGTATTATTCATGAAGTAATGTGTTATTCAAGTAAATATTTTCCAAACAAATTACACTCCTTATTCATAGGCTGCCGCTAACTAAAGGAAAGATCACATAAGTCTCGTCTTTATTCTCGGGTGAATGAGCAAGTTCCTGGGGATTTTATACATACTGGAATTTCATTTGGATCTTTGATTCGAATACTGATCCCCAATGTTTGTATTTTCAGGAACTTAATCTTGCAGAAACTGCTGTAAATAGATTACAAACTGTGGGGTTGAGGTTCTGTGGAGTTGCAGACCAGGCTCTTCCTCGATTAAGGGGAGCTCTTCCTCCTGGTACATGATCATTCGTTGCCATATTTACCACTTCTTTAAGTTGCATAAGGAGACTTATTTTTGGGTTAACTAATGCAGATAAAACCACGCGGAAGGCGCTTGAAGATTTGTCGGAACTTTTTAACTACCTACGAGTTTGGAGACTTGATCAACGTGTCTATGTGGATGCTCTTATGCCACCAACTGAGAGTTACCACAGAAACTTGTTTTTCCAGGTATCTGTCCCTTCTTTGTTTCTGGGACTTTTTGTTGTCCGGTCATCTTTAGCTTATCAAGTTTTCATTCAAGCCCCAACCTGGCTCTAGAAAAGATGGAAGAAGAGTAAGGATGGGTATTTTACAGCATAAAAATATTCTTTATGCCAGTATTTTCTAGGGAAAAAATGAGGATGTGGACATCATGCCATGCTTTTTTACATTAGTAATTTCTTCGTGAATACTGAAGAAGTGATGCTAATTTGTAGCCGGGGACTGGTTGCAAACAGCCAGCATCATTGGTAGCATATTAGTCATGTGTATCTGTTCACACAGAGAGTGGTAGCATTTTATGAGTCACATGTATATGTTCCCACAGAGGAGGTTGGTGCAGATATTGAATGTGCTCCTTCTGTATCTCAACTTAGGACCAATGCCCCTTGTCCCATAGTTTTATAATTCCACCCCTAGTGCTACTGGCCTTGAGTTTTCCTACTAGCCAACCTGTTGGCCCATATTTTTCTTAAAAGTAATTCAGCCATTCTTCTATCTTGGTCTCCTTCAGGCACAAAACATGTGGTTTCCATTTATTTATTAGACTTGATAGTTTATTTTTTTTACTGTTTTTCAAGCCCGTAATATGCCAGCTAATGGTTTAAAATTTCATATAGAGAATGACTGGTATTTCCTTCCCCTTCCCTTCTTTGTTCCCTCTTCATAATTCACTAAACACCTAAGTTGCTCAGACTCGGCTGCGGGTGTCCAATTAGGTGCGGATCTACTGGTCGGATCCTTCATGATCTAAATTTTAAGATTCGAGGGTACAAATTCAGGTATGGGTATGGGTCTGTGGATTCGGCTAAACATAATTTAAATATCTAAAAATAGAATTACAAATATATTTTTAAACTGTGGTGGACTATTTGGAGTATAGAAGTGCACTTTTCGAGCTAGTTTTAGTCTGTGATTATTATAAATGAAAAATGCATCTCCTTACTTTTTTTTTTCTGCCTTTTTTTTTGTGCGTGTGTGTGCGTGTAACATGGCCATTGCAAATGGTATAGAGGCCATGTCCATTGCACATTCATGGAATGTGAGAGGCCTTAACCAGGCAAACCAGTGGTGTGTTATTATGAATCTAATTCATTGATGGAAAGCAGATGGTGCATTGCTTTCAAGAAACTAAAATTGAGGGGGATATTAGTAACATTGTAAAAGACGTGTGTGCCAATAAAGGAGTAAAATTCTGTCAACTTGAAGCTAGTGAGACTAGAGGGAGCATGTTTATTTTATGGGATGGAAAAGTTTGGAATCGAGTCATCAGGAGTATAGGAGCCTATTCTACATCTTGCCAAATCACAGGCAAGAATCAAGATCATACCTGGTTTCTTACCGGCGTTTATGCTTCTATGCTTTAATTGGGCCTTTTGCCCTCCAGAACTGATTTTGGTCCAAATTCCTCTTACCCTTTATTATACCCATTTGATTTTAAGCCCTTTGAATAATAATTTTTGATCCAGCTTTTTTCCTACCAGAAGATCCAATTAACCCCCTTTCCTCTTTTTTCTTTTGGACTTGGTTTGACTTCTTTTGAATAAGTTGTAGGTCCAAACAGTAGCCACCTGTGTATTTACTGTTGGCATTGCTTCTTTCAACAGCTCTGTATAACTGAATTACTTTCTTGTACAGTTAGATTTATCAAATAGAATATTTGAGAATACATTTATGAGTGATTCTAATGATTTTTTACAATCAGATTAAAAAATAAGAATATTGAGAGATACATTTATAAATGTTTGGATCCATCTTTTGAATAGGAGAGATCTGTAGGATACTTTCTTACTTCTAATAAATCCTCTTTCAATTGTATAAATTCTTGGGGTACTTTACATATCCTGTTGAATTTTATGGTATCAGAACAGGCAGAAGTTTTGGGTTCGAGTCGCACCGTTACCCATTATCAGAAAGAACTTACAGTTGTTTGCCCAATGAAAAATAAACAAGCCCGCACACTAAAGGCGTATTGGAGGAGTAATTAAGTAAATAACAATGAGCTCTGTCTAACAACTTAAGCATTGTCGTCTTTTCAGTTCTGACTTATCCAGGTATTCTTCTGGTGTTGAATCTCTGTTTGAAGATCACTCTCGTTAGATAACAAGGTTTCCCTTGCTGGATCCCTAGTTCTAGTGATCGGAAAAATTTGAAACTTGATGAGTAGGTTCGGAATAATTGGAAAATTTCCAAGGAACTTCGATCTGCTTCAGAAGATAGCCGAAAATGGCTTGACACGCAGATGCGTAGATTTGATGTGTAGCTGGCTCCAAAACTTTAGGAGGTGCATGGGGGGGAGCCTGCCGGTGCGACTTGCTGGGTTTGGTCTCCGGAGATTGAGAGACCCTGCGGTGGTGTTAGTTTTAGTTTTCTCAATAGCTACCGGAAAGGGTCTGAGTCACGGACAATCACCAGGAAGGAGAAAACTTAACCTCTTTGATATAAATGGAACTCTACTGTTGCATAGGGGGATAACTCACCTCAAAAGGCAGCAATAACTCTAATACCGTGTTGAATTTGAGGAAGAAGAAAAGGTTTCTTTGTATTTCGGTGCATCTTTACATCCCATGAGAAGTGTTATTAGACAAGTGAATCCTAACTAATCAAGGAGAGACAATTAACAATAAAAGGAAATATTCTATTCCTATAAGTATTCTTGGACAAGAAAAGTAAGATCTAAAATCATGCTAATTAATTAACACAATCAACATTGTCTGACCTTTGATAAAGCTTCGTATAATTGTACAAATACTTGTACTTCTGACATAATGGTTCACAATCTCTTCCGTTGAATTGCAATGTGCAAATACGTTATAGCAAAAAGAATCTCGGAGCTCCTTGCAATATATTGTCTACTCATTGCAATGTTATTTTTCTGTAGATATATTTAAGGAAAGATGACCATCCTGGATCACTAATGGAAGGAACATTGCTTGCAGTAGGTGGTCGATATGACTACCTGCTCCACCAAAGTGGAGATTTGGAATATGTAAGTAGGCTTCTGGAAAGTTTGGTCAACATTTTTTTTTTCCTTTCTACATTCCTTGCTCTTTTACTACACATGAACTCAAATGCATTACTTCTTTCTTTTTACCTTTTTTGATAAGGTGAACTCCTATGTTCATTTCTCTAGGCTTGGCTTATGTTCTTCCATAATAGGGTGCTGAGAAATTTATTTTCCCTTTGTGTTGGACAAAATGTTGCATGTCTGCATATTTAGGTTATCCTGTACTTTTGGTATGATAAAATCACCATTTTTGGCTCTTTTCCATGGATAAAATCGAAATTCGTGGGCAGTTGTTGATGCCTCTCTTTTCTGCTCTGGGCACACACCGAGTGGGGTAGAATGAATTGCCTTCTACTTCTAATTATTTGAGATAGCGTAGGTACCTTTGTAAGCGCGAACTGGCACCTTATCGTGTTGATGATGAATTTCTTTGTAAAATAGGGACTAGCTAAGCTGTATTGAGGTTTAGAGTGTTTTTGAGATCATCACACTCTGTGATGCACATTGTATAAACCATAAAGTTGCGTAATAAGGTAAAAAGGAAAATACTAACATTAGCCAATTTCAGCTAACGACATGATACACAGGGGATGATCCCATAAGAATTCCTGAACTGCTAAAATGGAGAAGATAGGTGTTCTGGTGCATTATCATGCACTACAAAAAATGTGGATAGGAACCACTAGTTGGTTTGGATTTCAAGATAGATGGTTTGGGAAATGGGAAACAATTCAGATTGATTTTACATTAAGAATACTCAAGTGCACCTTGAATGATCATGAATGAAATTGACAAATTAGCGAAATTTCAAAATAGAACTGACTCGTCTAGGACCTCAAATGTCTAAATTAACTAAGAAAAAATATACTATGATCAATTACCTTGAAGTCAGGGGACAAGGAATGAGTAAGCTTACTAGCTAAGATGACTCGTATTCTAAAATAGACAAGTCAGACAAATCAGATGCCATGTTTGAAGCTGTGATAAGTAGGATGTATCGATCGTCTATATAATAGATCAGGTGAATCAGTAATATGTTGTGAACAAAGAATGAGTTGTCAAGGATTTAGGAAGGCTGTGATAATAAAGTCCATGTGATTAAGCCCTGTATGAATGATTAGTCTTCTATTGCTTTCCCATGTGACATAAGAGCTATTGAAGGTCACTGAGCGATTAAGGTTTTTGTATAAACGACTATGGATATGGAATTAAAAGGAGAACCAAGAGCATAATGAACTGAATTCAAAGTGGCCCCACTTGTGGGATTCCACTGGGTATGTTGTTGTTGTTGTATTTCTCACAAGATCATTTTGTTGCAACCATGTATTTAAAATCCTCATGATATATTGTTGGATTGAAGAGAGTTATGACAAATAACCTTCAAAAATAGACAAGTGGCCCCGAGAGAGTGCCTCATGAAACTACACCAATCAGTTGGAGAACTCAGTGGAAAAAGCGTTGAACAATACTGTACACTAGAAAGATGGTAGGACTTCACCTGGAACAATGGTGTCTAAAACTGATTTAACTTTCCGGAAAATGCCGTCGTAAATTTCTTACTTGCCAAAAGTTTCTCGGATCTGGACGGAAAAATTCTGAACAATTGACAGGCAAATCTGTAGTCTTAATGAACTACCACTGTTCAGGGAAAAGCAAGAGAACTCTCACAAGTTGCGGCTTCTCCAAAATCTAGATTTTTGTTCACCGGGAAATCTTGAAGCCTAGTTGGGCTGATTTAGAACCCCAGATAGACTTAAAGTTGTCTTCAGAAGCTAGCCAAAAAGTCTCACATGTGGTGGACCGTGGTGGGCATCTCATTGGAATTTTTCGAGCTTCAATTGATCCGTGGGCCGCATGGAACTAAAGATGGGATTTCTAGAAGCAACAAGTAGTATAAAAAATTGAAGAATGAGCCACTATGCGGATACTAACTAATACTACTAAATAAGGAGTAGACTAGCCCTTTGCCTCTCCCACATACAAGTACGACACACTCGGCTACTTGCTACTCAAGTGCTCTAATCCACGACCTCCATACCTTCCTATCTAAGATATATATCCTCCGTAAGCTGAAGATGTCTCATGTTTTTGTCTATTTACCTTTCTCAGTTTTTCTTCAGCTTACCTTTACCTCTACTAAGACTTGCTATAGCCAACCTCTCATGCCCTCTCAGATCTCACAGGTGCCTTCATGCTCTTCCATATGTACAAACCATCTTAGCCTTGCATTCCGCCTCTTGTCTGTCACGGAGGCCGCTCCAACCTCATCATGTATAAGTTTGTTCCTAGTTCTGTCTCTGCAAGTGTGATCACATATCCATCAGTGCATCCTTATCTCCGATACCTTCATTTTTCTAAATGTTAGTATTTTTGATTGCCTACAGTCTACTTCATACAACAGTATAGGTCTAACTACTAATCTATAAGACTTACCTTTAAACCATGGTGACATGTCCTTATCACGTAGTATCCCAGACGCGAGCCTCCATTTCACTTATCCTGCTCCAATGCAAGGTGTGACATCATCAATCTCTACGTTTCCTTGGATTTGTGACCTAAGGTACTTGAAACTTCTTCTCATGGGTATGACTTGAGTATCGATCTTCACATTCACCCCCACTTTATGTGTAACGTCATTGAACTTGCACTCAAGGTATTATATTTTTGTCCTACTTAACCTAAAACCTTAGATTCAAAGGTCTTTCTACAAACTTCCAGCCTATTATTGATGTCACCGCACGTCTTGTCGAACAATACTATGTAATTTGCAGATAGCATACTCCACGGGACCTTTCCCTGAATATGTCGCATCAATTCACCGATTAATAAGGACAATCGAAATGGGCTAAGAGTTGATCCTTGGTGCAATTCCATCATGACAATGAAGTGTTCTGAATCACCTCGGACTATTCGTACTTGAGCTTAGCTTCGTTATAGATGTCCTAAATTGCCCTAATGTAAGTCACATGTACACCTCTAGACTCCAAAAATCTCCATAGATTCTCCGTAGGAACTTTATCATATGCCTTTTCCAAATAAGTCTCTTGTATCCCTATATTGCTCTACCGATCCCCTTAAAAGGTGAATGGCTTCTAAATTTGTTCGCATCGTCATGAATTCAAATTGTTTCTCAGGGACAGAGACAACCTTCCTCATCCTCATCCTCATCCTCAACTCAACCTTTTATAGTGTGACTTAGCAGCTTAATACTCTTGTAGTAGTTGTAATTTTGAATACCATTCTTGTTTTTGTAAGAAATGATTATTGTACTCCATCTTCATTCATCTGGCACTCTAAGCATCCTAAAAATGACATTAAACAACCCAATTGGCCACTCTATACTTTGCCTACGTTTTTCCAAAATTCTTCTGGGATCTCTTCTGTCTTGGTTGCTCTTTCCCTCCTCATCCTATGAATTTCCCCCTTAACCTCCGTAGACAATCAGTATTACAGTCACCGGAAAAATGTATATGTTATTGATAAGACATGAAGAGAATAACTTTTATATTATTCAGTAAATACACATGTATAAATATGATAATCCTCCCCCTCAAGCTGGAGCATGTGTGTTGATCATGCCCAGCTTGACAAAGGTAATCAACTCGAGTTCCATTCAATGCCTTTGTGAACAAATCAGCTACTTGTCCTCCCATCTTCACGTAGCTCGTAGAGATCAAGTTTTCGTGAGTCTTCTTATGAATAAAATACAATCAACCTCAATATGTTTGGTTCTTTCATGATATACCGAATTTGAAGCAATATGAAGCACAACCAGATTATCACACCAAAGTTTTGATGAAGTAGAATGCTTCAATCCAATTTCAGTTGAAAGATGATGTATTCACATCATTTCACACGTAGAATGTTCCATTGATCTATACTCAGATTCTGCACGGGACCGAGATACAATATTTTTTTTCTTACTTCGCCATGATACTAAGTTTCCACCAACAAAAACACAATAACTAGTAGTAGATCTTCAATCAATCTTGGATCCAACCCAATCTGCATCTCTGAAACATTCAATGCGAGAATGTCCATGATTTCTATACAGTATGCCAAGTCTAAGGGCTCTTTTAAATAACATAGGATCTGTTCTAAAGCTGCTCAATGTCTGACTGTGGGTGCGGACATGAACTGACCAACTGCACTTTCTACAAAGGCAATATCTGAACGAGTCACAATGAGATAGTTTAATTTTCCAACTAACCTTCTGTACCTTGCTGGATCTTCAAATGGATAGTCATCATCTTCCATAAGATGCATATTAGGAACCATTGGAGTACTACAAGGTTTGGCAGCCAACTTTTCAGTTTCTGCCAGTAGGTCAAGAATATACTTTCTCTGACACATAAAAATACCCTTCTTGCTTCTAGATACTTATACTCCTAAGAAGTATTTCAGTTGTCCCAAGTCTTTTGTATGTAACTTAGTATGTACGAAAGACGTGAGAGAAGAGATTCCTGCAAAATCACTTCCTATAATGACAATGTCATCGACATATACAACAAGGAGAATAGTTCCAACCGCAGATCGCCTATAGGAGACTGAATGATCACATTTGCTCTTTTTCAATCCAAAATCTTGAACTACCTCACTAAATTTTCCAAACCAAGCTCGAGGACTTTGTTTCAAGCCATATAGGGACTTTTTCAAGCGACAAACCTTTCCATACTCCCCCTGAGCAATGAAACTAGGTGGTTGCTCCATCTAAACCTCTTCGTGGAGATCACCATGAAGTAATGTATTTTTAATATCCAACTGATGCAACGGCCAATTCTTAGAAGCAGCTAGAGAAATGAACAAGCGGACGAAAGTGAGTCTGGCAATTGGAGAGTATGTGTCTAAATAATCCACCCCATAAGTCTGAGCATATCCTTTCGCCACAACTCTAGCCTTAGGTCTTGCCACAGAGCTATCTGGATTAACTTTGACCGCGAAGATCCACTTGCTTCCCATTGCTTTCTTTCCACTAGGTAAATCCACCAAATCCCAAGTGTGGTTTTCCTCTAAGGCATGTATTTCGTCAAGCATTGCTTTAGACCATCTAGGATGATTCAAATCCTCGTTAATAGTTTTGGGTATGGACGTAGAGTCTAGGGATGCAACCAAAGATCTAGATGCACGAGATAACTGATCATAGGAAACAAAATTGCCAATGGAGTATGTCGATTTGCAAGTGCGTGTACCTTTGCGAATAGCAATAGGAAGGTGAAGATCGTTAGGAACATCACTTGGAAGAGGATCTAATGATGAAGGGACTGGTGTAGAAGAGGTATCATTAGCATCTCACCTCCTAGAATAAACCTGAACAACGTGCAGTCTGGCTAGAGTAGATGGAACTAGTGTTGAAGGCATAATAGCAAATTGGTGTTCAATTGAAGAATTAGGCGGTGTATGTGAAACATCATCTGATCGTTCTAGTATGGCCCTAGTAACCTGGTACACTAACCACTCATCTTCCTCCCCCATACTCGTAGAAATGGGAGGTGCATAGAAGAATGGTATAGCCTCCTCAAAGGCTACATCAGTTGACACCAAATACTTTCCTAGTTCAATAAAGTAACAACGATATCCTTTCGGAAGGCAAGAATATCCCAAGAAAACACACTTCAAGGCCTTGGGATCCAACTTGGTTACTAATTGTCGAACATCCCGAATATAACAAGTGCTTCCAAACACCTTAGGTTCCACCAAAAATAGTGGCTTGTTTGGAAAAAGAACACTAAAGGGCCTATTACCAACAAGCACAATAAATGGCATGCAATTGATCAGAAAATAAGCTGTAGAAACCGCATCTGCGCAAAACTGTTTAGGAACTTCCATTTGGAGCAAAAGTGCTCATGTTGTCTCAAGTAGATGCCTCTTCTTCCTTTCAGCAACTCCATTTGAAAAGGTGTATCTACGCATGAAAACTAATGAAGAATACTATGTTGTCTCATATATGACTGAAACAATTCTGACATGTATTTTTTGGCATTGTCACTTCTTACAATACGCACAAAAGTATTTAATTGAGTTTTAATTTCAGCTTAGAAGGCACAAAAAAGAGTGAATACTTTAGAATGACTCTTCATAAAATAAACCCAAGTCATTCGAGAGAAATCATCTACAAAAGTGATGAAATACTTGTGTCCAATTTTGCAGACAACTGGACATGGTCCCCAAACATCTGAGTGAACTAACTAAAAAGTCGACTTAGCCCGCTTATTCAAGAAACATATATGGGGACTTATGAACTCTCAACTCCTCTATTACCATCAATGGGGCACATGGGAGAACAATCACATGCTTTAATTTAGTCTTACATACCTGGTGTGAAGCTTTTGACTATCAATCCTCAAAGAACTATCCTGGAACTCCTCAATTTCTCGCTCGTCTTCTCTTCTCTTTAGCCCTAGTCTGTTGAAGAACTTAGAAAGGACTTAGAATGAGGTTTAAAACCCTTTTTATGTCAAAATGACCCATTTAGATCGTGTTTTGATTTTAGGAGGGGTTGGGAAAGGTCTGGAATGCCCGCCACGAAATTTGAGAAAAAAGTTCGTCTCGGAAACATGGGATCCGTGACGCGGACCTTGTTCAGTTTGGCTGTTTTTCGCCGAAAATTCTCCAAACAGGTTATCTAATCCCATATAAAATTTTTGGACAAAATCTAAGTGTTGGTCCACGTCAGGTGCACACTCTCACTGGAATTCATTTTCGCATCGAAAATTATCTTTTGATCCGGTTGCTCTAAAAATCAACCAGGGCCACTTTTCTGCTCAATTTTTCATGTGGATCACATATCTAGCCTCGGATTTGCCATCAGAGCATGGGAAGACGCGTTATGCAAACATCTCTCCTCCAGGAGTATTTTGATAATTTTACCAGGTGTTACAGTTTTACTACCATGCCATAGCCTGGTTGTGCAGCAGAGTTGACAACTTCATCTTTGTTGCATAACCAGTCACTTTGAGTCCATGTTCTTTGATGATCTTGGAGGCTACAAAAGTGTGAGTAGCACCGATGTCCACCATTGTAATCACATTTTCCCCCCAATCTTCATATTAGCGTACATCAAAGTCCTAAACGTCAAATAAGTCATATACTGACTCGGACACACTTATATAGGCAACATCCTTCGTGGCATTTCCTTCATTTGTGTCCATCATACTAGCACTAGACAATGTTTATCAAACGTAATGGATTGACATATGTAGCAATTTCCTATCCTTTCCTGTGTGTTTGCTTCTCATCTTCGGCTAGGAGGGCATTAATCTTCCCCTGTTTTGGATAATTTCTTGCTTGATATTTTGGTTTCTGGCAAGTCCAGCAAACATTTTCCCTACCTTATTTGTTTTGCTAGATGAAGCAGTATCCACTTTTCCTTTGCCTTTATTGTTTCCTTCCTGCCTTTGCTTATCTTTCTTTCTGTCCTTCCCCTTCTCCTTATTCTTTATTCTATATTTTAGATGAGTGAGTCAGGTCAGTGGTAGTATTGTTTGATCGGAAATCAATCAAAGCTTCTACAACAACAATTGTACTGGGCAATTCTAGCCCTTTCTGCCTGCGCAATTCATTCTGTGCCCATCGTTGCATTCCGCAAATGAATTTGTACAACTTATCTTCATATGACATGTTTTGAATGTCCAGCTAGCGATGATAATTCCATACATAATCCCGAATAGATCCCACTTGCTTCAATCGTTTCAACCTTGTCCCTAGTAACCCAAGATGAGTTTCTCAGTAGGCACTTCTCACGCAGTGCATCCCTCAACATTTCCAAAGTATCACCTTGGGTCTGTTTGCACCCTCGTTGTCAGCACATGTAGTCCGCCACCGGAGGAGCGCATCCCCACGAAAATATCGATGGTCAACTTGTCAGTTACAAGGACGTGGGCAATAGCAAAATAATGCTCTAAGTGCCACAATAAGTTTTAGTTCTTTAGTCCCACGAACACCATCAAATGACTTTGGTTCAGGAATTTTGATCTTGGCATGTTCTTCGCCTCCCCTGGCAGGTTTGCAACAGCCAAGCAGAGAACATTCACCTCCGACTTCAGATCTTCGTTTTCATTCTTAAGGCCCTTAGTTTGTGTACCCACAGACTCACGAAAAGTCTTCAATTCGGCCAATTGGCCATGAATAGCACCACGATAGTTTTGCATTGCTGCAATGATGCCCTGAATTTGTCTCAGAACATTAGCCATGGCTCCATCGTTGTTTGCCATGCCCAGAATGGCTTCCAATCGTGCAACCTTCTCACGTAACTCGTTGTAACTACTTCCGCCAGCCATTTTTTGTGTTGAAACAACCTTCGATTTGATGTTAGTTGTAATTGGGTCAACTCTTGCAATCTAACCCACTTAGGCAGCCTAGCACTCCTAGACTCGACCCCTTTCTTTTTGCCTTGATCTAGTTCAACACTTAGTCAATGCCTAAGAATTTAGGACAACACAAGTATGTACAAGAACAAGTTCCAACTTTGTACTAAACCCGTTCCACAAAGAAAGCACACAAACACTAAGCCTTACAAATTTTGTGCAGGCCAAATCTGCCTGTGCCTGGTCTACCTGTGCCTTTTGAATAGGTCACAACACCCAGTCACATGCTTACAGTTTTCAGTTGAGATTCCCAACTGATAGGCATATTTAAATTCGAGTTTACAGGCCTTATCTACAATGCATACAAGCCTACCATGGCTAGTAACTTCCAAAATTGCCTAAATGCCCACGCCTGTGCAAGCCACACGCGGGCTGCCTTCAAATATGTTGCCAAAATACTGCCTCAGCCGCCTAGCTTCGCGCCTGTCCACGTGCTTGCGCGTTGCCCCAGGTCCTGCCCTACATAATTTGCCATTGTGGTCCAGTTCCCTGAGTCATTGTCCTTGTCTAGCACTTCACCTCAAACTTGTTTAGCCACGATCATGTCACGATCCCAGCCCTTGTCATGCCTTAGCCACGTCTTGCCTTGCATGCCAATGACAAGGTCTTCCTTCACTTGAACTTAGCCTTGCCCGAAGTCATTGGGCCTTCGCTAGGTTCATCATGTAAATCCCTAGCGAAGCCTGAGCCACTTGAACCATCCAGCTAAGGGTCTGACAATAACCATCTTGTAGGTCATGTACTCTTGGAGCCAGTCTATTGACGGTAGCATTAGCACAAGAAAGGGGTGCTGGGTTTTCCACCATGGAGGAGAGTAGCTGCAGAACAGAGCTTGAGGGCCTCTGCATTATCCATTTATCATTTGGGATTTCTGAAAGTTGAGCATTGTTAGGGTTCTGGGGAGGGGAAGAAGACCCACAGAACTTTGGGATTCGGAAGAGGTGGAAACTGGGTCTGCGAGAGATGTGAAGAATATTGCATTTGGCTGTCTGGGGATGATGCTTCAGCAGTGCATCACAGAGGGCCAGGAGGTCCACCTTGAGGAACATTGGTTGGAGCCAAAGTCCCAACGGTAATAGAATCTGTGAACAATCTTAGTGAGAGGTGAGAGATTCTCTCTCTAGAATCTAAAATTCTTGGTGTCCTAAAATTGTTCGTTTTTCTTCATTCTTCAACATCCTTTACCAGTTTACTGCTCGCGGATGACTGTCCATTATGTTTCCTATTTTTTTGAACAGTTGGTGCAATAACTATTCCAACAATGGAATCAAACAAGTTTTCTTTGTCAATCTTTAAAATGCCTGTGTCTTATTCTTCTAATTCTATCTTGTGAAAGGAAATTTATTTAACATCATCTGCAGCCAAATTATGTCTAATAGAATAAGCTGAAGGAAGTGGTGTCATCGTAATTTTCCGAATCCCTAGGGGTTTATAGCTTATTTAATTCTGAGTCAATTCTTTTTCTGTCTCAATTTGTAATTCTCTGCATGAATATTTCCAGAAATCAAATCCTCCAGGAGCTGTAGGGAGCAGTCTTGCCTTGGAGACAATTTTGCAACATGCTTCTCTGGATATCAGACCTTACAGGTTCTGTTTTCTCTATCTTCTCATCAAGCAGAAATATGAAATTGATACTATTTTGTCTTACCCTTAGTTCCTACTTCCTCACTTTCCAGTCAGCAATTTACCTAAAATTACAGTAATAACATGCAGATATGATGTTGTCACAAATGTTCTTGTTTGTTCAAGAGGAGGTGGTGGTCTGTTAATAGAGCGGATGGAACTGTTGGCTGAGCTTTGGGAAGAAAATATCAGGGTTAGGTGTTCAATTGCCACTCTTCTGCTTTGATGTGTTTGATATTTGAACTAAAATTTGAACATTCTACAGGCTGAATTTGTTCCTCTATGTGATCCAAGCCTTACAGAACAGTATGAATATGCTAACGAGCATGACATCAAATGCCTTGTCATCATCACTGACACTGGTGTATCCCAAAAGGATTCAGTGAAGGTAGGATAACTTCTATTTTATGTTTAAACTACTTTCTAATTTGATGTTCTTAGTTAAATAGACACATACTGAAATGCATTCCTCTGGTGAATGCCTCCACATAACAATAAGATGGCAATCCCGAGTCTCTCTCTTGTCTCCCACAATGATTGAGGATATTCAGATATGAAGCTGTTGCAAAAGAAAATGATGCATCAGAATAGAACTTATCCTTGGTGAAATACTGATATTTGATGGAAAGTGACTGTTCAGGAATTTCAGGAATATCTCTGCACTTTATGATCTCAACACATGTAGGAAATTGAGTTGTTTAGCATGTGCCATCATGTCTAATGAGGTGAAATATTTTTCAAATGCTTACTGATATTACTTTTGAAAAATGGTAGGATGTTTCTTTTGAAATGACATTCCAAATGATGGAATGTTGTGGAACTCCCTACCAAGATGTATCTTCTTCTTATTTGCTTGAGACTTGGCACTATAATGAAGTTTTTCGAAGATTTTCGTGTAGGAATAATCGCCTATTTGGAGAAAGTACTACTTTTCCTTTGAAGGCACATTAATTTTCAGAAACTCTATTGTGAATAGCCGTTCTTACAGCTTATATTTCCACCTCCAAAATGACGTACTTTTTTTTATTCATATGTGACCAGGTCCGACATCTTGAGCTCAAGAGAGAAAAAGAAGTGGAGAGAGGAAACCTTGTCAAGTTTCTATTAGAGGCCATGTCATCTCAGTTTAGAAACCCATCCATCTGGAATTAGGTAAAACTCGTCTGAAGTATCTATAGGCTTTTCTTTTGTTGGTTTTCTTTTTAAATCTATTAATGGCTATATTGTGACACCCTTAAACTGATTGAGACATGTTAGACAACCGATATCGTTAATTTGCACAAGGCGAACAAATAAAATTCTACCCAAGTCATGCCCACATGCAGCATCTAATATTTCAGTTATGAAAACAATATCATTTAAAACATAGCATGTGTAATATCTTTTACAAAGATAAAGTATCATCAGTTTTATTAGCTTTCCCAAACATGGAGCTCCACACAGAGAAAATGGCCCTCCATGGCCTGACATCAATAATAAGCCTAACATGGATATAAAAGTCATTACAATGCTAATGAGTACCCATGACTCTAATTATATATAAACTAATTCATGGCGTGTTTATGACATTAATTATAAATAAGTGTAGAAGTAACAACCTTTCTACAGATATGTATTGTGGGGTACACCAAAAGCAAGAGATGGCATGAGTCCCTAGTTATCTTGCGTATCATTCATTATAGAATCCGACTGGTAACATGATAGAGGATGTTTGAGTACATGATAGAAACTCAGATATGATTCATTGTCAGCATATGGTGGGACTATAAAATAGCATGCATGCATTAGAAATCATTTCAGCATTTCATAAATCATGTCTTTCATTTCTATCACAGAGTTTTCATAAATTTAAGATATTTCCACAAAGCACAAGAGTTGTTAATTTTTTTCACTCTCGGTGTTATAATTGTTTTTCTTACTTTCTAATCTAGTCTGTCTCAAAACTTTTTGTTAATTTAGAAACTCTTTAATTTCAACATCTCAAATGACATGTTTAAGATCACAAGATTAAAGGGAATTTTGGTACACTATACGTATCTTTAATCTTGTGATCTTAAACATGTCATGTGAGATCCGAGTCAAACTAAGACAAACAAATTTAAACCGAGGCATTAGCATCAATATCAAGCAAAGCCCACCAAGCATGGAATCATCATTAGACAACTATGGTGAATCTGAATGAGATCCGAGTCAAACTAAGACGAACAAATTTAAACCGAGGGATATTAGCATCAATACAAGCAAAGCCCACCAAGCATGGAATCATCATTAAACAACTATGGTGAATCTGAATACATCGGGATACCATCTATGAAAGATGTTGTAACCCCCAGCATCTAGACCATGATACATCAGATTCCAGTCAAGGACGAACAATCCTCCTCCTGATATACTAGGCAGTGATGCATCCAGGATTCAATATGGCCGATTACCCTCCCGATCGGCCAAGCCAAACACAATCAGTCGGCATGTATATACTATTCATTCCAAATATTATAATGCATAGGTTTTAGCCGAAGCATTATATAATATCTTATGTAGCTTCATCTTATATTTTTAGCATAAACATATTCAATAAAAAAATCATTAAAGAACCATAGTGCATTACACAAACCTTATTTAGTTCTTATAAGGACATAAATTTTATGAAGCACCAAAAGTCTGGCCTAGTGGTCAATGAAGTGGATTGAGACCATGATATTTCAGGTTCAAATCCCAGCGGAGGCTAAAACAGTAGCTGATTTGCACCCATTTGTCCATGCCTTGATGTACAGAGTTTCCTAGTACCAATGCTGGTGCGACAGTAGCAGGTAGAAAAGATCATTTAAGAATCAAAGTGCATCGCACAGACGTTATAGTTCTTGTAAGAACACAAATTTTTTAAACCACCAAGATTATGACCTAGAAGTCAAGTGGGTTGAGAACCTAGCGCCAGTTATCCACTCTGGTAGTGCACATCCCACGGGCCAACTGAAGCTGCGACACCAGGGACGCATCAGGTCCATGCACCAGCGTGTGAGGGTGTTTTTTGGCAAATTTTAACGGATCTGGCTTACTAAAGACCGTGTGGCTGTTCTGAGCCAATATCAAGTTATCGCTAATTTTCGATCATCGGACCCTTAATCAGGCAACTCCAGCCACCGGTTTTTTGGCGATTCCAGGCTAATTTTCTGCTACTTTTTCAGCAATTGTTTCCTGGTAGGGTCACCTAACATTCCAATCCTACCAATATAATTTTCCCTCGGTCAAATCTGATTTTCCAGCAATAGAAAGAAGTTTTCGTTTTCCAGATTCTGACGACGGTTTTATGTCTTTTTTTTCCTCACAGTTTAGACTGCAAAATTTGATTTCACAAGATGTCTTTCAGAGTTGAATATTTTTGGTTCGAAAATTATAGCAATTGGAAGTTTAAGCCCTATGATCACTTTAGAACTGTTCATCAGAAGTTCAAATTATTTAGCTTTGGCATCTTCAGTAGAGTTGTGGTGCAAGGGTCAAGGTGTCCAAAACCACTTAATAGTAGTTGTGGTTGGTAGATGAAAAGGCAAAGAATAGTGGGGAAAATGTAAAAGCTAAAGCACAATGGGAGAAGGTTGATGCTCAATTGTGTAGTCTTCTATTGTGATCTATTGATTCTAAATTGATGCCTTTATTTCTACCATTCTAAACATGTTATTCAGTTTGGAAAAGTGTCGGTGCTTTAAACTAATGATACATCTCATTTCTATGATTTGATATCTCGATGCCCAGCTTAAAGAAACAAGAATCTGATATGTCTACTTACTTGAGACAAGTACAGACACTCATGGAAGAATTTGAAACGTTGATGCCTGTCGCTACGGATGTAGGAAAAAAGAAGAGCACAGGTAGACGTTGTTTCTAGTTCTTGCACTTGTTGGACTTCTTACTGACCATGATTCAATGTGTGATTAGACTTTAGCTAATCTTATAGTTCCTACGATTGAAGAACTATTTTTTCGCTACTTTGTCTTATCGCCCCTCCCAATCATAAAGTGGTTTCATCACTCATCATTGACTTTTCTAGTCTCACATCTCAAATCATTGAAAAACAAACATCTCAGTCCATCGAGAATTGACGAGAAGGCCATTTTGGAAGATGTTGATCTAAGTGTAGTCATTGTCATAGACTTTGACACACTCGTAACATATGTTATACTCTGCAAGGTCATCCACTCAGTAATGATCCTACTTCTCAAAAGGAATATAATGAGATCCTCCAATATCGAGCAAGCAAACATCTTCACAAGCAGTCTCTGTTGCTCGTCCCGATTGACCATCCAATAATGCTCATATTGCTCAAACATAATATGATGAATTCTTTCAGTATCGAGCTAGTAAGCAGACGTCTCCGCAAGTAGCTTGGGTTGCTCAGCCTGATGCTTTTGTTACTGATAATTCCTTTGCTCATGTTTCACAATCTAGCACTCTTGCATCTTGGGTCGTGGACTTGGGCGTTTCTGGTTATATTTATGGTAACAAATCACTTAAACATCAGATATTGTTTATTCACAATCTCTTCTTGCTATTACTTTAGCGAATGAGATCCAAAAACATTAAAAGGAGTTAGACAAGCAAAATCTTTATCATCTGTCACTCTAAACTATGTATTTATGTCTCTGGTTGTCTTTCTAATCTTGCATCTATTACTCATTTGACAGGCCCTACACTGTGCCATAACATTTTTTGATGATTGTTTTCTCATGCAGGACTACTGTACGGGACAAACGATTGGCAAAGAACATCAATCACAAGGCCCTTTAATATCTTACCTCTGAAAATTTGTCTACTACATGCTCCGTTACTGATCCTCCAAACCTAATTCACAAGTGATTGGGACATTCGAATCTAAGCTACAGAAGATGGGACCTAGTTTGTCTAGTGTATCCGCATTATATTGTGAGCTGTGTCAACTTGGAAAACACGCCCACTCTACATTTTCATGTAGTGCTGAGGGTGGTTCAGTATCTACTTTTTTATTAGTTCATTCTGATGTTAGGGGTCCTATAGGATTTTGTTATTTTGTTAGTTTCATTGATGTTTATTCAAGATGTACTTGGATTTTTTTAATGAAAGATCATTCTGAGTTATTTTTTCTATTTTCAAAAGTTTAGTGCTGAAATACAAAATCAATTCGGTATTTCTATTTGTACTTTTTGTAGTGATAATGCCTTAGAATATTTATCCTCCCAGTTTCAGGAGTTTATGACTCACCAAGGAATTATTGACCGGACATCTCATTTGAAGTAGGCCTTCGGCAGTCGTATGAAATTTTAATTCACTGTGCTGTATTAAACTTGGCTAGAGCCTAGGGCGATTTTAGACCAGACATCTCATTTGAAGTTAGGCCTTCAGCATTCGTGTGTATTTTAATTCATTATGTAGTATTCAACTTGGTTTAGTCCTGGGGCTTCCATTAGACCCTAAATCACTTCTAAAACACCCTGTATACTATCATGTCCGAGTGATATTGTACTAGTCCAAGTCACCTTTGGCACAGAAAACGTTATTCTTATTACTCGTTAGCACACTTTATAGTTCTAGAACCTTGTTAAATTTTCAGGGTCTCTAGATATACTTTGGTTCATGTTCCTTTGATATACTACGGCACTTTGGTTCATTTTCCTTTGATATACTACGGCTTGCATTTTGACTTGCTGGCTTTTTTATTTTGTTGGCACAAACGTTTTCTGCATCTGTTGGTCTTCTTTTAAAGCCACTTCTTGACACTTCTGCTATTGGACATCTGGTGTTATTCATGAATCATTAAATTTATTGAAGCAACTATGACATACAACTTTAGTCATATTTTAGTAATGTTATTTACATGGAGTAACGAGTGTGTAGATCGTATCAGCAAATCCATGATACAATCTGACGAACTTCAGATCTCAATTCTCATATTCGGGACGGAAGGTCAGATATGAGTGTAGAAGGTTATCTAAAATATCTTCTCCTAATGTTGTTCTAGCCTTCAAGATCTGTAGAAATATTGCGGGAGAGCCTGGGCATACTTGCATGAATGTGTCAACTCAGATAGTAGATAGTACTGGATGAGAGCTTGGAACGTCATGACAACTAGGTGCGGTATGGTGCATTGATTAATGAGACAGGGTCGGAAGCACTAAATGCGAGATGATGTCATTTGTCATCATACTCACCGGATGCGTGAATGGCAGTAGAACTTGACATTATAAGTCCTGGAAAATTCTTCACATCCTTGAGAGATGGGACAATCGTTGCACTTGAACCTTGGTGGACCAGCTACTGACTTGCCATTAAATACCCCATGCACTAGGGTGGTAATATTAAGTTTAAAAGGAGTTACATTATGCACAAGAAAAAGTTGCTGGTAGTTTCCCACTATTCTTATTGTTTCTACTTCTCGAATTTCTTTGCCATAAAATCGATGATAGCCTTTTGTTTTCTCTTGGCATAAACTCGGAAGTGCTCACTGCAATAGTCTTGTTCAGATGCATGATTGTTGTATATATTTGAATTTGAAAGAGCAGATTATTATTATCATATACTTGGTTTGATGGTGTTAAGTGAAGGTTTTTTGTTTTTTGTTTTTACTAACGTCATGTTTGGCATCTTTGGTGTCAACCCATTCCTTCTAACTCTGAAAAGCTTTTTGTTTTTAATTTTATAATTTTGGGTGTTAAGGATGTGTAATATTTTTATTTACATGAGAAAAAGGTGAAAAGATTGTCCGTAAATCATGAAAAAATTAAATAAAATGTCCTCCGTGAGTAGTTTGGTTTAAAAGTGCTCCATATTACTAGTCGCTGTTAGTTTGGTCCAAAAATGTTGACATTGCTAATACTTCAATAAAAAAAAAAAATGCTCCTATTGTTGCTTAATTGGTCAATAATAGTCTTTTCAAGCAAATATATATATTTTTTTTAATTTTTTTAAACACATTCTATTATTAATAAAATATTACTTTTAGAAAAGAAAAAATAAGGCAAAATATATCCTTCAACTTTGAGATTTAGAGTAAATATTCGTTAAAAACGTAATGCATATACTTCTCTCGTCTAACCATGGGTGCATATATCAAAAAATAAATTAAAAATTGGCTTTTAAATTTTATAAATATCACGTGGCATAAAATATTTGCCTAATTCATTGTTTACCCACCCAAATGAGAAAAATGAGCTGAGAAGCCCACTTAAGTCTTTAATCAAATAAAAGAGGCAAGTGGTCTCGTCTGGTTTTTCCTTTTTTTTTAAAAAAAGTTTTTAATATTAATTAAAGTAAAAAGGTCAACTTTTAATTTATTGGATCTCCATTCCCTTTTCAACACTACGGACTCCTATAATACCCCGTGAGTTGGAAAGTCGAAATAAAGTTACAGAATATTTAGACGTAATTTGTTTTAGAGGTCATAGATGGTTTTTTGTGGTTGGCACCTGACACTTGAAATGTTTTTGAGAAAAATCTTAAGGAACCACGAGTGCTATATACGAGTCGTATATTGATCCATGATCCGTTGACAGTGGTCGTAGATGAGTCAATCATGTAAGGCCTTTGATCTTTGGTCTATGATTGAATAAGACGAGTCATGGTTTGGTTTACGAGTCATAGACTAGGCTTGTAAATTTGGGCCTAAAATTGAAGATTTGACTAAGCATTGGAAGGAACTACAAGAGCTTTTTACAAGCCGTAGAAAGTTATAGGAGTCGTAGCTTAAGATTGTAAAGTGGAGGTGCAAATTCCAGTAGCTAAGATTTTGGTGCAGTAGGGTCGCTTCTTCCTTGTAAATTTTAAGGCATATGCCGTGGGGGGCTCAAGATAATAAATTATGTGTTTTTAATTATTAATGATAAAAAGTAAAAGAATATATTATTTTATTTTTCTTGTCCCCATTTAAGTAGAAGAAATCAAAAAAAGTAATGTTTAATCCTCTTACATTATCTTTGCTAACATTTACATTATTTATCTTTTTTAAAATTGCTTTTGAACTCGCTTTCTTTAAATCTTAATAATTTAGAGTAATATTCTGTCAAAAATATTGATCAATAGTCAAAAAATGTTGAATAAAGTAAATTTTTTTAAAAAAATTTCTTCTCAAGTTTTCAATCATTTCACTGGGTATATTGGTTTTTAAACATTACAACAAACACATTAGAGCAGGGTATACCAAGTAATCAACTTCTTGAATTAGATTCTATGGTTATAACTCTTATCTTTAATTAAAGTTTGTGAATGTATTACTTATAAAATTATGTTAGCAATTCATATAATAACTCAGGAAAAAAAGATGTTTTTCAATGTTAAATTAAGAAGATCTTACCTAAAACTAATAATTAAGAAAAAAGTATTCGAAGAAATCAATTATAAAAAAGGTATTAAGTAAGTAATAATAATCATCTAAATAGTTAGAACATTGAATAAATACATGTTAAATTTGTTTATATTTCAGGTCTCTAACTAAAATTTCTCTTAAGGCCTCCAATTATATTGAGCCTCCCCTGTGGTGCAGAAGTTCTACAAAGGGTATTTATGAATCGTCGAAGTGTTTACGGGTCGTACAAATAGGTCATAATTTTGGTCCAAAAATTCAAGGTTTCAAAAATTGTTCTATTGATCAACAAGATAGGCCTATAGAACCATCCATGAGTCGTGAAAGGGTCTTATAGCTTAGAGACCTGAGCTCTTAGAGTTGATCAAGAGTTATGGAACCCCTATTGTGCGGATCATATATGGATCTACAATCCGTAGAAGGATCTCATAAGTCCTGCCAAACAGTAGTGTTATGACTATGACTACCCCATAATCATCCCAATCCTCTCAATTTTCCCTCATCCTCACAAAGTCTCAAAATCACATAAAATCTCCCAAGTTTCTTCCTCTGCAAACTTTCGGTGAAGATCAAGCTACGACTTTAAATTTCTCCGTTCATTTTTTTAGTTTTCTTCAAGCTAAGAACACAAGGTATGTGGGTATTCATTCATAAGTTCGTTCCACTCATGGAGTCCAAACAATCCTCAATTTTTTAATCCAATTCCAAGTATGAAGCTTATGAATTTTCATGATTTATATTCACTTATGTGAATTTAATTTATACTATGATTATTTATCTAATTATGCAAGAATTATTACAAATTGCATAATTTTTATTGTTTACAAGTGAATTCTCTTACATGCAATCTAGGGTTCATGAAATTCTATATGAATTCTTTCAATTTTGGTTCAATTCATTTTAAATTACATAATTATGCATGTTTTAAATCCAATTACACGATTTCATTTCAAATCTATGTGAACCCATAATTTTCCTTAGGGTTTACTTACAAAACTGTGATTATAGAATTTTAAGTCTTCAAGCAAGTTTATGATCAGGGTGACCTCAAAACCTTAATAACACTTCCCGTGGAAGTAGGAGTCATGCTGATGGAAGGCCTACACCTACATTTTATGAATCACATGAAATGAGCTATTTTATTAACAAACTTTACGAATTGGATTAATAGTTCTTGATTGTTTTTTCACATGTTAAGTGTCGTGATTTATGATAAGTATGAACTATGATGTTAAGCCATATTATTCTATGACAAGTATGACTCATCATATGTTAAGTATTTGGAATTTTGATTAAGCACCAAGAGAACTTTGAGGTGAGGATTCGACCAAAGGGGTCCTTAGTAACAATCTCTAGTCCCATAACAACACTGTCTTAGTAGGATTATTTGCCAATATGGCCTAGCTAGTGGATTCACATATAGCACATTCTCATGACACCTGCCTAGCAGGGTAGACACCTTGGCAAGTAGACTCCCTTTTCTTCGATGTACAGATAGACATTGAAATTTCATGTAATATCTTGCATGGTCTTACTTTCAATTATGGTTGCTATCCCGCACATGTATGATCCTTTGATACATAAAGAAACTATTTACAATACTTAATTTTACATGATCTGCACTATGTTTTTCTTGTGCATTGACCACTCATGCTTACTTATGCTTTTAACTACTTTCTTTATCTTCGTATTTACTTGGTCATTCGCACAACATGATTGATGATTCATTGCATTGCCTGCATACTTAGTACATGATCAAACGTACTAATACATACTTCTTATTTCATAATATAGGGTAGCACTCTAATTTTAAACCTCATTCACATGGCTAGATTTCTGGTGCACTTGAAGATTTGTGTTGAGTCCTCATGCTTCGAGGGTAAACTTAATACTATCTTTCCTTGTCATTTTAGTTTATATTGAAAACTCGAGACAATTTCTTTCATGTTGAAGGTGATCCAGGAACATGTCCTAAGGTCCCTGCCTATGTTAGATCTATTAAAGGCATGTTTGAATATATGAAGTCTATGTCGTCTTACTTCATTCTTGTCATACTACATTTCTTTGATTTCTGATGAGCATTATGTTTTTCTTATTTCTTTACCTTATATATATTGATATGCTAGGAGGCTTGGTTGGGAGTTCTTTCAAAAATTCTAATCGCCATGTCACACCTAAGGCCTAGCTTAGATCGTGGCAACTCCACTCCAGTCTCTCTTCTAGTTCATTCTTTTCATTATTCTCCCTTCTCCTTTACAATCCATAGAGCCAAACCAATGAAAAAAGTCATTCAAAAATCATGCTTTCTCGATTTTATTTCTCAAAATCGTCCGAAGATCATTCTTTTGGTTTATTTTTTCAAATTTAGGTCATTTTTATCTCTTTCTATTTCAAATTCTGAAAACTATGATTTGATAAAGAAGAAAATCATCATCATCTATCTATTATATTTTTTTTTTTATCTCTATTTGTTGTATATAACAATTGCTTTGTTTTGTTGATTAAATTCAATTAATATTTTAATATTTACTAATTTTTAGTGTAGATATAATACTTCAATATAAAAGGAAGAGAACTAGGATAACTTCATCCAATTCAAATGCTAGAGAAGGTATTAAGAGCTTAGTTACTGTTAAAAAAGAGATATTACAATACTTCAAAGTATTAGTGGATAATCATTTGGAGAAGAAAAAAGTGACGAAAGCAGTGGCAAGCAATCTAGTGAAATGAAAAAAAAATAACAAAAGTAGCAGTGAGCTATTAGGTGAAGAAAAAAGTGGTGAGGATAACAATGAAAAATCAAACAAAAAAGAGTTGATGAGAATGATGAAGATAAATCATGTGGAGAAGAAAAAAGTGATGAAAGTGATGGTGATGGTAATTCTAAAGGTATTGAATCCTCTCCAAATTATGTCAATATCATTTTCAATGATAAGTATAAATTTAAGACTGCTTGAATGTGTTTGGGTCTTATGATTCAAGAATCAGTGCAAGAGTTAATTTGACACTCAATTTGTTGAGTTCAGAAAAATTTTAATTGACCAATTTATTAAAAATGATTTTAAAAAAATCTTATTTTGGTCAATTTCTGAAGTCAGATAAAGATGTATCAGTACAACTTCCAATGAAGTTAGTACATGGCCTTTGTCTTCGTCCTATATTTTCTGAAAAGAAAAAAATATTTGGGTTGATTATAATGGTTTGCCTATTTATTCCAGCATTCATGAATTCGCTATTATGACTGTACTTTGATGCTATTTTCTTACTCTTCTATGTTAGTAGTTAGCAAAAATAAAAAAAGAAGGTGAAATTTTTGTTGGTATAGTGGGTAAATCTACGAACACTGTTGTTCTCATACAAAGATATGTGATCCAAATTTGACTAAAAATAAAAAACTTGCTACTAATGTAGTTTAATTTTTGCATTGCATATTATGTACAAAAAGTGCAGAGAAGAAGATAGACACACATTTATTTAAGATAACATCAAAAAAGTGTATTTGATTCATATTCATGGGGTAATGATCTTTGATCTTATCATTAGATATCTTTAAAAGAGTTAGATTAAATTAAATATCAGTGTAATCTTTATGACTTTCCACCGTAAGTAATTAAATTGGTATTTTCATTTTATAATTTTTAGTTAAATTATTATTTAACTTTATTATGTATACTAAGCTATTTTTAATATTATATCGTAGGCTTGAAAATTTGAAACTATTCTAGCAATTCAACAATTTGTCAAGAATCCTTCACCTAAAAGAACAATTTCACGAATGATTAAATGGATGGCTGCAAAATCCGCTTTCAAGACACATATCGATCAAGTAATATCTTTGAGCGTTTTGAAGGTTGGAATATAATAATACGGGTTAAAATAGTGTATAATGGCCTAGTAGATTTTTAAGTAAAGCGAATAGCAAGATAAAATTTTCAAAAATTTCAGTAACTAGAAGGGTCCGCTATAGGACCACGTCATAGATTTGCTTCAATATAGTTCAAATTTTTCCAGAGTGCATATCTAGTCAAAATTCGACCAAAACTCAATGCTTAAAAATAAATTATGATAAAATATCTTTGAGTCGCGTACTGGGTTGTTTCCTGGTTTCAGTTGTTAAGTGGGGTACATTGGACTTTTTTCCTATTCATTAATCAATGAACTGGGATAAGTTTTGGACTAAAAACTTACTCTATTGGATACCTAATGTCACGACCCAAGCCTAGGGCCTAAATGTGATGTCAAGGCCCGATTTCTCGAACCCTGATGGCGTCTACTAACCCTACGTAGACAAGCCAAAACCCTACGGCCCGTAGCATACGCGGTGGGCCATACAACACTCACAATAAATAATCATAAATAAAGAAGGAATAAATAAGGAATGCAGAAGCAAATCATGACATAAGTAGATACAAAAGCTAAATCCCGACCCAAGAATAGTGATGTGGAAAAAACAGGAGCTAAATAAATACAGTATCCAAAAGAGACCCAGACATACAGATGATCAGACTGAATATAAATGGGTCTAAAGTCTGTCAAGAGATAAATGACAGAATAAATAACTCCTGAATAAAAGACTCGATCAGCGGGGCGGCAGGCTCACCGAATCCTCCAAAATGTGACTCCTCAGTCCGCACGATCGCGATGCCTACGCTGACCCACACCTGGCTCTGCACCACGAGAAGGCACAACAAGTGTAGCATGAGTACCACAATAAAGTGATACCCAGTAGGCTAGGCCGACTAGGATCAATAAATATAACATAATAATAACGAGGTAAGTAAAACAGGCAATATCAGTGAGAAAACAAATTACCAACATGACATAATGTAAATACCCAATGGACAACAATAGTAACAACCTTGGGCACCCCTAGCCCGAATAATAAGAAAATCTCGAAGCCACCGCTAGGCAAATAATACCATACCTCTATCACAGCCCGAACCAATATAGTATCGAATACCGAAACACAGGAATAATAAGCAAGTAAGTAAGTAAATGTGGAAAGTAAAAACGAATATAACAAGCAAAACTTACCTGGCGTCCCATACCACCGGCAAGTACAAACAGTCAAAGAAAAACCCACCGTGACTTCCCCCGTAAGCCCGGTGGACACAACAAGAATATAAGCAAGGAAATGGGGGCGGAAATTAAGTAAGTAGAACCAAATCCGTCAACTAAAACAACACCCGCTCGAGCGAAACACCCACCCCTAGGATGACGCGAGCCACAATCCATATAACCAACCTCTATGGCAATATGCGCGAACATGCTCATCGTAGGTCGACCTCTACAATGACACGAGCAAAGGCTCAGCATAGCTCAACCTCTATGAAAAATGCGAGCTAAGTAGGGCGTGCGCGTCAACCGCTATGACCGCTATACAAAACAACATCAACAACAAATCCAAAAATATTGGAATCCTACTACTAAGGATCTCACGATGCAACTCTCACAATAGATTATATCCACACATCCCATACTCTACGTACCCCCCTACGGCACCACAAGCCTACCGGACACAACTCAAATCGTCCCGTCTACGTCCCGCGATGGGATCCCAAGTTCACTAGTGAGGGGTAACAATATAAACGAGGTCAAATCAACCTAAAGATCATCCCATTCACTAGCCACTATCATATTACATTTATTCAAACCAGTCTCACATTGCTACGAGGTAAATCGAGCCTACCTGGGCGCCGATGATAGCCAAAACGAGCAAGAATAGCCCCAACGTTGCAAACTGGCTCATAAATCAATGAATACCTATCAAACATATATTTTAGACATCAATAGGAGCGTTTTGATACCCATATTGCAATACAAAAATTGCCGGGTCAAGCGGGCCTAAAAATGAGCCCTCGAGCCCGAAGCTCCAAAAAATATTTCGAACACACCGGATTGTCCCTCATGATTTATGGGACTCATGGTTCGAATTTGAGCTCCAACGGACCACCAAAATGTCCTCAAACGCTCAAATTACACAAACTAATTAGCGCGAATTGACAATACGGCGTTCAAAAATTTTGAGACTTACCCGCGGTGATCACACTAGCTCCAAGACCAAGAATCAATCCTCAAACACCCAAGAAGCTAGCAAAAATCATTGGGTTTAATTATACTTAGTAAACACCCCCAAAATCACTAAAAACGAGTTAAGGGCGAAGAAATTACCTTAATACCGCGATAACAATCGACCCCACACGTTCGAATATCGACACCCACGAATTTCAACTCAAAATCCACCAAGAATCGCCACCCTAACCCTTATTTTCTTTCAAAACTCGAAATAATGAGACATGGGGGGGCTAAGGGGCTGTTTTGGAGGATTAAATAAGCTTGGCCCAATTGTTTACCCTTATTAACTAAAAAAAAACACATATGGCATAAGTAAATCAGCAGCCCAAGTGGCCTTAGGCCAAACTATCCTACAACATGGGCCGGGTTCAAACCCCACTAGCAGCGCCCCTTTATACAATTTTTTTTCATTTTTAACAGCAGCTGAAAACTTCTTTTCAATTTCGTTGGTTATTTCGAAACTCAAACGGAATCCGATTTTAACAAACTTTATATGCACCTATATGTTTTTCGACGTTCCGGATCCAACGGAACCATCTGTTTTTTCATACGATGCTCCGGTATGGCAGAAATAGCAGTAAGACAGCAGCTGAAAACAACTTTTTATCAATTTTCTTGGAATTCCATCGGTTATTTCGAAACTCAAACGGAGTCCAACTTTAACAAACTTTATATGCACTTATATGTTTTTCGACGTTCCGGACCCAACTGAATTGACGAAAACGCGATCGGAGGTCGTTTTCTCAAAAAGAGTCATTGAGTTCCTTTAACGAATAAGGAACTCGGGGGCCAAAATCACAATGAAAACCCCGGGAATCGAAACGACACCTCCCCTAGCCTAAAATCATCATTTAAAACTGTTAGGAATCGACGATAATGCAATAGGACGCACCGTTTGACTGGAAATGCAATATGGCTCCACTTTTACCAGTAAACTTCAAAACTTACAAAATCGAGCCTAAATTCAAGCCGAACTCATCCGGAAGCAAACCAATAGTCTATCTTGACTATTTTCGACGTTACAGAGCTAATGGAAGTGACGAAAATGGGTTTTGATGCTCCGATCAATAAGTGCTCCCTTTTTGGGCCATTTCCTTAAGCCTTAAGAACTAAATTTCCATATTTTAGCTCAAAATCTTCCGTGAGGTTCCGGGAACCAAACTGAGACTTCACCTAAGTCATATTCGATATTACGGAGCTAACGGAACTGTCAGAGCTCGATTTTGATATCGTTTGCTAAGATTTCACTTTTTGGTGCACTTAACTTAAGCTTAAGTTCTAAAAATGAGGAAAATGAGATATTTATGAATTTAGTCACCGGGGCATCGGACTACCGGTCCCAGCAGGTCGTATACGACCTGGGGTAACTGTATATACGCTCTAAATATGAAAAAATACATGAAAAATATAATTTTGGCCACACGGGTCATCACAATATCCCCCACTAAATGGGACTTTTGCCCTCAAAAGTCAAAGTGAGAAAGGTACCTGGAGTCTCGAACAAGTGTGGATACTGAGTCCGCATGTCCCGCTCTATCTCCCAGGTAGCCTCCTCGATTGGTCTGCGTGCCCAGCGAACCTTCACAACCAGAATCTCCTTAGTCCTGAGCTTCCTCACATCTCTAGCAATAATAGCCTCAGGCTGCTCAATGACTGAAAGCTGGTCATCAACCTCCACCTCAGTTGTATCCTGCCGAAGCACATGTGACGGGTCCGATACATACTGTCGGAGCATGGAGACATGAAATACAGGATGTATGCTGACAACTCAGGTGGTAAGGCTAGTCTGTAGGGAACCTCCCCAATCCTCTCAAGTATCTCATATGGCCCAATGTACCTCGGACTAAGTTTGCCTCTCCGGCCGAACCTCCGTACGCCCTTCATGGGCGAGACACGCAGAAACACCCTATTACCCACGCTAAACTCCAACGGTCGACGCCTACGATCTGCATAAGACTTCTGCCTACTTTGGGCCTCACAAAGACTATCCTGAATCACACGGACCCTATCAACGGTATCCTGAAGTAGCTCAGAACTCTGGTGCGTCGTCTCGTGATCGCTAAACCAACCAATCGGTGACCTGCAGCGTCTACCATATAATGCCTCAAAAGGAGCCATGCCAATGCTGGAGTGGTAACTATTATTATAAGAAAACTCCACTAATGCCAAGTACCTGCTCCAACTACCGCCAAAATCAAATACACAAGCCCGCAACATATCCTGTAGTACCTGAATAGTCCGCTCGGACTGGCCATCTGTCTAGGGGTGAAATGCTGTGCTCAACAAGACATCAGTGCCCAACTCACGCTGAAATGCCCTCCAAAATCGAGAAGTGAACTGAGTACCACGATCTGAAATGATAGAAACAGGCACCCCATGCAATCTCACCACCTCAGAAACATACAACTCCGCCAACCTCTCCGCTGTCCAAGTCGTCTGAGTAGCTAGGAAATGTGCGGACTTGGTCAATCGATCCACGATAACCCAAATCTGATCATGACCCCTAGGCGAACGAGGAAGACCTGTGATGAAGTTCATAGTAATGTTCTCCCATTTCCATAAAGGAATAGGGAGGCGCTGCAACTCACCGGCCGGTCTACGATGCTCAACCTTAACCTGCTGACAGGTCAAGCACCTAGACAAAAAAGTAGCTATCGAGCTCTTCATGCCCCGCCACCAATACAATTGTCGAAGATCCCTATACATACGAGCCGTGCCAGGATGAACTGAGTACCTAGTACTATGTGCCTCTCTCAACAAGGCCTGGATCAAATCACCAACCTTAGGAACCGCAAGTCTACCATGAACCCAAAGTACCCCGTCAGAATCAATCTTAGCCCACTCGAACTCACCGCTAGCAACCCGCTCTCTCAGCTCAACTAAACTAGGATCCTCGAACTGGCGACGACGAATCTGATCATATAAGGCAGAGCTAGACTCAACATGAGTTGTAACTTTATCTGGAGACGAAAGATCCAACCTAACTAAGCTGTTAGCCAAGGACTGGACGTCCTGAGCTAAAGGTCTCTCCGAAGTTGGTAAGGCTGCCAAACTACCCAAGCTGACCGCTCTCCTACTCAAGGCATCCGCTACCACATTAGCCCTGCCCGAATGATAAAGAATACTCAAATCATAGTCCTTCAGAAGCTCAACCCATCTCCGCTGTCTAAGGTTAAGCTCCCTCTGACTAAGAATGTACTGTAGGCTGCGGTGGTTAGTGTAGATATCACAGTGCATTCCATATAGGTAGTGTCTCCAGATCTTGAGCGCAAATACTACCGCCGCCAACTCTAAGTCGTGAGTGGGGTAGTTACGCTCATGAGTCTTCAGCTGGCGAGAGGCATAAGCAATCACGTGGCCCTCCTGCATCAAGACACAACCTAACCCAATACCTGAGGCATCACAATATATGGTATACGGCTAACCCTCGACCGGTAATGCTAACACTGGGGTTGTAGTCAATAACTCCTTTAGCTTTAGAAAGCTGGACTCACACTCCGTGGATCACTGAAAAGACACCTCCTTCTTCGTCAATCTAGTGAGGCGTGCAGCAATAGATGAGAAACCCTGAACAAACCGACGGTAATACCCGGCTAGACCCAAGAAGCTACGAATCTCGGTAGGAGTAGTAGGTCTAGGCCACTCACGAACGGCAACCACCTTGGCTGGATCAACACTAAGCCCAACACTCGATACGACATGGCCAAGGAAAGCAACGGACTCCAACCAAAACTCACACTTTGAGAACTTAGCATAAAGTCGCTCAGTCCTCAAAGTCTCCAACACAATTCGTAGGTGCCGCTCGTGCTCTGCTCGACTCCGCGAATACACCAGAATGTCATCAATGAACACAATCACGAAGGAGTCAAGGTAACGCCTGAACACCCAAGTCATCAAGTCCATAAATGCGGCAGGAGCATTAGTCAACGCAAAGGACATGACTAGAAACTCGTAGTGACCATAGCAGGTCCTAAAGGCTGTCTTCGGGACATCCTCAGCCCGAATCCTCAACTGGTGGTAACCGGACCGCAAGTCAATCTTAGAGAACATGGTGGCTCCCTGCAACTGATCAAACAAATCATCCACTCGAGGCAAGGGATATTTGTTCTTTATGGTCACTTTGTTCAGCTGCCTGTAATCAACACACATACGCAAAGATCCGTCCTTCTTTTTCACAAACAAAACCGGAGCACCCCAAGGAGATATACTAGGACGAATAAAACCTCTATCAAGTAGATCCTGAAGCTGGGTACTCAACTCACGAAGCTCAGCAGGAGCCATACGATACGGAGGAATAGAAATAGGTCGAGTACCCGGCTCAAGGTCAATACCAAAATCTATATCACGCGCGGGAGACAAACCAGGAAGGTCAGTAGGAAACACATCAACATACTCACAAACAATAGGAACAGAAGCAGGAGACAATACATCGGCACTAGTATCACGGGCATGCGCTAAGTAAGCAAGACAACCACTAGCAACAAGTCTACGAGCCCGACAACATGATATCACCCTCACCGATGTACGACTAGTGGGTCCACACCACATCACTGGGGGCACACCAGGCATAGAAAAGGTCACCGTCTTGGCATAACAATCCAAGACCACACGATAATAAGATAACCAATCCATGCCCAGAATCACATCAAAATCAAGCATGTCTAACTCTATCAAGTCTGCCCGAGTGTCACAACCCCGAATAGCCACAATACACGATCTATATACACAGTCCACCACGAGGGCCGCCCCAACAGGAGTAGATACACTCAAGGGAATAGATAACGGCTCACTAGTCAAACCCAAACGAGAAGCCAAGTACACGGACACATAAGATAGAGTGGAATCCGAGTCAAATAGTGTAAATGCAGAATGCCCACAAACAGATAACATACCAGTGACGACATCATCAGCACCCTCGGCCTCAGCCCTTTCAGGAACGACATAAAGCTGTTGCGGTGCTCCCTCCTGTCTCTGACCACCCCGGCCCCTCTGGCCTCCACCCCTAGATCCCTAAGCTACCGGTGGTGCATCTCTGGCCGACGGTACTGCCTGAATAGGCTGTGCAGGTAGTGCGGTAGTACGTTGTGGCCTACGACGAGGACAGTCTCTCACGTGATGACCAGCATCACCACACTCAAAGCAACCACGACCACGACGACCCCTAATCTCACTAGGACAATCTCTAGAGTAGTGACCAACCTCACCACAACTATAGCAAGCCCCTCTCTCTCTGGCTGTACCTCGAGAACCCTCAGCTGAAGTACCAGAACCGGAACTCTGGCCCCTGGCGGGCTGGTTGGACTGACCCTGCTCGGAAGTATGTAGTGCAGCATGATAACTCTTGCCCTGACGGCCCTGTGACTGACGAGACCTCGAACCACCACTTCTGTGACCACCACTCGCTGACCGGTTACCCGAAACGCTACCCTGATGTCGTGCCCTCTTATCACCGGCCTCCCGGGCCCGATGATCAAAGAGCTCCTGCTGGCGAACCTCCTCAATGATCTCAGCGAGGGTACCACCTCGCGCAACAGTACGGTCAACCTGTCTCTGCCTCTCCAAAGTCAACCGGTCAACAAAGAATCTAACTCTGGCCTGCTCAGTAGTTAGAAGATCAGGAGCATAGCGGGCCAATCTCATGAACTGGGCCTCATACTCGGAAACCAACATCGACCCCTGCTGCAACTGTAGGAACTGAGAACGAAAGGACTCTCTGACACTGCGGGGTACATACTGGCCCAAGAATGCATCTCTAAACTGCCCCCAAGTAGGAGAGGGAGATCCCATAGGCCTACAATCCATGTACGAACGATACCAGTAACCCGCCTCCTTATTTAGGAGGTAAGAGACAAAGTTCGGTCCATGCGAATCTAATACCTATAGAGTCCTCAGTCTACTCTCAACAACGGTGATGAACTCGGTGGCATCCTGAGATGGAGCTCCAGAAAACCGTACAGTGGCAATCCTCAAAAACCTGTCAAAGGCCTTCCCGACCTGAGACGCCAGGAGAATAGTAGAAGTAGTGGTTGCGGCGGCACTGTCATCTGGAATAGGCGCCTGAACCCTCTCTGGTGGCGGCTCAGTAGTTGGAGCCTCAGCGGTATGCAACACAGCTCGTGTTGCACCCTGGAAAGAAGACTCCGGAGTAGATGTAGTGGGGGCGGCTGCCCCGCTAATCATCTGCATCATCTGCAGGAATAGTGTCTGGAATGCAGGAGACTGGAATAAAGACGGCGCGACCGCTGAGGCGGCTGATGCCGACTGGGGCACTATAGGCGGGTCTGCCACTCCCGCAGGTGCTGTAGTAGTAGTAGTGGTAGGCGGAGGATCCTGAACTGGTATAACAGTCCTCTCAACTCCCTCCGTAGCCGGTGGAGAAGTATCCTCTCCCTGGGTAGCTCGCATGCGTGCCATCTGCGATAAGAGTGAAGCCGATAAGCTATATTCAAGAAACTGACTTAACTCATTCGCACGAAGAGATTAGAAAGATCAACTACTTTCCTAAAGCGCCATGTAGCTTCTCATGAATGAAATTCCAGGCGTCCCCGAAACTATTCACAAGACTCTACCGACACCGCTCCTATTTGCCACAAAACTACAAGAACCTAAGCTCTGATACCACTCTATCAAGGCCCGATTTCTCGAACCCTGATGGCGTCTACTAATCCTACGTAGACAATCCAAAACCCTACGGCCCGTAGCATACGCGGTGGGGCGTACAACACTCAAAATAAATAATCATAAATAAAGAAGGAATAAATAAGGAATGCAGAAGCAAATCATGACATAAGTAGATACAAAAGCTAAATCCCGACCCAAGAATAGTGATGTGGCAAAAATAGGAGCTAAATAAATACAGTATCCAAAAGAGACCCAGACATATACAGATGATCAGACTGAATATAAATGGGTCTAAAGTCAATCAAGAGATAAATGACAGAATAAACAACTCTTGAATAAAAGACTCGATCAGCGGGGCGGCAGGCTCACCGAATCCTCCAAAATGTGACTCCTCAGTCCGCATGATCGCGATGCCTACGCGGACCCACACCTGGCTCTGCACCACGAGAAGGCACAACAAGTGTAGCATGAGTACCACAATAAAGTGATACCCAGTAGGCTAGGCCGACTAGGATCAATAAATATAACATAATAATAACGAGGTAAGTAAAACAGGCAATATCAGTGAGGAAACAAATACCAACATGACATAATGTAAATACCCAATGGACAACAATAGTAACAACCTTGGGCACCCCTAGCCCGAATAATAAGAAAATCTCGAAGCCACCGCTAGGCAAATAATACCATACCTCTATCACAGCCCGAACCAATATAGTATCGAATATCGAAACGCAGGAATAATAAGCAAGTAAGTAAGTAAATGCGGAAAGTAAAAACGAATATAACAAGCAAAACTTACCTGGCGTCCCTTACCATCGGCAAGTACAAACAGTCAAAGCAAAACCCACTGTGACTTCCCCCGTAAGCCCGGTGGACACAACAAGAATATAAGCAAGGAAATGGGGGCAGAAATTAAGTAAGTAGAACCAAATCCGTCAACTAAAACAACACCCGCTCGAGCGATACACCCACCCCTAGGATGACGCGAGCCACAATCCATATAAACCAACCTCTATGGCAATAAGCGCGAACATGCTCAGTGTAGGTCGACCTCTACGACGACACGAGCAAAGGCTCAGCATAGCTCAACCTCTATGAAAAATGCGAGCTAAGTAGGGCGTGCGCGTCAACCGCTATGACCGCTATACAAAACAACATCAACAACAAATCTAAAAATATTGGAATCCTACTACTAAGGATCTCACGATGCAACTCTCACAATAGATTATATCCACACATCCCATACTCTACGTACCCCCCTATGGCACCACAAGCCTACCGGACACAACTCAAATCGTCCCGTCTACGTCCCGCGATGGAATCCCAAGTTCACTAGTGAGGGGTAACAATATAAACGAGGTCAAATCAACCAAAAGATCATCCCATTCACTAGCCACTATCATATTACATTAATTCAAACCAGTCTCACATTGCTACGAGGTAAACCGAGCCTACCTGGGCGCCGACGATAGCCAAAACGAGCAAGAATAGCCCCAACATTGCAAACCGGCTCATAAATCAATGAATACCTATCAAATATATATTCTAGACATTAATAGGAGCGTTTTGATACCCATATTGCAATACAAAAATTGTCGGGTCAAGCGGGCCTAAAAATGAGCCCTCGAGCCCGAAGCTCCAAAAAATATTTCGAACACACCGGGTCGTCCCTCATGATTTATGGGACTCATGGTTCGAATTTGAGCTCCAACGGACCACCAAAATGTCCTCAAACGCTCAAATTACACAAACTAATTAGCGCGAATTGACAATACGGCGTTCAAAAATTTCGAGACTTACCCGCGGTGATCACACTAGCTCCAAGACCAAGAATCAATCCTCAAACACGCAAGAAGCTAGCAAAAATTATTGGGTTTAATTATAGTTAGTAAACACCCCCAAAATCACTAAAAACGAGTTAAGGGCGAAGAAATTACCTTAATACCGCGATAACAATCGACCCCACACGTTCCAATAACGACACCCACGAATTTCCACTCAAAATCCACCAAGAATCGCCACCCTAACCCTTATTTTCTTTAAAAACTCAAAATAATGAGACATGGGGGGGCTAAGGGGCTGTTTTGGAGGATTAAATAAGCTTGGCCCAATTGTTTACCCTTATTAACTAAAAAAAAACACATATGACATAAGTAAATCAGCAGCCCAAGTGGCCTTGGGCAAAACTATCCTACAACACGGGTCGGGTTCGAACCCCACTAGTAGCGCCCCTTTATACAATTTTTTTTCATTTTTAACAGCAGCTGAAAACTTCTTTTCAATTTCGTCGGTTATTTCGAAACTCAAACGGAATCCGATTTTAACAAACTTTATATGCACTTATATGTTTTTCGACGTTCCGGATCCAACGGAACCATCTGGTTTTTCATACGATGCTCTGATATGGCAGAAATAGCAGAAAGACAGCAGCTGGAAACAACTTTTTTTCAATTTTCTTGGAATTCCATCGGTTATTTCGAAACTCAAACGGAGTCCAACTTTAACAAACTTTATATGCACTTATATGTTTTTCGACGTTCCGGACCCAACGGAATTGACGAAATCGCGATCGGAGATCGTTTTTTCAAAAAGAGTCATTGAGTTCCTTTAACGAATAAGGAACTCCGGGGCCAAAATCACAACGAAAACCCCGGGAATCGAAACGACACCTCCCCTAGCCTAAAATCATCATTTAAAACTGTTAGGAATCGACGATAATGCAATAGGACGCACCATTTGACTGGAAATGCAATATGGCTCCACTTTTACCGGTAAACTTCAAAAAAAAAAACTTACAAAATCGAGCCTAAAATCAAGCCGAACTCATCCGGAAGCAAAAAAATAGTCTATCTTGACTATTTTCGACGTTACAAAGCTAATGGAAGTGACAAAAATGGGTTTTGATGCTCCGATCAATAAGTGCTCCCTTTTTGGGCCATTTCCTTAAGCCTTAAGAACTAAATTTCCATATTTTAGCTCAAAATCTTCCGTGAGGTTCCGGGAATCAAACCGAGATTTCACCTAAGTCATATTCGATATTTCAGAGCTAACGGAACTGTCAGAGCTCGATTCTGACATCGTTTGCTAAGATTTCACTTTTTGGTGCACTTAACTTAAGCTTAAGTTCCAAAAATGAGGAAAATGAGATATTTATGAATTAAGTCACCGGGGCACCGGACTACTGGTCCCAGCAGGTCGTATACGACCTGGGGTAACTGTATATACGCTCTAAATATGAAAAAATACATGAAAAACATAATTTTGGCCATACGGGTCATCACATGTGACATGTCGAATGAGGAACCGGAAGGAACCCCAAACAAGCCTCTCGAACATGTCATCACACTTCATCGGTTGCGGAAGTACAATCAACATTAAATAAAGGGAATTAGGGACTAAGGGAAACCCATTTAAAAATAATATCATAGATTAAGAGTCACGCTCATTTGCAAAATACTTGTCCAACGTACACCTCTACATATATCGATAGAACAGGGGCCATAACATACTACCGGCTCCCCTCATAGTCAAATACAAATACAAGCTAAGATCTCAAAACATGGGAGTAGGAAACATAACATAGTCCTCGAATCATTGAGGACTCACCAACAATCCCGGATAAGCACCGCACTAGCCACGTGGGTGGAGTGAAGGATCAAGAGTAGCTTCGGTCCCTACATGGTAACATCATGTAGGCAAAATATGCGTTAGTACTTTGGAATATACTAAGTATGTGGGGTGCAATACAAGAATAGATAAGATACATAATCGAAATGCAAGAGATGGATCAGTAGACATAGTATATAATCAAGATGCATTTGCATGATCAATGTATAGTCAAATATGTTAAGTAAATCCATGTTCATAATAGGTACCATATCTGAAGCTGAGCCAAGCAAATTGATGACGCATAAACCCCCTCATCTGGGTAAAATAAGTATTATCCCTTATTTCTGGATAGTGGCAATCCACCTTGCCACACTAGGTGGATATGAGTACTTATCCCCCATATGATGGATAGTGACAATCCCACCTTGCCACCCTAGGTGAATATGAGTACTTATCCCCCATATCATGGATAGTAACAATCTCACCTTGCCACCCTCGGTGAATATGAGTACTTATCCCCCATATCATGGATATTCGGCTCTTTTCCCCCGGACCGGGCATGGTTGTGCAACACTTTATATAGGAATTTACAAAAGGCTCTAATGCAATTCTCATGTAGAAATGAATATATACATGAGTTTAGTTTATCATCAAAATGTCAATGTAACCTCATTCATATCTCATCTCAAGCTTTAAAACATCAATTCCTCATAATTCCATAATTGGACATTTTGTCAAATACCTTGGGGGCATGCAGTGGGGATCAAAGAATGTGTAAAATAGAGTAGGACCCATGCAGTAAATTAGGGAACCAACCATCAATGAATACTTTGACATACTCCCAAGACAACATGTAAAGCCCCACATCAATTCCAAGTTTAGATTCAAGTTCTAGAGTGACAACATGTTCAAGACATTCACTTTCCCATGCTAGAATTTCACTGTGCAGAAAAGTTATACAATAAATAAGACCAATGTGTAAATCTTCACTTAAAATCATGAAATAATGAGTAAGTTAGAGTTTAGGCACTATGGGTGGAAGGACCCATGAGTTCAACACCACATACCTTGAGTTCTTATGAAGGCTTTGGAAGTGTCTTCAAAGGAGGCTTGAAACTTAGAGCAAGGACCTCTTCAATCTTGATGAAGGTTTTTGGAGGGTTTTGGCTTGAGTTCTTGAGAGAAATATTTCTAAGTGTGGGAAATGTCTTTTAGGAAATGTTTTAAGGAATGGGAACTGATTTAGTGCTATATGGAAAATAAAATTCGTCTTTAGAAAAACGGTTCCAACACTTACAAAAAATTAATGGGGCGGGTGAATAGTAAATTTGCTCACTGGAATTTGCATTCTCTGCCCGGATGGAGTTTACGAAAATGGGCATAACCTCTTCGTCCGAACTCTAAACGAGGTGAAACGAAGTGCGTTGGATAGCTAACTCACAGGGCTTTCCATGGATATATTATGGGCCACCCAATTCTTTGTGTGCTAAATGATATGACCCTCCAAAGTAGACCCTCTGAAAAGGCTTCACTTGGAAATTTCGAATTTTGATATGGTTGCTCTAAAATTCGGGTTAGACCTATTTCCCACTCCATTTGACCTCCTAAACAAGAATATGAAGTCGTATTTTCAAAATAACAAACGGATTTTAAGATATAGCTAAAACAAGTTTCCGGTGACTTCCGAAACACTTTTTTTTTGGGTCGTTTCAATATCTCCCCCTTGGGAACATTCGTCCCCGAATGTGGAAGAGGCATACAAGACAAGACTTATCAAGAACATATCAGCCCCAACGTGAATGCAAGATTTCATTTAGAACATCACTTCAAAATTTCAAAACTTAGTGTGAAACACCGGCCACCGCACATTCCGGCAGATTTCGTTCCTTCGACCACCAGAAAACTGTACCGCAAGTACAACTCAAAAGCTTGCAAAAAGCTTCAGGGATTCCTGGTTTGAAGATTTGGATTTTGTGATTTCCAGGGTTTTTGCAAGCCTTCATGTGATTGTGGGTTTTGGGGTTTTCTCTCAAGAAAGGCATTTCTTTTTCCTCTCATTCTCTCGATAATCTCCTCTCGCACCACTTCTCCGTCTCAAGCGAGTTGCAGCGAACAACGACGAAGCCGACGGAGACGACGACGGCAGCGACGACGGCGGCGACGCAGACGTAACTCCGACGCAATTTCCGGCGACATCAAGATCGCAAGATTCAGTCAAAGCAAGATTCCGACGACATCTCAGATCTACAACCATTTTTCGGCCAGAAACAGCTTCTAGAAAATCCGGCAACTATTTTCCGGCGACATCTGTTTCAAAAACAACCCAGGTTCTATCGTTCCTCATTTTTCTACTTCTTGACTACACTAATTCATTTGCGAATTTCCTTCATAAACATTTCCTAGACTCTGTTCTATTATTCTAGACTCTTGCTTCATTCCTCACTGTTCTAGACTCTTGTTTCCGTTTTTTGCTGTCTATTGTTGCTCTTGAATTCTGTGTTGGCTACTGTTTTTGCTTGAATACTCCTGACTCTGTGATACTTTGATTCTTTATATTAGTGACTACATTATTGCTGTTGCTATTGTATTGTGTGATATTGTACTGCTGGATTGTATTGTTGTTGTATTAGTTCGTAGTTGGTGGCGTCCGGATCTGATGGTAGAGTAAGGTCATGTCGTTGGTTGGGGTCGGGGGTAAGAGGTGGGGGTGGTAGGAAGGGCACGGGCTATTCTAAATTAAGGGTAGGATCGTGGAATATAGGTACACTTACAGGGAAATCCATAGAGCTAGTAAAGTGTCTTAAGAGGAGACAAATTAATATAGCGTGTGTTCAGGAGACTAGATGGGTAGGGACCAAAGCTCGGGATGTAGACGGGTTCAAGTTATGGTACTCGGGGGGTTCTAGGGACAGAAATGGTGTAGGTATACTAGTAGATGAGGACCTTAGGGATTATGTGGTGGAGGTTAGGAGGTTTAACGATAGGATGATGTCTATTAAACTGGTGGTGGGTAAGCATGTAGTGACTGTAGTTAGTGCCTATGCGCCCCAAACAGGTCTAGAGGAGGAAGTCAAGAGGCTCTTTTGGGAAGAATTGGATGAGGTGGTGAGGGGCATACCAATGACGGAAAAGCTTTTCATTGGGGGAGACTTTAACGGTCATATTGGGGCTACCAGTAGTGGGTTTGAAGATGTCCATGGAGGCTTTGGTTTTGGGGAAAGGAATGGAGGGGGGACGTCTCTCTTGGATTTTGGCAAAGCCTTTGAGTTAGTTATTGCTAACTCATGTTTCCAGAAGAGGGAAAGTCACTTGATAACCTTTCAGAGTGCGGTAGCTAAAACTCAAATTGATTACCTACTTCTACGAAAAGGTGATAGAAGCCTTTGTAAGAATTGCAAAGTTATTCCGAGTGAGAGTATTTCCACTCAACATAGGCTTCTAGTGATGGACATAGAGATTAAGAGAGAAAAGAAGAGGAAGATTGTCTATGCCCAACCGAGGATTAGATGGGGGGGTCTAACTCCTGCCCTCTCGCTTGAGATGGAAGGAAAGTTGAGAGATTTAGAGGCCTGGAGTAGTAGTGGAGATGTGAATAATATGTGGGACAATACTGCTGGTTACATTCGAAAGGTAGCCTCTGAGGTACTAGGGGTTTCGAGAGGAACCTTTGGGGGACGTCGAGGTGATTGGTGGTGGAATGAAGAAGTTCAAGACAAAGTAAAAGTTAAGAAGGTGGCCTATACAAAGTGGTTGGAGTGTAGGGAGGAGGATGAAAAACAAAGGCTTAAAGAGATTTATAAGACGGCTAAGTCAGAAGCAAAGATGGCGGTGACGAGTGCTAAGACAGCAGCGTTTGAGCGCCTATATGAGGAGTTAAGTGATAAAGGCGCGGACAAGCGAATGTATAGGCTTGCTAAAGCGAGAGAAAGGAAAGCTCGCGACTTGGATCAAGTGAAGTGCATCAAGGATGAGGAGGGGGAAGTGTTAGTGGATGTGACTTCTATTAAACAAAGGTGGCAAGCTTACTTTTATAAACTTTTAAATGAAAAAGGAGATAGTGATATTGAGCTGGGCGAGTTAGCATATTCCGAAAGTCATCGAGACTTTGGTTATTGCAGGCGGTTCAGAGTTGAGGAGGTTAGAAGGGCTATTAGTAGGATGAAGAGAGGGAGGGCGCTCGGACCGGATGAGATTCCGATAGATTTTTGGAAGAGCATGGTCAAGGATGGCATAGAGTGGCTGACTAGACTGTTCAATACTATCATGAGGACGGCTAAGATGCCGGAGGAATGGAGGAGGAGTACAATGGTCCCACTGTACAAGAACAAAGGTGATATTCAAAGTTGTAATAATTACAGGGGTATCAAGTTGTTGAGTCATACTATGAAGGCATGGGAGAGAGTGGTGGAGATGAGGGTGAGAAAAGTAGTTTCTATCTCAGAAAACCAGTTTGGATTCATGCCAGGACGGTCGACTACTGAAGCGATCCACCTTGTTCGGAGATTAGTGGAGAAATACAGGGAAAGTAAGAAGGACCTTCATATGGTGTTCATTGATCTTGAGAAGGCCTATGACAAAGTCCCGAGGGATGTCCTATGGAGGTGTTTGGAGATGAAAGGCGTCCCAATGGCATATATTAGAGTGATAAAGGACATGTATGACGGGGCCATAACTCGGGTAAGAACGGTGGGAGGAGATTCTGAATATTTTCCTGTTCAGATGGGACTTCACCAAGGATCTGTGCTAAGCCCTTTTTTATTTTCCTTGGTGTTGGATGAGCTGACACGATCTATCCAGGAGGGAGTCCCATGGTGTATGTTGTTTGCAGATGACATAGTACTGATTGATGAGACCCGGACCAAAGTTAATGATAGGTTGGAGGTTTGGAGACACGCTTTGGAGACTAAAGGATTTAAACTGAGCAGGACCAAAACAGAATACTTGGAGTGCAAATTCAGTGTAGCGAGGGAGGAAGCAGACATTGACGTGAGACTTGCAGCTCACCTTATCCCCAAGAAGGAAAGCTTCAAGTATCTGGGGTCTATCATCCAGAGTAGTGGGGATATCGACGATGATGTCACACATCGTATTGGGGCGGCTTGGACAAAATGGAGGTTGGCCTCTGGAGTATTGTGTGATAAGAAGATACCATCTAAACTCAAAGGTAAGTTCTACAGAATGGTGGTTAGACCTGCTTTGTTGTATGGGGTGGAGTGTTGGCCAATAAAGAATGTACATGTTCAGAAAATGCAGGTCGCAGAAATGAGGATGTTACGATGGATGTGTGGTCACACCAGGAGCGACAAGATTAGGAATGAGGTCATTAGGGAGAAGCTAGAGGTGGCCCCTGTAGCTGACAAGATGAGGGAAGCGAGACTGCGATGGTTTGGACATGTACAGAGAAGGAGTACTGATGCCCCTGTTAGAAGGTGTGAGAGATTAGATTTGGGAGCTATACGTAGGGGTAGAGGTAGACCAAAAAAGTATTGGGGGGAGGTGATTAGAAACGATATGGTGAAACTTGATCTCACCAAGGACATGACCTTAGATAGGAAGGAGTGGAGGTCGAGAATTAGAGTAGCAGGCTAATAGGGAGGATAGAAAGGAGTGGTAATTGTCTGTCTTTTATATGTTATTTATCTGCCTTTATATGTTTACTATCTTGTATCTAGGTATTATTATGTGCTCTTCTCTTTTTGCCTGTGTATCGTATCTAGCGTGTTCTGCTGATGGGTTTTTGTGACGAGGGTTTCCAGGAAACAGCCTCTCTACCTATGTGGTAGTGGTAAGGTCTGCGTACATCTTACCCTCCCCAGACCCCACTTGTGGGATTTCACTGGGTATGTTGTTGTTGTTGTTGTTGTAGTGTGAAACACTCATAACTCATCATTTTAAACATATATGCATATGAATGATTTAGGGGCTGAAACGTAAGACTCAATGGAGTACAAAGGACTTGATTTAATACCTTAGGATTGAGTGGAGTTGAATAGATAAGGATAACGTCTTTGCATGTCCACTTTGGCCTCTCAAGTTGCACTCTCCACTTGTTGATTCCTCAAAGCACCTTAATGTACGCCACTTCTTTGCTCCTCAACTTCTTTACTTGTGTATCCAAGATCTGAACCGGGACCTCTTCATATGTCAAATTATCTTCCACGACACCCACAACTTTAAGAGGTACAATAGCGTTAGGATCACCAACACATTTCCTCAACATCGAGACATGGAACACCGGATGAACTAATTCCATTTCCTTTGGCAACCCCAATTCATAGGCTACTTTACCAACCCTTCTTATTACCTCATAAGGACCAACATACCTAGGGCTCAACTTTACCTTCTTGCCAAAACGAACCACACCTTTCATTGGATAAACTTTCAAATAAACCCAATCACCCACTTTGAATTCAAGATCTCTTCTCCTCACATCGGCATAAGACTTTTGACGACTTTGGGCTGTTTTCAACCTTTCCCTAATCATCCTTACCTTCTCAAGAGCATCCATGACTAGATTCGGACCCAACAAGGCCACCTCTCCAACTTCGAACCACCCAACCGGTGACCTACACCGTCTACCATAAAGAGCTTCGAAAGGAGCCATACCGATACTAGAATGATAACTATTGTTGTATGCAAATTCAATCAAAGGAAGATGATCATCCCAATTACCCTTCAACTCCAAGACACAAGCTCTAAGAATATCCTCCAAGGTTTGAATTGTTCTCTCGGCTTGGCCATCCGTTTGAGCGTGGAAGGCCGTGCTAAGCTTAATCTTTGTACCAAGACCCCTTTGAAAAGATTTTCAAAAGTGAGAAGTAAATTGAGTACCATGATCCGAGATGATAGACAAAGGAATTCCATGTAACCTTACCAATTCATGAATGTACAACTTGGCATACTTTTCAGCTCCATAAGTAGCTTTAACCGGTAAGAAATGAGCCGACTTTTTCATCCGATCAACCACTACCCAAACCGAATCAAAACCATTTCTAGTCTTGGGCAAACCCACTACAAAATCCATGTTGATTTCCTCCCATTTCCAAGTAGGTATGTCAATGTCTTGAGTAAGGCCACCCGGCCTTTGATGTTCAACCTTGACTTGTTGGCAACTATGGCAACCCGAAACGAACTTTGCAATATCCTTCTTCATGCCACCCCATCAATACACATCCCTCAAGTCTCTATACATCTTTGTTGACCCCGGATGAATAGAATAAGAAGAATTGTGAGCCTCATCGAGGATTCTTTCCCTCACATTATCAACACAAGGAACGCATAATCTACCTTGGTACCTAAGGGCACCATCTCCCCCTTGGGAGAAAACCTCCACCTTACCACTACTCACCAAAGCCTTCAATTCCACCAAAGAAGGATCAAGATCTTGGTTGGCCATCACCTCATCAACCAAGGAAGACCTTAAACCATCAACAACAACCACTCCTCCACCATCCACCTCATCCAACCTAACTCCCAACCTAGCCAACCGATGAACCTCCCTAGCTAACTCCTTACTACCTTCCTTCACATGAGCCAAACTACCCATGGACACCCTACTCAATGCATCCGCCACCACATTAGCTTTCCTCGGATGGTAGTGCATACTCATATCATAATCCTTAAGGAACTCTAACCACCTCCTTTGCCTCAAATTAAGATATTTTTGTGTGAACACATATTGGAGACTCTTATGATCGGTGAAGATATCGACATGCACCCCATACAAATAGTGACGCCAAATCTTTAAAGCAAAAACCACGGCGGCTAATTCAAGATCATGGGTGGGGTAATTCTTTTCATGAACCTTAAGTTGCCTAGAAGCATAGGCTATAACCTTACCACTTTGCATCAACACACAACCCAAACCAATACAGGAAGCATCACAATAAACCACAAAACCTTCTAACCCATCCGGAAGAGACAAAATAGGAGCGGACACAAGTCTTTCTTTCAAAGTTTGTTCACAATCATCCGACCACACAAATTTAGCCTTCTTTTGAGTTAACTTAGTCATAGGGGAGGCAAGAGAGGAAAACCCTTCCACAAATCTTCTATAATAACCCGCTAAACCCAAGAAACTCCTTATGTCCGACGGGGTCAAAGGTCTAGGCCAATTCCTAATAACGTCGGTCTTCTTAGGATCTACCTTAATACCATCCTCCGACACCACATGGCCTAAGAAGGCAACTTCCTTCAACCAAAACTCACACTTTTCATATTTAGCATACAACTTCTCTTCCCTCAATCTTTGGAGTACAACCCTTAAGTGGCCCATATGCTCTTCCTCACCCCGGGAATAGATCAAGATGTCATCTATAAACACCACCACAAAAGAATCAAGGTACGGTTTGAAGACCCTATTCATCAAATCCATAAAGATAGCCGGAGCATTAGTTAATCCAAGAGACATCACCATAAACTCATAGTGCCCATACCTAGTCCGAAAAGCCGTCTTGGGAATATCACACTCCCTCACCTTCACTTGATGATACTCGGACCGAAGATCAATCTTAGAGAAGTGACTAGCCCCATGCAATTGGTCAAATAAATCATCAATCCTTGGAAGAGGATACCTATTCTTGACGGTGACCTTATTGAGTTGCCGGTAATCAATACACATTCTTAGAGATCCATCTTTCTTTTTCACAAACAAAACCGGAGCACCCCATGGAGAATGACTAGGTCTAATGAACCCCTTATCTAACAAGTCTTTCAATTGCTCTTTTAACTCTTTCAACTTCGCCGGGGCCATACGGTAAGGGGAAATAGAAACAGGTTGAGTATCAGGAAGGAGGTCTATACCAAAATCTATCTCCCTTTCGGGAGGGACACCGGGAAGGTCTTTTGGGAAGACATCTAGAAACTCACTAACAACCGGAATTGGCTCAATAGGAGGGACTTTGGACTCCACATCATTAACCCTCACAAGATGGTACAAACACCCTTTAGAAACCAACCTATGGGCTTTAATGCAAGAAATGAATTTCCCCTTCACCACAACATCCCGACTCTCCCACTCAAGGACGGGCTCATTAGGAAATTGAAACTTGACTATACGAGTTCTACAATCAATAGAAGCATAAAATGCATGCAACCAATCCATCCCAAGAATAACATCAAAATCCACCATGTCCAACTCAACAAGATCACAAGGCAACACTTTATTCAATATGCAAACCGGACAATTTCTATACACTTTTCTAGCAATAATAGAGACACCAATAGGAGTAGACACTTCATATGACTCATGCAACAACTCCGACTCAACATGAAATTTTCTAGCAATAAAGGGGTTAACAAAGGAAAGGGTGGCACCCGGATCAATCAAAGTATAAACATCAAGATCAAAGATTTGCAACATACCGGTCACCACATCGGGGGTCTCCTCAACACCTTGTCTACCGTGCAAAGCATAAAATCGGTTGTGCCTTGGGGCACCACTTTGAGAAGCACCTCTACCCAAAGGAGTAGTATTAGCATTCCGAACCTTGCCACGAATCTTGGGACAATCCATCTTCTTGTGACCAATTTCCCCACATTCGTAGCATGCACCCACACCCCTCATACAAGAACCCCAATGCTTCCTCCCGCAATTAGAACATGGTGCATTCGGAGCACCCACACCCACTCCTTGGGGCCTAGGAATGTTGTTCACAAACCCCCTACTAGCAACATGAGAGGACCCTTGGCCTTGGAAAGGCCGACCTCCTCTAGAAGGCCCACCACCAAATCGAGCCCTCATAGCCTCATGTCCCCTCCTCTTCCTCAATTTCTCCTCCTCCATTTGCTCGGCGTAAGTCATCAACCGGGACAAATCTATATCACCAATGAGCATCGCGGAACGGCACTCCTCACTAACCAAATCGGAGACACCTATCACAAATTTATTCATCCTCGAACTAGAGTCGGCCATCAAGTGAGATGCATACTTAGAGAGTTGGGTAAATTTGAGGGCATACTCCCTCACACTCATAGCCCCTTGTTTCAAGTTCATAAATTCCACCAATTTTGCCTCCCTAAGATCTAGAGGGAAGAACCTATTAAGAAAAGCAAGCTTAAATTCCTCCCACAACACCACATAGCCACTTCCCTTTTCACCCTTCCATTGATCAAACCAAATTTGAGCAACACCCTTGAGTTGGTAAGCCGCCAACTCCGCCTTCTCAATAGCCCCAACACCCATAATGGTCAAGATTTTGCATACCTCGTCAATGAATTCTTGTGGATCCTCATCCACCTTTGAACCATGAAAAACCGGAGGGTTCATCCTAACAAAATCTCTCACCCTTGCCCCCAGGGTGGTAGCTTGGGGAGCTTGGGCTCCTTGTTGCACTTGGTTGGCTACCACTTGTGCAAGCATGGTGAGTGCATCGCGGAGCTCACTATTGGTGGGTGGTTTCTCCGGTGATCAGGCTCGTCTTCCTCTCCTATTTGGCATGACGATCAAGCATTTCAAAGAACAAGCGTTAGGGAGGAATCACTTATTACACTCTAAGCACGACATAGAACGGGAAGAAGGGAAACCTTTCCTACAAACGTTTCATAGCCTCCCACCCATAGTCGTGGCGCGCTTCACAACCATGAATAGGACTCTACTCAACGCGGTGTGTTGGACTCCGAGGATCAAACAACCTAGTGCTCTGATACCAAGCTTGTCACGACCCAAGCCTAGGGCCTAAACGTGACATGGCGAATGAGGAACCCGAAGGAACCACAAACAAGCCTCTCGAACTTGTCATCACACTTCATCAGTCGCGGAAGTACAATCAACATTAAATAAAGAGAATTAGGGACTAAGGGCAACCCATTTCAAAATAATATCATAGATTAAGAGTCACGCTCATTTGCAAAATACTTGTCCAACGTACACCTCTACATATATCGATAGAACGGGGGCCATGACATACTACCGGCTCCCCTCATAGTCAAATACAAATACAAGCTAAGATCTCAAAACATAGGAGTAGGAAACATAACATAGTCCTCGAATCATTGAGGACTCACCAACAATCCCGGATAAGCACCGCACTAGCCACGTGGGTGGAGTGAAGGATCAAGAGTAGCTCCAATCCCTACATGGTAACATCATGTAGGCAAAATATGCATTAGTACTTTGGAATGTACTAAGTATGTGGGGTGCAATACAAGAATAGATAAGATACAAAATTGAAATGCAAGAGATGGGTCATTAGACATAGTATATAATCAAGATGCATTTGCATGATCAATGTATAGTCAAATATGTTAAGTAAATCCATGTTCATAATAGGTACCACATCTGAAGCTGAGCCAAGCAATTGATGACGCATAAACCCCCTCATCTGGGTGAAATAAGTATTATCCCTTCTTTTTGGATAGTGGCAATCCAACCTAGCCACACTAGGTGGATATGAGTACTTATCCCCCATATCATGGATAGTGACAATCCCACCTTGCCACCCTAGGTGAATATGAGTACTTATCCCCCATATCATGGATATCCGACTCTTTTCCCCCGAACCGGGCATGGTTGTGCAACACTTTATATAAGAATTTATAATAGGCTCTAATGCAATTCTCATGTAAAAATAAATATATACACGAGTTTAGTTTATCATCAAAATGTCATTGTAACCTCATTCATATCTCATCTCAAGCTTAAAACATCAATTCTTCATAATTCCATAATTGGACATTTTGTCAAATACCTTGGGGGCATGCAGTGGGGATCAAAGAATGTGTAAAATGGAGTAGGACCCATGCAGTAAATCAGTGAACCAACCATCAATGAACACTTTGACATACTCCCAAGACAACATGTAAAGCCCCACATCAATTCCAAGTTTAGATTCAAGTTCTAGAGTGACAACATGTTCAAGACATTCACTTTCCCATGCTAGAATTTCATTGTGCAGAAAATTTATACAATGAACAAGACCAATGTGTAAATCTTCACTTAAAATCATGAAATAAGTAAATTAGAGTTTAGGCACTACGGGTGGAAGGACCCATGAGTTCAACACCACATACCTTGAGTTCTTATGAAGGCCTTGGAAGTGTCTTCAAAGGAGGCTTGAAACTTGGAGCAAGGACCTCTTCAATCTTGATGAAGGTTTTTGGAGGGTTTTGGCTTGAGTTCTTGAGAGAAATATTTCTAAGTGTGGGAAATGTCTTTTAGGAAATGTTTTAAGGAATGGGAACTGATTTAGTGCTATATAGGAAATAAAATTCGTCTTTGAAAAAACGGTTCCAACACTTAGAAAAAATAATGGGGCGGGTGAATAGTAAATTTGCTCACTGGAATTTGCATTCTCTGCCTGGGCGGAGTTTACAAAAATGGGCATAACTTCTTCGTCTGAACTCTAAACGAGGTGAAACGAAGTGCGTTGGATAGCTAACTCACAGAGCTTTCCATGGATATATTATGGGCCACCCAATCCGTTGTGTGCTAAAAGATATGACCCTCCAAAGTAGACCCTCCGAAAAGGCTTCACTTGGAAATTTCGAATTTTGATACAGTTGCTCTAAAATTTCGGTTAGACCTATTTCCCACTCCATTTGACCCCCTAAACAAGAATATGAAGTCGTATTTTCAAAATAACAAACGGATTTTTAGATATAGCTAAAACAAGTTTCCGGTGACTTCCGAGACACTTTTATTTTTGGGTCGTTTCACCTAAAAACCCAATTACTTCTCATTCACTCCAATCCATCACACCAAAAACATATCTCCTTACCAAGGCTCCTAAATCTCCATTGAAGACCCCAAGGATTTCTCAAGTTCTTCATCAAAGTTTTGAAAATATTCTTCAAGTTTCTAGTGACTTCTTCCTAAAGGTATGTGGGTCTTCATCTGTAGAATCCTTCCTTCCATGGAGCTCCTTCAATTTCTCTATTCTCTTTAATTCCAAGTATGTGTATTTCATGGGTCTCATCAATTTCTACTTATTTACATAAATCATGGTTTATTTCAGAATATTTAGTCTATTTTGACATGAATTGATAAGATTCATATGAATTTCATGATTTCCTACATGAACTCTCTAGAATGCTATGTAGAGGTTACAATTCTCTTATAGGTCTATTGAATTCTCCTCTATTTCATAAATTGAGTTTCTATTATTGCTTATTCACCTAGTTTACCACAATTTATTATTCAAATTGCTTGATTTTGATGATTTATGTGAAACTTTTCACTTAGTCTACTCAGGGATTCATGAAATTACATATAGGTTTATTTCAATATTGATCCAATTGATCCTATTCTATATAATTATGCTTGAGCTTGTCCTAATTACATGATTTCTAACTAATTGAGTTGAAATTCATGTCTACCCCCATTTTCCCTTTGCAAGTCACGACCATGAGAATTTAAATGTTCAATGTTATGTAAGTTGTAATGATGATGGGGCGCACACCCCACTTTACACAATCCCTATTGACATAAAATATAATGATGATGGTGCGTACATCTCACTTTATACAAATCATGGAAATGAGCTACTATCTGAACATGATTCTATGAAATATGATTTATGCGAAGCTTATAAATTATGAAAAGTATGAATTATCATTTGCGACAAGTATGAATTTTGATGACAACAAGTATGAATTATTATTTATGACAAGTATGAATTTTACTCATATGTTATGTATTCCATGAGATGTTATGTATTCCATGGGATGTTAAGTTAGCACCGAATATAGCTTGAGGTGGGGGATTAACCTAAGGAGTACTTATATAAAACTTCTAGTCTCATAACTATGTTTCCACCGTAGAATTTATATTATCAATATAATTTTTCTAGTGAATTCACATAGCTTATGACATTTACTTAGCAGGATAGGAGACTTACTTTGGCAAGTAAGCTCCTTTTTCTATGATGTATGGGTAGACATTAAAATTCCATGTTATAGCTCGCACCTTCTTATTGTCGGTTATGGTTACTTCCCACATATGTATGGTCTTTATGATGATTTATTGACTACTCTTGATTCCTTACTAGTACCGGATGTCCTTAAGATATACTTATGTATTGATCTCAATTGTGTCTATTTTTTATTCTACTACTCTTTTACCATGTTATTTAAAATGATCACTTGTACCTTATGATTTATTATGCATTGCATTGACTACATACTTAGTACATTCAAATATACTAACACATACTTCTATGCCTATATTATATCACAATGTAGAGGTGAGCGATTATCTTTTTCCTCACTTTCGTGGTTAGACTTGGTGCCCACTTAAAAATGTTTTGTAAGTCCTTATGACATAGGTGCAAACCTACTACTTCTAGCTTTTATCTTATGCCATTGAGATACTTTGAGACTTCATATACTTTCTTTGAGGTGTTAGCTAAGGACATATTGTAGCCCACACCTAGTCTTGTACTTAGGGCATTGTTGGACAAGTTGTATTGAGATCTATGTTGTCTAGCACTCTTTATATTATCTTATGGTTTAGCTTGTATGTCTATACTCTAGTTTCCACTTTATGAGTGTGATTTATTGCCTATGAATGCTTATGATCTGCTAAAAGGCTTGGTTGGAGTTCCTACAAGATCCTAGACACCAAGTCAAACCTAGGATATAGCTTGGATCATGACAAACTTGGTATTAGAGCACAAGGTTTTGAAGTGCCCTAGGGAGTCCAGCATACTGTGTCAAATAGAGTCTTATTCATCGGTTTAAAGAATTCCACATCTATGGGCAGGAGGCTATGAGGCATTCTAGTAAATCCTCACTTCTTTCATGATCTATGTTTTACCATATACTGTGTATTAAGACTTCCCCTGCTCATAATTTTCCTTACGTGTTATAGAATGATGCCTCAAAACAAAGTCCAAATCCAAGGAAAGCCAACACCAATGAGGGATAAGCTCCTCCAGTTGACCCTTAGATCAAGCCAATTGCAAATATAGAGACATGTGCTGCTATTCAAATGCTAGAACCATCCATTACAACACAAATTTATCTAAAAAATATGACTCCTAATGTGGGGACACCGGCTATGTTGATTCATGATTTTATGAGGATGAGTTCACCTAAGTTCTATGGACCCAAAGTAGATGAGGATCCTGAAGAATTACTGATGAGTCGTACAAGATTTTGACAACTATAAGGTTGTCATTAGAGAAGAAGACAGAGTTAGCAGCCTATTGACTTAAGGGATTCACTCAAGTGTGATATGATCTATGGAAGGATGAGAGGGTTGAAGTAGGTTTCATTAGTTGGGAGACTAAGAGTGCTTTTCTCATTCGATTCTTTCCATTAAACTTAAGAGTTGTGAAGGTGTTTGAATTTATTAACGTGAGTCAAGGGAGCATGAGGGTGAGGTAATGTGCTATCAAAATACAACACCTTTGATGCTTAAAGCTTGGAATTTTATGTGTTCTCAATGCGATGTTAGTGGGTTTTATGTGGTTTTATGTTTGATTTGCAAGATTTTGGGGTTGGCATTGATCTTGGAAAGAATATGCAGAAGTTGCTGATTTTGAGGATTCACGAGATCTTTTACGGGCATAGAGCATTCTAAGAGCAGTGAAGGAGGTTTCGTGTACATTTCCAATGAGGGGTACATTTCTGATGTTTTTTCTACGAACATGCAGCTGGGTCATGAATCATTTTGCGATTTGTAGATCAAATCTCGTGCCTTGAGGATCAGAGAAGAAGAACTTTCTGAAGTTTCATCAGACGAAACCCCCTACGTGCCATAGAATCTTTTACGGGTCGTAGAAGACAAGTCCAGATCTGCAGCAACAAAGTATGAAAGGCCGGTTACGGGCCGTAAACCATTATATGGCCCGTAGAGCATCTCCTGAGGCGTACCGACCCAGTTATCCTATTTTATTTAGGACTCATATTTTAAAATTATAAATAGGTTTTTAGGTTATTTTTCATGGAGTATTCAAAGAGTTAACAAAAACATAGAAAAGCAGAGTAGAGAATAACATTGGAGAGTTTTGAGAAACACTTGTACACTTTGATTTGATATTCTAATTACAATCTTGTGATTCTCATTGAAGCTTGGATTTACTTGTGATTAATTCATTTGTACAAGTTTTCTAATATGTTATTCAAATTCATAAGTCTTGTATCTATACCAATCATGAGTAGCTAAATCCACAACTAGGGTTGTGAGAACCATGAAAAATTAAAAAGGTAAACTAGATAATTCATAATTCTTGAAAAGTGTGCACGTATGTATTAATTAATTCTCTTCATTTAGCATGTTTTCTAGTGGTGGCCAAAGAACCCGCCTAGTGTTACTGACTGAACGAAGGTAGTAATGAACAGGAAAAGAGATTAATTAATAGGATTCGATTAATGTGTTCTGATCTAATCAATCGAACTGGGCCAAGGGGAGGTTGTACAGGGACAATAGGTAAGGCTTAGTAATGTCACACTGTGGAGATGGACCAAGTCACGTAGTAAAGTTCTTCTTTCGCCTGGGCCAAAGGGTTTGGTGAACTTAACCTACTGTCTTATATGCTATACAGTAGAAAAGAATTAGGTTATCCGGGGATACTATGTTTTGGAATCATGGGAACACAATGCCCCAGTTCTCTCAATATTGGTTAATAACGCAAATTGCGTAATTGGATTCTTCTAATTCTACAGTATTCCCTTCGGTTCGACCCTAACCTTGGTTAGGTTATATTTCTTAAGAACGACCTCTTTACCCTAAAAAAGAAGGTGTATGTTATGCGACATCAAGATTTTGGTGTTGTTGCCGGGGTATACAACTAGACTTGTTTTCAAGTAATTTGGGAATTAACCATTATTTCTTTCATTTTATATTTATTGTTGTTTTTGTTTCTTTTTAGGGTGTAAGTGTAGTGTATGCCCAACACGCGAAGTTGAGACATACCCTTGACTCTGTTTGACCCAAAGATCTAGAGAACACTGAGAAAAATGGCCCAAGATAACGCCAATAATGCGGCTAATGCAGCTTTGAAATAGGAATGAGAATGAGAATGCCAATAATGATAACCCACTTCCTGTTGAGGACATTGTTCCACAACTACAGGACATCAATCCAAACGCTTATTAGTGGAATCAATATTGGTTAAATCCTATGTCTATGGAGATGGCTGGATTCATTTTGTTGCCACCACTACCGGTTGATACAAAGTTTGTTGTTTTGAGTGGATTGCTTCAGATGCTGCAGAACCATGGGTTGTTTTCGGGCCTACCATTAGATGATCCTCATAGCCATCTTCGCAACATTGCATTTTTCTACAAGAGTGTAATGGGAACACAAAATCTGTCTATAGATGCTGTGGGACTTTGTGTCTTCCTATTGCCTCTGACAGGCAATGCAACACTATGGCTATCTGAGCTCCCGCAGAGTTTGATCACCAGTTAGGCTGAGTTATAGAGAGCCTCTTTGGAGAGGTACTTCCCGAGATCGAAGAAGCTCAAGTTGAAAGATCAGATCAACAACTTTGAGCAACTTCCTAGTAACTCGATCAGTACTATATGGGAGCGATTCACTATGTGCTTGAGGAGTGTCCTAGACCACAAAATTGTTAATGATACTTTGGTAGAGATCTTCTATCGTGCCCTTAATGAAAATAGTCAAGCCTGTGTTGGTACCATTATGGGGGGCATGTTCATAGATCAACCATTTGTAAGGATTTATGAAAGGATGGAGAGAGTGGTCAAGACCAATCGTGCATGGGGGTAGAGAGATAGAGCATCTACAAAAATTTTGTGTGTTGTCAGTACTGGTTCGGAGCATGCTAGCATAAATGAAGAGATCATGCAAGAGCTTGCCTGAATACGTACATGTATGGATGTGATGATGAAGCAAAATGAGGAACGAGTTAATGCAGTTACTCATCAGCCTCTACGTGCACCCATGTATAATGAGCCCTACTATGAGGAGGACACTTGTTTTTGTTGCTGATTAGATGGGAGGTGGGGGGGGGGGGGTGGGGGGTTGGACCAATGTTCAAGGGTCCAATCAGGACTATTTGTGCCAAGGTCAAGGAAATCAAGGTCGAAACTTCAATAGAGATGGAGCTTTCAAAGACAACCATAGAGGGTATTACGACAAAAATTGGGGCCAAGATTGAGATGCAGATTGGGGCCACAGAGATGGTTATAGAAATGGTCCTTATGTGCCACCACAAACCGCGACACAAGTGCGAGTAACTCTAGAGTTGAGGAGATATTTGACCGCCTGTTCAGCTGAGACACAGAATGAGACTCCGAGGGGGATAAAATCTAAGATCTCTAGTATAAATCAGAAAATCGAGTCTAATTCTATGGATATCAAACAACTTAAGAAATACTTTTGTCAAGTGTCAACTCAACTCAATCAGAGTCCGAGGGGTACACTACCTGGCAACACAGTTCAAAATCCCAAGAATGAAGGGTAGTGCATGCTGGTAGATGAAGATGATGTTCGAGAGGAGAGAGTTGCAGTCAAGGATGTGAATACAAGAGATGGTCATGGCAAAGATAGGGTGAGTGAATCTACAGATGCACCACCAAAGCTGAAGCCCATTCCTAGGCCTCCTTCCCCCTTTACTAAAAGAATTAAAAAGAAGGAGGAGGAGGGCAAGTTCAAGCACTTTCTCTCTATGCTGAAACAACTCTTCATCAATATCCCTCTTATTGAGGAATTGGAGAAGATGCCAAGGAATGCAAAGTACATGAAGGAACCAGTTATGAAGAAGCGCACTGTGAGTCAAGAGATCTCCCAAGAGCTTCAATATTGCAGTGCAATTGCTACGAGGACCTTGGTTCAAAAGTGAGAAGCTCCCAGTGCTTTTACCATACCCTGTTTTATTGGAGATGTGGAGTTTGCAAGGGCATTGTGTGATCTTGGTGCCAACATTAATCTAATGCCCCTTGCGATTTTCAAGAAGCTAGGATTGGGAGCCCCTACTCCGACGAGCATGCGGTTGTTGATGGCTGACCACACATTGAAGAAGCCTAATTGTATGATGTGCTTTTCAAGTTTGAGAAGTTAATATTCCCCATAGACTTTGTGATCTAGATTGTGAAGTCAACTTCGACATTTCAATCATCTTGGGAAGACCATTCCTAGCCACTGATCGAGCTTGTGGATATGGAAGCGGGTCAACTCTTGTTTAGATTGAACGATGAAGAAATCGTCTTCAATATCTGTAACTCTATGAAGAGGCCAGATGATTTGAAGAATGACGTTTGAGCACTTGGTGAAGTTCAAGTAACCAAGTTGTCCAAGTCATGCGGCGACAATAAGTCAGGCGCTACTTGGGAGGCAACCCAAGGTTTCTGATGTAATAGTTATAGTTATAGCTTTGTTTTTAGTTTTTGGACTTATAGGTAATTTGATTTTTCGCATTTTGGTTGTAATGTTAGACATTGGGCTGGTTGCATATAGGCTAAATGTGTTCTTGAAGAATGTGTAGGTACATGGCTAATCCAGCCATTCTTGGCTAAAGAGGCATCCAGAAGTGCCTCTATGACTGTATCTACAGGCCATATATCAATCTACGACCCGTACACCATCTTGTAGACACTTCCAGTAAGAAAAACGTTATGCACTCCAGTCCACGAGCTAACTTTACGATCCATAGATATAACTATAGGTCATGAATAGGGCTCGTGGACCCCAGGTAAGTTTTCTGACTACTAACTAAGTGTTGGAGTCTCTACGACCAACTCTACGAGTCGTACTGCACTTTATGACTCGTAGACTGGTCCGCAAAACCCATTCCTTAAACTAGGGTTTGAAACTTCTACAAAACCATAATATTTTGGACCGTGAAACACTCTATGGCCCATAATCAGGGTTGCCTAGAGTCCAAGCCAATCAGTTTTTGACTGACCTAGTCAAAATATAAATATTGGGGTTAAAATATTTTGAATCCTAGCGGGTTTTTTTGCCGATGTTCTTTTTCCCCATAGATATTTATTCTCTGTTGAACACGACATGTTTAGGTAGTATTGGTAGCATATAGTACTGAGATATGTGGCATATGTATGTATTTTTGTACTTTTTGTGAAAAAAATTATACCTACCAAATTTTGACTAGTTAGTCTAGATAGTAATCATCCATGATTAAGTGTGTCGACAGTTCTTGTTCTGATAAATGAGGACAAATTGAGATGAAAAGCATGATCTGACAGTCTTTTATTGTAATCATTTCCATGTGAAGTGTAAGCTTAATTTGCTAAATTCATGTGTTGTATTTTAATTCAGAAATTGCCCTGTTACTCTAATTTAGGCTATAGATTAATTGGATTAGGAAAGGATCTTAGGCCATTGTTCTTAAAAGTCCAATTAGCCTAAATGACCAATCAAATTTGCAGAATATCTCTTGATCCTAATGTTTGAGCCTGACATGTACCTATTCTTCGTAAACAACCTAAATGACCTAGCCTTATTAGTTGTAAATTCCTGAAATCGGCCCTGGTCCTTCCTCGAACATTTTGCATCTTAACTGAGGCAAGAAGCCTAAGTTGAGGGTGGCTACCAAAAGTGGCCTTGGATATGAGGATGGATAATGTGCACAAACCCTCAGGTCCAACGCCTAAGTTGAGGGTGGCTTGTGTAAGGGTGAAACAAAAAGCGAGGGGGAAAGTTAGTGATATAGGGAAAAGGAGAAAAAAAATCATATATTGGGTGCAAGAAAAATAACTGATGCCTTAGTTATGAGCTAAAAAGAAAAACGAGGTGTAAAAGCAAGGCAAAAAGCTCAAAAAATGAAAATAAAGCATCTAGAACAGCTTGAAATAGGAGAAAGGGAGAGTGGAATGAAAGTAACAGTGTTGGTAGGGTAAAAGTGTAGAAAAACGCAGTGTGGGATGATACATGAGCCTATGTTACAAGCCTGTAAAGTCCTAAAGTGATCTTAATCATAGTCACGAGTATAGGCGCAAACTTATGGTATTGGGCATGATACATGAATATCTTTTGTGAGAGTGAGTGATTTCGCATAGTCCCAAGATTATACATGAAAATATCATTGAGAGTGGGATATGGGACTTCTTTCTGTAAGGGCACTTGCATTGCATTGTTAGAATTAGACTTAATCAGTAATTGTGGCTCGTTGATAGTATCTCACTTGTTATAGTTGCATTGTCGCATACATTAGTATTGGTTTGCTGGATAGCTATCTAATTGTGTTTTGAAAAATGGTGTGGGTATCTATGCTTAAATTTGATGAGATGTATGCCATTAGATTAAGGTATGTGTGTTGTTGTACTGCTTATATAGATTGAGTCCTATGCTTAAATTTGATGAGATGTATGCCATTAGATTGAGGTATGTATGTTGCTGTACTGCTTATATAGATTGAGCCCGTCACTTGAGGGAAAGCAATAATTTTAAGTTAAGGGTGTCAATGTGCTGTCGAAATACAACACTTTGATGCTTAAAACTTAGAATTTTGTGTGTTCTCAATGCGATGTTAGTGGGTTTTATGTGTTTTTGTGTTTCGTTTGCAGGATTTTAGGGTTGGCATTGATTTTGGGAAGAATATGCAGAAGTTGCTGATTTTGAGGATTCACGAGACCCTTTACGGGCCGTAAAGCATTCTACAGGTCATGAAGGAGGTTTCTTGTACAATTCCAATGAGGGGTAGAATTCTGAAGTTTGTTCTACAAACATATAGACTGGTCGTGAATCATTTTACGAGTTGTAGATCAAGTCTCGTGCCCTGAGGATCAGAGAATGAGGACTTTTTGAAGTTTCATCAGACGAAACCCTCTATGAGCCGTGGAACCTTTTACAGGCCGTAGAGGGGTGTCGTAGAAGATAATTCTAGATCTGCAGCAACAAACTATGAAAGTCCGATTACGGGCCGTAAACCACTATACAACCAGTAAAGCATTTCAAGAGGCGTGCTGACCTAGTTATCCTATTTTATTTAGCACTTGTATTTTGAACATTATAAATAGGTTTTAGGTTATTTTTCTTAGAGAGTTCGAAGAGTTAGAAAAAATAGAAAAGTAGAGTAGAGAAAAACATTGGAGAGTTTTGAGAAATAATTGTAAACTTTGATTTGATCTTCTAATTACAATCTTGTGATTCTCATTGAAGCATAGATTTACTTGTGCTTAATTCAATTGTGCAAGCGCTCTATTATGTTATTCATATTCATAAGTCTTGCATATACACAAATCATGGGTAGGCAAATCCACAACTAGGGTTGTGGAACGATAACAAACTAACAAGGTAAAACTGGATAATTCGTAATTCTTAAAAAGTGTGCATGCATGTATCAATTAATTCTCCTTGTTTTGCATGTTTACTAGTGATGGCCAACATTAGAACCCGCCTAGTGTTATTGACTAGACAAAGGTTGTAATGAATAGGAAAAAAAGATTAACTAATAGGATTCTATTGATGTGTTCTCGTCTAATCAACTGAACAAGCCCAAGGGGAGGTTGTATTGGGAGAAGGTAAGGGTTAGTAATGTCACATTTTGGAGATGGACCAAGTCACATAGTGAAATTCTCCTCTCGCCTGGGATAAAGGGTTTGGTGAGCTGAACTTACCGTCCTGCATGCTACACACTAGAAAAGAATTAGGTTATCTGGTGATACTAAGTTGGGAATCATGCGGAACACAATACCCTAGTTTCTCTCCATATTGGTTTTAACACTTTTGTTAGTTAGAATTACTTTTTACTTGTTATCGCAAACCCCCCCTTTAGGGAGATAAGTTGGTTACAAACTCAAATTGCGTAATTGAATTCTTCTAAGTCTACATTATTCTCTTGGGTTTGACTCTAACCTTAGTTAGGTTCTATTTCTTGACAACGATCGCTTTAGCCTAAAAAAGGATGAGTAGCTTGGGCGACATCATGAGGGTGTATGCCCTCAATTTTTTGAAGTTGTCTAAGAAAGAACCTACCTTTGTAGCCGACCTTCAGGTCTGGATGAGGAAATTTGTTTCAGGGTTGTCGAATTTGATAGTGGCAGACTGCAAGATGGGTTTGATGGTTGAAGTAATCTCTCTAGGCTCATGGTTCACACTGAGAAAATCGAAGAGAAAAAGCTTAAAAAGGATACTTAGATGGCTAAGAAGACCGACTTGATGATGCTTCATCTTCTATTAATGTTCTAGTGCCCAATTCAACAAGGAAAGATGTCCCTTTTCCTCTGTTAAAAATATGAAGACTGATCTATAGGAGTGTATGGCCGGAAAGAAGGGTGGCTATAAGTATGGTGATAGGGGACACGAAATGAGAAATTATCAGATGGCCATTAGAAGGGGAAGGGAGATGGCTAGGAGAGGTGGTGCTAGTGGGTATTTTTTGTGACCCAGACCTAGGGCATAGCCATAAACGATGAATGATATCTCTGAACGAAAACTCACTAACTCCTTAGTATTCAAGGTAAATCAATGAGAAATACATAAGGGGAGAATCAACATAACATAATGTATATCGTAAGGAGGGTCATAACATAGGAGTATACAAGTTTGAAACTGAAATAACTTATAAGTCTAATACATGAGTCTAAATCAAAACATAAGATGGGGGCTCAAACAGACCCTGGATCACCCTGAATATAAAGAAAGTTTGTCTCTAGAACATGGACATAACATGAAAAATATGATAGATGGTCTTGTCCTCAAAGCATAAGGTCTCACTCAATTCAGATCATCAAAGTATCTGCATCTAGCCATGGGGATGGATCATAGGGTCACCTTCACCTGCATTATGATATAATGCAGGCATAGAGTATGCATTAGTACTTTTAAATGTACTAAGTATGCAGGCACACAATATAAAATAGGCATGAGAAAATCTGCATTTAAATGTTATATATATATAAAGAAGTAAATAGAAGATAATATTACATCAAGATGCCTTAAATAAGGAAGCATGAATTCCATAATACATAAACATAATTAGGGATGTAACCTCAACCAACATGTAAGATCATGTGAGCTATTACATAGAATTCTAGTGTTGCCTCTACACCAGAGAAAGAGTAGCCTACTTATCAAAGGTAGAATACACCTCATCATACGAGCCTTTCCCACTTCAGAGAGTGTGATATACATGAAATATAGTCATCCATATTGGGAATAAACATGAATCTATGGATGCACGTAGTTATGAGAAAGGTAGGCTTTATATAAGGACCCTTAGGGATAGTCCTTGTAAGGACCCAGACTTTGTATAACCTTAATGGTGCTCAGCATTTGGTTCTGAAAATTTATTGACCAAGGTGACACCTTATGGACACCTTCATGGGCCGTGTGTAGGAGCCTTGATGTGGACCTTGGCCTTGTGTGTAGAGTGTTAGCCTTATGTTGGAGTTTGAGACCAAGGCAGACACCATATGAACCCCACACGACTCGTATGACACTTTGTGGATCGTGCGGTGGTTTATGTGATGAAGCCTTGGCCCTGAAAATCATATTTTTGTCTAAGGCTTGTCACACATGAACCTCACACGGTCCATGTAGCCCTTCACGGTCCATATAGTTCTTCATATACGCGTTGGAGTGAAAATTTTCAAAGTATGGAATCACCATCTCAGAACTTATTCGGTGAAGATTTTTGGCTAAAACCACACAAGGCCACACAACTCGTGTGACCCCTACACGGTCCATGTGACCCCTAAACACTTTTCAAATCCTTTTTCAAAGCTCTAACTGGAGGATTCCCATGGAACATTCAAGATCAAGCTAAGTTCACTTTCAAGCCCTCCATCTAAGCTTATTTATTTGTCTTAGGGTCATCATGGGTCTCCTACATCTATCCAAGTCCAAATACATTCCATTGGCTAAGTTTTTCATATGAATTGGTAGAAGGGTCTACTTTAAATGGTTATATCTCCTTGCACAAAAACAAATTAAGTTTCATACGACCTACCAAATTGAAGCTCTTTAAATTAGATTTCCAACGCATCTGGTTTCACTTAATTTCGAGTTCGAATTAAGAAGTTATGCCCATTTTTGTAAACATCTTCGTGTTGTGTTCTCTCTAGTTTGGCTAAGTGAGGATTCACGGAAGGTCTTATGGTCCATGTGACCTTGTTTGGACCGTGAGACCCTCCCACAGGACCCATGGCAACAATTCTTATTCCATTTTATTAATGACATTTTCATTATTATGACTACTCGTAAGGGACTTTGTGACTTCCTGTGCTATCCTAAGACAATCAAATGACCTATACTCTTCTTCTCTCATTCAAATTCATTCCTACACAAATTATATTCAAGATCACTCTTAAGAACTCCTCTCAAGAGCTCTAGTGAAGGCTTAACATGGGAAGCAAGGAAAGGGTCTTCTTCTTCATCAAATTTCTTCCTATTTCTTCTGGGTTAGCTAAGGTATGTCAGATTAATTCATGGTCCCTTTCAACCATGAATAACCAAACCCTTTTACTTTGATTTTCATGAAATTAAGCTTAATTTAATTATGGGTTTTTAAGAATATTGTTTATTTGATTCAATTGAGACATGGGATGTGTTCTATTGTCGAATTAAAAGTGATTTAAGCCCTAATATGTTGAATTACATTAAAGTTATGAAGATTTGAATGTGCATGTCTCCTTCAAAGTTTAATTTAGGCATGAGTAATCTAAATTGTGATTTGAATATGAATTTTACTTATGGATTTACTTGAATTTCATATTGTATTGTTGATTTAAGATTGAATCTCTATTGCCCTTTCTATTCTCATTTCATTCATGGCATATGCATACATGACTATGATTTTTATGAAGCTTATGATGTGGGCTGAGTCCCAATTATGATGATGATTATGTTTTCAACGAAAGTAGGGGTATGACAAGAATGTGATCACATAAATGTTTATGATTATGGCTCTTTGAGCAATTATGGGTGTTTACACCACTTTGATTATGCAACACCGATTGAGGTTGGAGGCATGGTGGGCTATCCCCAAGGGTCCATACTCCTTTCTCATGAAGGTGCTCAAAGGAGCTATTGTTATGCATGAAAGTATGACATGCAGTATGTTTTGTCTTTTTAGCTTAAGTATGCATGATTATGAAATGTGATTTGGCCTTTAAGCCTAAGTATACATTGTTATGTTTTGACAAGACTTATGCCTCCTTTACAAGCACATATATGTATATGTATTCTTGTAGGATGATGACTTAGGGCCGATGGGATTGGAGGAAGGGTGGGCTATCCCGAAGGTTCCATACTTCTTTCTCTTGAACTATGTGCCTACAATAGGTATATTTATGCCCATTTGTGGATGATGAATGATTAGGATCTACCTTTGGAAAGTAGGTCACCTCTTTATCCATTGTGGGGTAGATGACGGAGTTCCAAGTTATAGCTCACTTGGAATTATGTCGATTAAGGTCCCATCCCCTTATATGCAAAGTATTTTCACATTCATGCATCATGCATTTCATGACATATTGATATATTATTCTCTTGTTATATGATTCTTTCAATATATGTGCCCTTGCCATCTAACATTAAATGCAGGTTTAACAAGTTCATATGCATTGTATGCCCACATACTTAGTACATTAAAATGTGCTAACACATACTTTTTCCTATATGATCTAACCATGTAGGGATCAGAGACTACCTTCATCCACCGTTTGACAGCTAGATGGAATTTAAGACATTTTATGTGGTGAGTCCTATCTTCCAAGGACAAGACACCATTCCTCTACCTTTGTTGCTTTCGTTTATGTTATTTACTTTGAGGGTGAGCCCGGGACATGTCTTGGCCCTCGTCCTATCATATGACTGGAGGCATTGTTGGAAAATTTGTAGATGCTTGTATGGATATATGCTATGCGTTGTATTCAGAGATTATGCTTATGGCTACTAATTAGATATGATTATTATGGATTGATTATGAGTGTTATGATATGGATTTATGTTATAATGTGAAAGATCCTAAGTTCCATATTGCCCCATAGAATAAGTCATACTTACCACCCCTTAGTCCTTACGTGCTATGTGTTCTATGAATCCATGGTAATCCCTATCCCTATGACATCCCCGTAGCGTGAGTCCTACTTTCCCATCCTTTAAAACTATATTTTTACTATTCCATATGCGCTTCCGAATCGATGATGTGTGAATGGATACTATGAGGTCTGTTTGGGGACTTTTGAATTCTTATTCGCCATGTCACTCCTAGACCCTAGGTCCGAGTCACGACAGAGATGGTATCAGAGCACTAGGTTTGTAAGTGGTCCTCAGAGTCCAACATGCTGCATCATGTAAAGTCTTATTCATGTGTGTAAAGCGCACCATATCTATGGGTAGGAGGCTACACAGAGTTTTAGGAAATGTTTCACTTTTTCATGATTCATATCGTGCCACGGAGCGTGTCTTAAGATTTCCTATCTCCATCCCTTCTACCAAATAGAGAGAGTTACTTTGGGCCTCTAATACAATTCAGGCAAGGAAGACATTGCAGTTGATCTTATAGATGAGGTCAAAGGGGAGTTGGCGGAGGATGTGCATTATTTGACAAGATTGGGGAATCGGGTTGAGTGAATCTAATAATGGTTTCGTTCATGTTTAGAATGGGGATGAGTCTTTTGTGGTTGTTGATGTCAAGGCAAAGCAAGACTTAGACCCGTCATTGGTTTTGTTAAAGAGGTTGGTTGCCGAAAATAAGATAGAAGTTTTCTCCCAAAGGGGAGATGGAGTAATTCGGGACCAAGATCGATTGTATGTTCCAGATGTTGATGGTCTTAGAGAGGTGACAATGAGTGAGGCCCACAACACTCTTTATTCTATACATTTAGGATCCACCAAGATGTATCAGGATATAGGGGAAAGGTATTGGTGGCATCGTATTAGGAAGGACATAGATAGATTTGTATCCGAGTGCTAGGGAAGGTGGAACATCAAAGGCCTAATGGTGTGGCACAGAACATTGAAATTCCTACTTGAAATGAGAGAATGAGAATATGTACCTTGTGATTGGGTTTCCCTGTATTGGAAGCAATTTGACTCCATATGGGTAATTGTTGGAAGAATGACAAAATCGGCTCACTTCTTATCGGTTGAGACTACTTTCAATGTTGAGGACAATGCCAAGTTATATATTTGGGAGTTGGTAGACTGGATGGTATACCTACTTTTTATTACACTGGATTATGGTACCCAATTTACTTCTCACTTTTTGAAATTATTTCAAAAAGAGGATCGACACTAAGGTGACGTGAAGTATGGCTTTTAATCCTCAATCTGTTGGACAAGTCAAGAAGACAACTCATATCATGGAGGACATGTTGGGGACTTATGTGTTAGAATTCAAAGAAAATTGAGGCAATCATCTACCACTTATTGAGTTTGCTTACAACAATAACTTTCATGCTAGCATTGGTATGACACTGTTTGAGGCTTTATATGGTAGAAGGTGTAGATCTCTGGTAGGGTGGTTTGAGTTAGATGAAATGGCTTTTATAGGACCGGATTTAGTGTTGGAGGCTATGGAAAGAGTGAAACTGATTAGGGAAAGGTTGAAAACGTCTCAAAGTAATCAAAAGTCTTATTCAAATGTTAGAAAGAGGGATCTTGAGTTTCTTATCGATGATAGGGTGTATGTGAAGGTTTCTCCTATGAAGGGTGTAATTTATTTTGATAAAAAGGGCAAATTAAGTGCCCAGTATGTAGGTCTTTATGAGATTATTGAGTGGATTGGGAATGTGGCCTATAGATTAGATTTGCCTCCAGATTTGAGTTCCATTCACCCGGTTTTCTATGTGTTTATGTTGAAGAAATTGATTGGTGATCCTAGTACAATTGTGCCTTTGGAAGGTGTTGAGGTTGAGGAGAACTTGTCTTATGAGGATGTCTCGGTTGAGATCTTGGATAGGCAAGTGAAGCGGCTTCACAACAAGGATGTGGCTTCGGTTAGGTGCTTTGGAGAAATACACATGTTGAAAGTGCTAAGTGGGAACTGGAATCAAGTATGATGCGACGATACATCTATCCTTTCCAATCTACTCAAGCCTATTGTGTTAGGTTCTTCCTATTCTCAATGGTCCTGATTCTTTCACTCTTGAGTTTCATGACATGACATGCATAGATGTGCACGAAAATGATCTAAAGATGTTTTGAATGATTTAAAGATATTTCAAAATGCGTTTTAATGACTTTGTTATTTTCAAGTGATGAGATATGCATTGTGTCTTTGTGCTTGGATGTTTCATGTTCAAGTCAAGCCTTTCAAGCCTTGTTCTAGCACATTCGAGGACAAATGTTCCTAAAGGGGAGATGATGTAAGGACCCAGACTTTGTATGACCTTAATGGTTCTTGGAATTTTGTTCTAGAATGTCTCTGACCAAGGTGACACCTTATGGACACCTTCATAGGCCGTGTGACTTACCACGAGCTGTATGGAGGAGCTTTGAGGTCGCCCTTGGCATTGTGTTAGAGTGTTAGCCTTATGTTGGAGTTTGAGAACAAGGCACACACCACATGTATCCCACACAGTCCATGTGACACCTTTTGGGCCATGTGGAGGCTTGTGTGATGTAGCCTTGGCCTTGAAAACCATAATTTTGGCTAAGGCTTGTCATACTTGAACCTCATATGGTCTGTATAGCCCTTCACGGTCTGTATGGGTGTTGAAGTGAAAATATTTGGCTAAGTGAAGCACTACAGAAGGCCAAAATGAAATCACCATCTCAAAATTTTGTCAGAGAAAACTTTTGGCTAAGTGAAGCACCACAGAAGGCCAAAATGACGTAGTATTGAAATAGAAAGGATGGAAGTGACAAAACGGTCTCTCATTACAAATGCCGAAGTCGACCTATGAGACCTTGACTATGGGCCATAAGTTAATTCACGGACCATAAGTCCCCTTGTAAGATGACACATGTGAAAATCCTAAAAAATGACTTTTGCTGAATTGAAAACCTTGAACAACAATATGGCTATGGTTGGACTCGTAGAGTCTTTCAGCACTTAACCATTTTTTCTCACTTCCTTGGCCCTACCCACAAAAAGTCTATACGGGCCGTAACACATTCCATGGGCCGTCTGATAACTCATATACTACCTTTATGAAAACACAAAAGTTCCTTCCTGTCTAGGATCCTATTTATGGAACCATCTATTTGCCATATGATATTTTATAGGCCGTCACTTGGTCCATGGGTTACCCCACACTTGGAAACTTTTCCTCTTCTTGAAGTTCTATGTTTAAGAAGTCAACCTATGGGCTGTAAGTCGTTACATAAACTTGACTCCAGGTCACCTTTTAGGCCAACGTTTCTGTACTCAGGGCTCCTAAACTGGGGGTCATTATAATATCTCCCCCTTGGGAACATTCATCCCCGACTGTACATAAAGGCAAGTTCTAATGAGTAAACGAGCAGCTAATAACCCAATATGCAAGAAAAATGCAAGTCAAGCATCAATTCTCAAAAATTTCAGATTTCACACTTTAAAAACATGCCTTAAACAGTTCATTAACATCAAAATAAATGCATGCATCATGAGTAACTAAAATGCATGGAAGTTGAGGTTTTGGAAGAATTTCTTAATACCTTAGATTGATTAGGGTGGAATAGATATGGATAGCTCTTCACATATCTGCGTCTGCTTCCCACATAGCACCCTCAACTTGTTAGTTTCTCCAATGTACTGACAAATGCAACTTTGTTGTTCCTCAGCTTCTTCACTTGCCGGTCTAGGATTTCAACCGGTACTTCTTCATAACTCAAATCCTCTTCAATGATCACATCATGAAAAGTAACTATGGAACTTGGGTTACCCATGATTTTCCTCAACATCGACACATGGAAGACCAGATGAATCAAGTGCAACTCATTGGGTAGATCCAACTCGTATGCTACTTTCCCCACTCTCCTCAATACCTTATAGGACCCCACATATCTATGAGCCAATTTCCCTATCTTACCAAACCAGAGAATACCTTTCATTGGCGACACCTTCAAATAAACCCAATCATCAACTTGGAACTCAAGTTCACTTATTCTCGCATTAGAGTAGGTCTTTTATCGGCTTTGGGCACTTTGCCATTTCTCCATAACCACCCGATGGACGATCTATATCATCTACTATACAACACTTCGAATGGTGCCATCCCGATACATGCATGAAAGCTATTGTTGTAGGCAAACTCAAAAAGAGAAAATTTTAATCCCAACTTCCCTTGACTTCCAACACGCAAGCTCTTAACATATTATCCAACGTTTTAATAATCCTCTTGGCTTACCTGTCGGTTTGAGGATGGAGTGCCGTACTCAACTTCACCCTAGTGCCAAGGCCTCTTATAAAGGATTTCCAAAAGTGAGAAGTGAATTAAACTCCACAATCCCATATGATGGACAATGGAATCCCATGCAACCTCACCAAAGCTCGAATATACAAGCGGGCATAGTCCTCTGATTGAATGTAGTCTTGACCGATAGGAAATGAGTTGACTTGGTCATGTAGTCAACTATCATCCATATGGAGTCAAACTGCTTACTGGTCTTTGGAAGCCCAACTAAAAAATCCATGTCGACCTTTTCTCACTTCCAAGTAGGAATGTCGATATCTTGGGCTAGGCCACCCTCCCTTTGGTGTTCAACTTAACCTCTTGGAAATTGTCATATTTGGACACAAATTGAGCCATGTCCTTCTTCATTCCATTCTACCAACAAATCTCTCTCAACTCTCTATACATTTTGGTTGTGATAGAATGAATGAAATATGAAGAGTTATGGGCTTCTTGAATGATCCACTTCTTCAACTCACGATCTTTGGGGGCACACAACCTCTCTTGATATCAGAGTGCTCCATCTCCCCCTTGTGAGAAGACTTCTACCTTTCCATCTTTTGCCAAGTCTTTCAACTCAACCAAGGTGAGATCAAGATCTTGCTTGGCTTTAACCTCACTAATCAAGAAAGATGCGGACCCATGAAGAACCATTGCACCACCACTTTTGGACTCACTCAATCTTACTCCTAGTCTTGCCAATGTATGAACATCTTTGGCCAACCCCATTTTTCCATCATCTTCTATATGGGACACACTACCCATGAAAATTCTACTAAGTGCGTCAGCTACCACATTGGCTTTTCGGGGTGGTACTTCACACTCATATCATAATCCTTGAGTAGCTCTAACCACCTCCATTGCCTCAAGTTGAGATCCTTCTAGGTGAACACGTGTTGGGGACTCTTGTGGTTGGTGAAAACATCAGCATGAACTCTATACAAGTATGTCACCAAATCTTTAAGGCAAATACCATCACTGCAAGCTTAAGATCATGAATGGGGTAATTCTTCTCACGAACTTTCAACTACCTTGAAGCATAGGCAATCACTTTACCATTTTGCATTAGTACACAACTTAAATCGATCCTTGATGTATTACAATACATGACGAACCCATCATTCCCTTCTAGCGATGTCAATATAGGGGCTACAGTCAACTGATCCTTTAAAGTCTTGAAATTCCTCTCACACTCATTCGTCCATACAAATTTAGCCTTCTTCTTAGTTAGCTTGGCGAGTGGAGATGAAATAGTGGAGAAGTCTTCCACAAATCATCTATAGTAACCGGCTAGACCTAAGAAACTCATGTTAATAGAAGTCAATGGCCTTGGCCAGTTTCTTACTGCTTCTGTCTTTTTAGGATTGACTTTAATGTCCTCTCTAGATACCACATGCCCAAGGAAGGCAACTTATCTAGAAAAACTTGCACTTGTCGAATTTTGCATAGAGTTTCTGTTCCCTCAGGGTCTGCAATACTACCCTCAAGTGCTCCATGTGCTCTTGCTCACCTCGAGAGTAGATAAGAATATCATCAATAAACACCACAATGAAAATGTCAATGTAAGTCTTGAACACCCTGTTCATGAGGTCCATAAATGTCACTGATGCATTAGTGAGGCCAAGTGACATCACCACAAATTCAAAATGACCATACCTAGTCCAGAAAACCGTCTTAGGGATGTCACTTTTTCTCACCCTTAATTGGTGCTAACCAAATCTCAAATTAATCTTGGAGAAATACCTGTCTCCTTATAGTTGATCAAACAAATCATTTATCCTCGGGAGAGGAAACATATTCTTGATGGTGACCTTGTTGAGCTGTCGGTAGTCAATGCACATACTTACAAATAACACTGGGGCACCCCATGGAGACCGACTAGGTCTAATGTAATCCTTCTCCAACAAATCCTTCAGTTGCTCCTTCAACTCCTTTAGTTCTACGAGAGCCATTCTATAAGGAAGTATTGAGATAGGCTGAGTATCGAGTAAAAGGTCTACACCAATGTCTATCTCCCTTTCAGGAAGGACACCCAGTAACTCATCTAGGAAGGCATTAGGGAAATCACTTACAATGGGGATTGACTTTATAGAAGTAACTTTGGAAGATACATTTTTGACCCTCACCAAGTGGTAGATGCACCTCTTAGAAATCATCTTGGGGACCTTTACAAAGGAAATGAATCAACCCCTGTATGAAGAGTTACTACCTCCCCATTCAAGAATTAGCTCATTAGGGTATTGGAATTCAACCCTATCGGTTCCACTATCAGTGGAGCCATAAGAAGCATGAAACTAATCCATCCCCAGAATCACATCAAAGACTATCATGGAAAGCTCAACTAAGTCACATGGACTCACATTATGGAGGATAGAAATAGGACTACCCCATAGACTCTTCGAGATACGATACCTCATTAGGCTCATGGAGGACTTCAGGATATGCATGAAACTTATATGCAAAGAATGGGGTTACAAAAGACAAATTTCTCCCAGATATAAAAGTGCATATGCATCATAATAAAAACCACTTAACATACTGGTAACCACATCCAAGGCTTCTTCGACTTCATGGTGACAATGAAGAGCATTGAACTGATTAGTCCTTTAGGCGCCTTGAACTGGACCCATTTGGCCTTGGGGATTTGTACCTCCGCTCCTATAATCCTTACATGGTGGCTGGGCTTTCCACAGGTGAAGCAAGCATTGGACCTGTCTAAGAACTCTCTTTTATGAGACCTCTCGTACTTATGGCAATTAAGACTTTGGGGTTCGGAAGCCACCCCTTTGTTCTATAATGAGGAAGGGTATTGGTGGAGCATTATCCACTTTGCCTTTGGCCACCTTGGAATTTGTTACCACCGCCCCATCAGTGAGAGTAGTTTCCACCATCATATGAGCCTTCTTAGACTCCCTTGCCCTTTCATGAATCTTCTCTTCCAAAATCTGCTCTGCTTACATCATCAAGGGCGAGATGTCTATCTCCTTGACCAACATGCTGTCTTGCACTCCTTGAAGACCAACTTGGAGACACTCAAGATAAACTTTCTCATGCAAGCTCTTGGATCCATGACCGTAAATGGAGCATATTTTGATAATTTGGTAAATTTGAGGGCATACTGCCTCACACTCATGCTCCCTTGCTTCAACTTGATGAACTTCTAGACCTTTGGCTCCCTAAGCTCGATGGGGAAGAACTGATCCAAGAAGGCACATTTGAATTCTTCCCAACCAATAGAACCTGCTCCTTGGCCTCTTTCATTGGCCCATTGCTTGAACCAAATCTTAGCCACTCCTTTAAGTTGGTAGGCCACCAACTCGGCTTTCTCTTCGGAAAAAATGTCCATCACTGCCACAAGCCGATAAGATTCCTCAAATAAACTCAATAGGGTGCTCATCTGCCTTCGACCCATGAAATTCTGCCGGGTTCATCTGCATGAAGTCACATATTCCTGTGGTCAGAGTGGGCACCTAAGGAGGAACGATCACCTCCCTGTCGGCTTGGTTAGCTAGGGCTTATGCCAACAACATGAATGTGGCTCTGAACTCCACATGAGATACTCCATCATCCTGCTTGAGTAAAGGGACTTGTTCCTTAGGAGTGCCTTGCTGAGGGGGAGATCTTCATGGCTACAAGATCTAGAAACATGCAAAAAACCATCATTAGTTAGTGGAAAACTTATTCAACTGTAAGGCACGACATGAATAAGAAAGAATAGAAGATCCTAAATCGACTCATAGACTCTCACTCAAGATAGTGGCGCACTTCACAGCCTTGATTGAGATTCTACGTTGTAGGGTATGCATAGATATTCAAGGAACATTTTAAAACCCCGTGTTCTAATACCAAGTTTGTAACGAACCAACCCAGGGTCCTAGTCGTCACACAATGAACGAGATACCCGAAGGCACCTCCCCTAAGCCATTTAAGCATCTTAAGCATTCATAGGTGTTAAACTGAAACTTTTTACGTAAAACATAGGGGGAACGGACTATGGGACATTATATGTAATGAAACAATATTAAAAAGCAGTGAAAGTAGATAACATCATTTTTTTGTCAAGCATAACTCTAATATATAAAAACAGAACTGGTACTATCGATTTTCATCAAATAGAAATAAAATCCATAATAGTCAATACAGAAAGTAAAAGCTTCAGAGGATCCATATATACATCGTTTGGGAAATAAGCGGATTCCCAAACTACGGGCACAAAATAATAATAAGCTAGTCTCGAACGCCAACTTCTAGCCATGAGCCGGTTGAGGAGTACTTGTTGCTACATGGTTAAATCATGTTGGCAAATATAAGTTAGTATGTTTCAATGTACTAAGTATGTGAGATGTAATTCACGGATGAAATTGCAATGTCTATCATAATTAAACATACATAACATATGGGTATACATAAGAATAAAGAGTCATGAAATAAGCTTAAACATGCATCAGGAATATGGCTCTGGTCAATATGAGACAATGCATAAGAAAACACATAAAGTGAAGATATATCATAGGATCATAAAACTTGTGGGAATGGACCATAACCGACAGTAACACCATGTAAACAAATACTTGAAATCCAATGAACTACTTTTATTAGGAAAAGACCAATGCACTCCTTCTAGTGGGAAAAGGGGGAATCTACTTGCCAAGGTAAACATACAAAACATGATAACCTCTCAATTGCATCTTTCATAACTTTTGGACCTACGTGGATCCACTAGCCTAGCCTATAAGGCTCCTATGGTGGTACATAGTTAGGGACATTGAGATTTAGCTTTAAGGGATCATGCCTAAGCTAATGGAGTGAGTCCCAATCTCTAGTTCTTTCGGTGCTAAGCCATCCCATGGAAATCCTTAAAAAAATTACTCTTAGAATCATAAGTAGCAATCATAGGAGTAACCCGGACTTAAGAATCTTTCTTAAACATCTTTTAAGGCAATGATCCTCATACATATATCTTTGGTAAACTTAGATTTGAAGCTCTTCATAAATGCCCCAATCGTAGTCATAATTCATATGAAGCTTTCATTGAAAACGAGGTTGGGTTAGTTTATGTATGGAACAATCATAAATCATATAAGTCTTAGAAAATTTCTTTAAAAAGGAACATCGAAATTGCCCAACCCTGATCACACCTAAACTCATTATGGAATCAACATCATATAACAAATATGCATATGTTTACTTAGCAAAATAGTCGTTGAACTACATGAATCATCATAAACATGCACTTTAAATTGAGGAACTTAAAGAAAAGGTAAAAGTATGTAATAGGGAACTTTATGGGTAAAAGGATACCCATAAATAAAATTACATACCTAGAGAACTTAGGAGAAACAGAATCGAAGCCTTTAGGGAAAAAAACTTGAGAACGCTAGTCTTGTTCATAAGACTCTTTGCCTTAGGAATTTTGGAATTGAAAGAATGAGGGGATGAGGGGTGATTCTAGGGCTTGAAGACTAATACAGGTGCGCTTCCCCATTCCCAAAATGACGTAGCATAGGAATAGAAAAGATCAAAATGAAAAAATTACCCCTTATTAAAATTGCCGCAGTTGACCTATAAGACCCCGGCTATGGGCTGCAAGTTGATCCACGAGCCAAAAGTCCCTTCGCCTGATGACACATCTTAAAATCTTGAAAAATGACTTTTGGTGAATTGAAAACCATGAACAACAGTATGGCCAATGAAACTTTTTATCTACCGTGGTTGGACGCGTAGAGTCCTTTGACACTTGACCAATTTTCCTCCCTTCCTTGGCCCTACCCGCGAAAGGATTATATGGGCCACAACACATTCCACGGGTCATTTGATAGCTCGTATACTACCTTCCTAAAAAATCCAAATTTTCTTCATGTCTGGGATCCCACTCATGATGCCATCTACGGACTTTCGCTTGGTTCGTGAGTTACTCCATACTAGGAAACTTTTGACCTTCTTGAAGTTCTATGTTTAGAAAGTCAATCTACATGACGTATACCGCCTTATGGGTCATGAGTCATCTCATAAATTAGACTCTAGTTCACCTTTCATGCCAACGTTTCTACACTTAGGACTTGTAATTTGGGGGTCATTACAACAAGGATGAGTAAATTCGTATCTATTATGTCAAAATTGGTGTTCAAATAATGCAAAATGGCTATGCTTATGAAAGAAATGAACATCTCCCTCCTAATGACAAATGTGAAACATATTGAGAAAGAAAAGTTGAGATAGAGGTCAAGGGAGTCTAAGAGGGCCCATATAGATGGTGGTGGAATTCTCCCACCAAAAGGTTGGTGGCCAGAGTAGTAGCCAAAGGAGAGTGAACCAAGGATAATTCAACACTTTTCCTCCCTAGTTCAACAAAGATAAGGGGTCCAACCTTAAATCCTGAGGAGGTTCAAGTGCACAAGCTTCCCCAAATTGATGCCCTACAAGGGTGAGTGTTTAGCTGGAAATTTGGAAATCGTGGCCACCATACAAAGGATTGTAGAAGCAGGAATACAAGGCCCCAAGGACAAGGTGGTCAAACACAAGGAGCCTCAAGAGCCAATATATTCTTTCCCTTTCATGGCCGTCAAGAAGCAGAGGAAGCCCTAAAACATTGGTATGTTAAAAAAATTATGATTTTGATGCATATTCACTATTAGATCTTGTGAAATTTACCTTTTGTCACACCATTTCTTGCTAATAGATTTCATACATGTCTTGAAATTCTAGTTGAGCTCTTTAAAGTTAGCACTTTATCGGTGGTCCATTGTTGCACAAAGAGTCTTCAGGGGTCGTCTCGTGTCCATAATACATAAACTTATTCCTTGTGATTTAGTAGAGTTTTCCATGGTTAATCTTGATGTTATACTTGAGATAGATTATTTGCACGCTTCTTATGCCTGCATAGATTGTCGAACTCATAGTGTCAAGTTCCAATTTCCAAATGATTCTTCTCTTGAGTGGAAGTGTAGTAGTTCTTCATGTAAAGGTTGGTTTATCTCCTATCTTAAAGCCCGTAAAATAATATTCAAGAGGTGCATTTATAATTTAGTGTGATTTAGCGATGTCACATCTGAAAGTTCTTCTTTGAGTCGATTCCCATAGTGAATGAGTTTGCCGATGTGTTTCCCAAAGAGTTACCTAGTGTCCCTCCCAAAAGGGAGATAGACTTTGCATAGATCTCTTGCCCAATACTCAACCTATCTCAATCTCTCCCTATTGAATGGCCCTGGTGGAGTTAAAGGAACTAAAGGAGCAATTGAAAGACTTGCTAGAAAAAGGTTTCATTAGACCTAGTAGGTCCCCATGGGATGCCCCACCGTTATTTGCGAGAACGAAGTATACCTCACTTTGAATATGTATAGACTATTGCCAACTTATCAAAGTTACCATCAAGAATAAATATCCACTTCCAAGGATCAATGACTTATTCGACAAAAATGCAAGGGGCCAAACACTTTTCTAAGATTGACTTGTTGTCCGAGTATATCAATTAAGAGTGAGGGAATGTGACATTCCCAAGACGGTATTCCAGACAAAGTATAGACATTTAGAGTTTGTGGTAATGTATTTTTGTTTAACTAATGCACCGATGATCTTTATGGACCTTATGAATTATCTGTTCAAGCCCTACCTTGATATGTTTGTTGCGATATTCATTGATTATATCTTGATCGACTCTCGGGATGAAGAAGATCACAAGGAGCATTTGAGGGTGGTCTTAGACACCTTGAGGGATGAGAGGTTATTTGCCAAGTTCAATAAATGTGAGTTTTGGTTGAGAGAGGTTGCATTTCTTGTGCATGTTGTGTCGGATGATTGGATGAAAGTTGATCCCAGGAAGACAGAAGCGGTAAGAAATTGGCCTAGACTATTGGCTCCTATGGACATTAGGAGTTACTTGGGTCTAGCCGGCTTCTATGGAAGATTTATTGAAGGGTTCTACTACATCTTGTCACCATTGACTGGGTTGACTCAAAAGAAGGTGATTTTTTTCTAGACGGATGAGTGTAAGAAGAGCTTCCAAACTTTGAAGGATCGGTTGACTTCGACTCCAATGTTGACCTTGCTAAAGGATACTGATGGGTTTGTTGTTTATTATGATACCTCAATAATTGGTTTGGATTGTATGTTGATGCAAGGTGATTCGCTATGCTTTAAGGTAATTAAAAGTGCACGAGAAGAATTACCCAAAGCATGAAATTGAACTAGCAACCGTGGTGTTTGCATTGAAAATTTTGCGTCACAGTCTATATGGGGTTTATGTCATCATATTCACTGATCATAAGAGCCTCCAACATGTGTTTACACAAAGGGACCTCAACCTAAGGCAAATGAGATGGTTGTAACTCCTCAAAGATTATGACATCAGTATGAAATATCACCCGGATAAGGCTAATAAAGTGGTTGATGCATTTAGTAGAGTGTCTATGCGTAGTGTGTCACATCTTGATGATGATGAAAAAAGGAAGTTGTCAAAAGAAGTCCATAGGTTGGCTAGATTGGGGGTAAAGTTGAGTGATACCGACGATGCTAGTGTGATAGTATTAAATGGCTCTGAGTCATCAAGCAAGACCTTGACCCCACCTTAGTTGAATTAAAAGCCTTGGTGAAGAGGGGAAAGATATAGGTCTTCTCACAAGGCGAAGATGGGGTACTTTGTTATCAAGAAATATTATGTGTGCCAGGTGTTGATGGGTTGAGAATTTTGATATTGCAAGTAGCTCACAATTACTCATATTCTATTCACCTTAGTTCCACTAAGATGCATAGAAACTTGAGAAAAGAATATTGCTGGAACTAAATGAAAAAGGACATTGCTAAATTTGTGGTTTTATGCTATAATTGTCAACAAGTTAAGGTCGAACATCAAAGGTCAGATGGCTTGGCTCAAGATATTAGGATCTCCACTTGGAAGTGGAAAGAGATCAACATGAACTTTGTAGTTGGGTTGCCCATGACCAAGAGGCATTTTGACTCCATATGGGTGATAGTGGATTGGATGACGAAGTTAGCTTATCTTTTGCCGGTCAAGACAACTTTTGGTGCTGAAAACTATGCCAAGTTATATATTCAAGAGTTAGTGAGATTGTATGGGGTTCCAATGTCCATCATATCAGATCGTGGGACTCAATTCACCTCTCACTTTTGGAGGTCATTCCAAAGAGGTGTTGGTACCAAAGTGAAGCTAAGCACCACCTTTCATCCTCAAACCAATAGGCAAGCTGAAAGAGAAATTCAAACATTGGAGGACATGTTGATGGCTTGTGTATTGGAATTTAACAGAAGTTTGGATAATCATCTACCTCTCATGGAGTTCGCCTACAATAATAGTTTTCACTCAAGCATTGAGATGGTAGCATTCGAGGCTCTTTATAGTAGACGATATAGGTCACCAATTGGATGGTTTGAAGTTGGTGATGTAGCTTTGATAGGACCGAAATTGGTTATGGATGCCATAGAAAATGTGAGACTCATAAGATAAAGCCTGAAGACCGTCAAAGTCGAAAAAAGTCCTACCCCAATGTGATGAGAAGGGACGTTAAATATAATATTGATGATTGGGTCTACTAGAAGGTGTCTCCCATGAAGTGTGTGGTTCAATTTGGAAAGAAAGGGAAATTGAACCCTCGTCATGTAGTTCCTTACAAGATTGTGAACAGGATTGGCAAGGTGGCATATAAATTCCAATTTCCATTGAAAATGAATATGACTCATCCAGTGTTCCTTGTGTCAATGTTATGGAAATTCATGGAGGATCCAAACTCCATAGTTCCATTGGAGGATGGGTGTGTTGAGGAGAATTTGACTTATAAGGATGTTCAAGTTGAAATCCTAGACCGACAAGTGAAAAAGTTGAGAAACAAAGAAGTTGCATCCGTTAAGGTACTTTGGAGGAATTAACAAGTCTAAAGTGCAACTTGGGAAGCGGAAACAGACTTCATGAAGCGATATCCTTATTTTTTCCACTCTAATTAAGCCTAAGGTAATAAGATAATCTTGTCTAAGATGTCAAGTCATGTATTTTAGCCTTTTTTTGTCATATTGCATACATGCATACTCATGGTATCATGTCTTGAGGATATTTTATTCATAAGTTTGATGTTTTCATGAAAGTGATGTTTTAAATTGCATTGAGGCATTCATGTTATGCTGAAAATTATTTAGTTTCTCCTCTTTAGTGTGTCCCCATTACATTCGAGGACGAACGTTCCCAAGAGGAAGATATTGTAATACCTACTAAAGTGATTCAGATGTCCTTATAATAGATTCCTTAAAAAACACAATTTTAATATAATTTTTGAAAATATCTGAGTTCGTATTCTTGTTCACGCGGTAAAATTGTGTGGGAAAATGATCTCCTTCTTTTTAAATCAATCGTACCAAAAAATATTTTTTTTGCATGTTCTTGCATTTTCCAGTAGGTACGCAAGGGTTTATGTAAGTACAAAAGTGACCTAAACTCATTCCTAGGTCGAAACATGGGAATATTCAAATTTTTGAGAAAATGAACTGTGCAGGAATGCCTTCGCGTCGCGCCCTTGCTTCCCTAAAGTACAGATTTTTAAAAAACTTTCCCGAGTTAAGGGCAATTAGGACATATCCCAAAACCCTTATAGATGGGAATCCTAAAAAATTCACCCATCTTAGCCTCTTTTCACTCACAAACTCTCCCAAGTTCCTGTCAAAACCTCACAAACATTCCTCTTCCAGGTTCATCAAAATTTCTAGGGTTCAAGCTTCTTCCATTAAAGGTCAAGCCTCAAGGTGCTTCCCCGAGTTTCTTCAAGTCTTCCCCATCAATCTCAAGATCTTAAGGTATGTGGGTTTCTTCATCCATGGGTTCTTCCACCCATGGAGCCCCAAAATCGTGTTTACTCAATCCTTTAAAATTCAAGGTTGATTTCTTATGGGTACTTCTTATTACTCTTATTACGCGTGATTATTTTGGAAATTATCATCTATTAGATTAAAATGCATGAACTCCTTTCAAGGGTTTATTATTATGATTATCTTATGGCATTACAATTAGGTATGTTATGATGCTATGAAATTCTATGAAGTTGATGACTTTTCATGGCAAGTCTCATGTTTCCATATCAAAGTGTTAAAGGATGATACCAATGAATGTGCTGGGTTGTTTTGAGAATGATTTTAATTGACAAGGTTTCACTATTTTAAAGTATAGTCCTCTTAAGTTGCATGATTTAAATATTACATGCATTAAACCCACAAAATTTTCATACTAAGCTCTTTAATGATATATGATTTTAAATGATGAGGGTTTCAACTATATGTTATGTAAGTTTATGAAAGTTATGAAGTCTTCATGAATCCCTCTTTAAATGTATAAGTTGGTGATAAGGAAAATTCTCACCAAAAGAATGGATCCTCTTGTGATAAGGACAATCCTCACTTGATGGATCATAAGTATTATGAGCTACTCTTACCATGATGATGCTATGTTTAAAATCTTCTGAATGTATATGATTATTCTTATGTTATCCAATGTATTCCGCGAGAATGACTTAGAACTAAATAAGGCATGGAGGTGGGGTTATGTAAGGGAATGCTAGTAGCAACCTCACGTATCATTAACTAAGTGTCACCATAGGAGCCCTTGTAGGCTAGGCTAGTGGATCCACATACGCTATTCTATTGATTTAAGATGCATGCTTAAGTTGACAGACTTCCACCTGGCAAGTGGTCTCCCTGTGCCAACATAGGGGGTTGTGTTGGATTCCATGTAGTAGCTCGCATGGTCTTATATGTCGGTTACGATATCCTCCCATTTATGTATGCTATACCATGAAATTATGTTTTACCTTCCATGCATGTTTCATTGAGGCATTGTTCATTCATGTCATATTGAGCTTATTGCCTTTCTATATGATTACACATCTTATTTATACGTCTTATGATCTTTTGTTACATTGCATCCTACATACTAGTACATTCAAAGTACTAACACATACTTTTTTCCTACATGATTTAACCATGTAAGAGTCGGAGCTCCTATCCAGCCGTCTCCTCATGGCTAGTATGATTTCTTGAAGACTCTGCTTGTGGCAAGTCCTCTATTCCAAGGGCAACACCCCGTTTCTATCTTTCTTATGTTAATACTATGTTATTTTCATTTCTTATTTGAGGATGAGCCCAGGACATGTCTTAGCCCCATCCCATTCGTGACTAGAGGCATTGTTGGATAGTCAATGTTATGTATGTATTATGTGATGTTCACGCTTCTATGGAAATTACCATGCAGTCCTTATCCCATGTATGAGGATGTTTATGATGTTAATGATATGGTGAGTTTCCCTAAATCCCTACTCCAGGTAGACTACATCCCACGTCTCCTTTCCCTTAGCATTGCTTGATGAGTTTACATGTAGGAAATTCCTTGCTCCTTATCTCCATAGATTGCGCCCTACGTCCCGAATTACCTTAGCTTGACTAAATGATGCTTAAATTACCTTCCGCAACTAAGGATGTGTTAGGTATGCTATGAGGCTTGTTTAGGGTACCCTCAGGTTCCTTATTTTCCATGTCGGTCCTAGGCCCAAGGCTTGGGTCATGACATTCACAAACCAATTTAATCAATATTAACACATGGAACACTGGCTTAATAGAACTCATATCCAAAGGCAACTCCAATCTATAGGCCACATTGTCAATTCATTCAACAATCTCATAAAGGGCCTACTTACCGAGACTTAACTTGCCCTTTTTATCAAAATGCATTATACCCTTGGGTGAAACCTTTACAAACACCCACTCACCGCCATGAAACTCAAGGTCTCTTCTCCTGACATCTACATAGGACTTTTTATGACTTTGATCCATTTTCAACTTCTACCGTATCATCTTCATTTTCTCCATGGCATCAAACTCCAAATCAGGGCCAACTATCACGACTCAAACCTAGGGTCTAGGAGTGACCTACAAAATGAGAACCCGAGAGTCCCCAAACAAGCCTTAAAGTATCCATGTTCACATTATTGGTTCAGAAGCACATAATGAAGGAATAAACACATAGTTCTAAGGGACAAAAAAGTAAGACTCATGCTATGATGATGCCATAGGGATAGGGATTAGCATGATTTACACAACACATAACACCTAAGAACTAAGGGACGTGTAAGTATGACTCATGCTATGGGAATGTAATAGAACTTGGGACTTTCAACAATTGTAATCTCATCATAACATACCAAACAACATTCAATAGATTGCCATAATCATAATCATCATAAACAAATAGCATGACATAACATAAATCTGTAGAAAAGTCTACATTTTGTCCAATAATGACTCTAAGTAATAGAATAGGACAGGGGCAAAGATATGTCCCACACTCACCCTCAAAGTAAATGAAACATAAGCGAAAGCAACATAGTAGGTAGATTGAAGGTAGCTTGTCCTTGGATTATAGGACCCGCCACACCAACTTTCACAATCCAAACTAGCCCTCAAGAGGTGGATGAGGGTACTCTCCGATTCCTACATGGTTTGATCATGTAGGCAAAGAGTATGTGTTAGTATGTTTGAATGTACTAGGTATGCATGCATGCAATGCATATGAACTCATTAAACCTGCATTCAATATTAGATGACAAGGGCACATCTATAGAAGGAAGTATTAAGTAAAGAAGAGTAATATAAATATGTCATGAAATCCATGATGCATGAAATACCATAATACTTCAACATAAAGGGGATGATACCTCAACTGACATCTAGACCATGTGAGCTATTACATTGAATTTCGGTGTCTTCCCACACTGAATTAGAGGTAATCCACTTGCCAAAGGTAGACCATACTTTTCCTCACGAGCCTCCAATTTCCGAGAAGTAACCTTACCTTATGGGCACTCCCATTTCAGAAATGATTTTTCATTCATCATATCATAATCATAACCAGATCTTACAAGCCTCCAATTTTGGTAAAGGAAACAATAAACAAATACTTATGTTTGGCACATAGTTATAGGACTTGGGTACTGAACCTTCAGAGATAGTTCCCCCTCCCCCCACAAGTCTACTCGGTGCTAAGTCATCATCCCATAAGAATACATATATGTTACATGCTTTCAAAAGAGGCACAAGTCATTTCAAATCATTTCAATGCATACTTAGGCCTAAAATGCAAACATTCGTCATAATCATACATACTTGGGCTAAAGAGCCAAATCATACTTAAATTCATAGGAATAACTCATTCACATATATCATAGTGCTCTAAACACCCAAAGTTGCTCAAAGATCCATATCATAGATATTATGTGATCACATTCTTGTCATAACTATGCTTTCATCAAATCATATTCATAAACATACTTGGGTCATGACCCACTTCATCATCTCTATAAAAACCAATGCTCAACATGCAAATGCCATGAATGATATGCGAATAATATGTGAAATAGAGATTCATACTCAAATCAACAATATAACATGAAATTCAAGTAAATCCATCTGTAAAATTCACATTTAAATCACAATTTAGATTACCCATGCTTAAATCAACCTTTAAAGGGGACATGCATAATCAAATCTTCATAATATCAATGTAATTTAACATATAAGGGCTTAAATGACTTCACAAATATCAATTAAATAAGCCCATATCTCAATTGAATCAAATAAACAATAGTTTAAAAGGCCCATATACAAAGTAAGCATAAATTTCATAAATCAAAGAGTAAAAGTGTTTGGGGTCTTCATGGTTAAAAGGGATTATGAATCAATTCCCACATACCTTAGCTACTAAGAAGAATCAAGAAGAAATTGATTGAAGAAGGAGACCCTTCCTCAAGCTCCCAGCTAATCCCCCCATGGCTCACTTGAGAGTAGTCTTAAATGAGAGTATTTGAATATTCTAAGTGTGCGGCATGAATTTAAATTAGAATAGAGGAGTATAGGTCTTTTTAGGGGTTTAGGAAAGGTTAGAAAGTCATAAGAGACCCTTAGGAATAACCAAAATCACAAGAAATCCATTAATAAAATGGGCTTCAAAAAGTTTCCAGGGGTTCCCTAGAGAAGCCTCACGACTCGTGTGAAGTCACACTGACCGTATGGCCGTTAATGAGATAACACTTAGAGAAAATATTCACTGGCCAACTTCTGAGATGGTGATTACATACTTGAAAAATTTTTGGACCAACACCCTTATGGGACCCCAGACGATCCATGTGGTGCTACACAACCTATGTAGGGGTTCGTGTGTGAGGTGCCTTAGCCAAAATGTGGCTTTTAAGCCCAAGGCTCCTCCCATGAGCTGCTTCACGGCCAGTGGTGAGCTACACGACCCGTGAAATGCTATGTGAAGGGTGTGTTAGTCTTTAAATCAACCATGGGCCCCACACACTACACACAAGGCCAAGGGCCACCTCATGGCACCTTCATACGTTTTGTGGACTGCTCCACAACTCGTGGAGGTGGTCTTGGGGTGACACCTTGTCAATAAACTTACGAAATCAAATTTCCATGCACCATTAAGGCCTTACAAAGTCCACATCCTTAAATCATGTCCCCCTTGGAAACATTCGTCCTCGAATGAGCTAAAACATGTCTTGAAAGGCTTTACTTTAGCACGAACCATTCCAACATAAATACACAATGATAATTCATTACATGAAATCATAAAGTCATTAAAACTCTTGTCAAAAAATCATTTAAATCATTTTCGTGCACATGTATGCATATCATGTCATGAAACACTTGAGTGGAAAATTTGGGACCATTTAGAATAGGAAGAACCTAATACCTTAGGATTGAATAAAATGGAAAAGATAGGGATATCGCTTCATCATGTATGACTTCGCCTCCTATGTTGATTTCTACACATGTTAATTTCTTCAAAGTGCTTTAACCGACACATCCTCGTTGCGAAGTTTCTTTACTTGTCTATCCAAGATCTCAATCAGAACTTCCTTATAAGACAAGTTTTCCTAAAACTCAACACCTTCCAAAGGAACAATTGATCTAGGATCACCAATCAATTTCCTCCTTATAGACACTTGGAAAACTGGGTGGATTGAACTCAAATTCGGAGGCAAATCCAATCTATGGGCCACATTCCCAATAAGCTCCACAATCTCATAAGGACCTATATACCAGGGACTTAATTTTCCCTTCTTGCCAAAACGTATACACCCTACATGGATGAAACTTTCACATACACCCAATCATCAACAAAAAACTCAAGATTCCTCTTCCTAACATCTGAATAAGACTTTTGGTGAATTTTAGCCTATTTCAACCTCTCCCTAATAAACTTCACCTTTCCCATGGCCTCCAACACCAAATCCAGGCCAATCAATGCCATTTAACCTAACTCAAACCATCCTACCAGGGACCTACACCTCATACCATACAAAGCCTCAAATGGTTCCATACTAATGCTAGAGTGAAAGTTATTATTGTAAGCAAACTCGATAAGTGGTAGATGATCATCCCAATTACCCTTGAATTCCAACACATAAGCCCTCAATATGTCCACAAAGTTTGACTTGTGCTTTTGTCTTGCCCATCAATTTAAGGATGAAAAACGATACTTAACTTCACTTGAGTACCAAGCCTTCTTTGAAACAATTTCAAATAATGAGAAGTAAATTGTGTGCCGCGATCTCATATGATAGATTAAGGCACACTATGCAACCTCACCAACTCTTAGATGTACAACCTTGCATAATCTTCGGTGTTGAAGGTAGTCTTGACAGGTAGGAAATAAGTCGATTTAGTCATCCTATTAATGATAACACGAATTGAATCAAATTGCTTTCAGGTTTGGGGAAAACTAACCATAAAATCCATGTTGACATCTTCCCACTTCCATGTGGGAATCTCAATATCTTAAGCCAATCCACCAGACCTTTGATGTTCTACCTTCACTTGATGACAATTAGGAACTCGGACACAAACTTGGCTATGTCTTTCTTCACACCGTGCCACCAATACACTTTTCTCAAATCCTGATACATTTTGGTGGATCTCAGATGTATGGAATAGTGAGAGTTATGGGATTCACTCATGATAACCTCCCTAAGACTATCAACATCCGGAACACACAACTGATCTTGATACCGAAGTACATCATTTCCCCCTCAGGAGAAAACCTCCATCTTCTTTTAGGCAACCAACTTTTTCAACTCAACCACGGACGGGTCTAAATCTTATTTAGCCTTGACATCAACAACCACAGATGATTCAGTTGCATTCTAAACATGAATATTGCCATAATTAGAGTCAACGAATCTAGCCAAACGGTGAACATCTTTTACCAACTCTTTTTTTCCTTTATGAACATGAGCCAAACTCCCCATAGATAGTCTACTAAAAGCGTTGGCTACAACATCTGCCTTGGCGGGATAATATTAAACACTCATGTCATAGTCCTTAAGGAGTTCCAACCACCTTCTTTGCCTCAATTTAAGATCCCTTTAGATAATACTTATTTCAAAATCATGAACTCCATATAAATAATGTCTCCAAATCTTTAAAGCAAACACCAACAACCGCTAGCTCAAGATCATGAGTCGAGTAATTTTGTTCATGCACCTTCAATTGCCTTAATGTATAAGCTATCACCTTACCATGTTGCATAAGCATACAACCCAAACCAATACAAGAAGTATCAAAATACACCACAAACCGATAAAAGCCATTTGATAGAGTCAAAACAGGGGCCGATGTAAGCCGATCTTTCAAAGTTTGAAAACTCTTCTCAGGTTCATTCGACCATACAAACTTGGACTTCTTTTGAGTCAACATAGTCAATGGAGATGCAATGGATGAGAAACCTTCAACAAATCTCCTATAATAACCAACCAACCCAAGAAAATTTTAAATATCCGAAGGAGTCAAGGATCTAGGCGAATCCTTCATGGCCTCGATTTTCTTTGGGCCAACCTTAATACCATCACCGGAGACCACATGACCAAGAAAAGCTACTTCACCCAACCAAAACTCACATTTACTGAATTTAGCATATAATTGCTTCTCCCTCAACATCTAAAGGACCAATCTCAAATGATCAATATGCTCCCGCTCACGTCGATAATAAATCAAGATACATTGATGAAGACAACCACAAAGATATAAGGAAATGGCTTGAACACCCGATTCATAAGATCCATTAACACAACCAGAGCATTAGTCAAACCAAATGACATTACCATAAATTCAAAGTCCCCATATCTAGTTTGTAAAGACATTTTGGGAATATCACATTCCCTGACCCTCAATTGATGATAACTGGAATAGAAGTCAATCTTTGAGAAATGGGTGGCCACTTGAATTTGATCAAACAAGTCGTCGATCCATGGCCACGGCTATTTATTCTTAATGGTTACCTTATTCAATTGCCTATAATCAATGCACATCTGAAGAGATCCATCTTTCTTTCTTACAAATAATACCGGAGCACCCCTTGGCGATATACTTGGTCTAATAAAGCCTTTCTCCAACAAGTCCTTCAATTGATCTTTCAACTCCTTCAAATCAATCGGTGCTATATGATAAGGAGGAATAGAGATGGGTTGAGTATCTCGGAGGAGATCTATACTAAAGTCTACTTTCTTTCCAGGAGGAATGCCGAGAAAATCTTTGGGAAACACATTTGAAAACTTATTAACAACCGAAACTGATTCAAGAGTAGGTGACTCAGACTTCACATATCTTACCCTCACAAGATGATGAATGGACCCCTTAGAAATCATCTTTTGGGCCTTGAGATAGGAAATAAATGGACCTTTAGTAGCAGAGTCACTACCCTTCCGTTCAAGAATATGTTCATTCAAAAATTGGAATTCGACCTTCCGAGCTCTACAATCTATAGAGGCATATGAAGCATGCAACCAATCCATCCCGAGAATAATATCAAAATCAAACATCTCATGTTCCACAAGCTCACATAGAAGGAATTTATGTAAAATAGAGATAGGACAACACCGATAGACTCTTTGGGCAATAATAGACTCACCCACGGGAGTATGAACCAAAAAGGTCCCCCTTAAAATTTAGGACTCAATCTAAACTTAACAGCCAAAAGAGGAGTCACAAAGGTAAATTACATCCATATCAAGCAAAGCATAAGCATCAAAATCAAAATCAAAGACTTTTAATATGCCAGTCATAATATTCAGAGTCTCTTCTACTTCTTGTTGAGCATGCAAAGCATAGAACCAGTTGTTTCTCAGGGCACCAGCTTGTGGAGCTCATTGCTGACCTTGATCACCTTGGGCCACTTGACCCTATCCTATCTTGGCAGCTTTAGGACAATTAACAACCTTGTGGTGCTTATCACCACACCCAAAACAAGCACCTAAGCTCCTAAAGCACATACCCGAGTTATTCTTCCCACAAGTAGCACACTAAGGAGGGATTGGCCAACCTCCAACTTGTGCCTTGGGGAGGAGGAACTCTAGCATTTTCAACTCTTGCATTTGAACCCTGGACTTTTAGAAAACGACCATATCCACCACTACTCCTAGAGTTTGAGAACCCACCATCACAACATGCTCTTTTGGAATCATTCACCTGCTTCTCCTTGAGCTTTTCCCCTTCGATCTGTTTAGCATATGTCATGAGCCTGAAGATGTCCATAATTGAATAAGCATAGCCATATGACATTCTTTCACAACCAAATCAAAGATCCCAGAAATGAACTTGTGCATTCTTGCACTACGATCAACCACTAGAATAGGAGCATACTTTGAGAACTTTGTGAATCTTAGGGCATATTCCCTCACACTCATTCCACCCTTCTTGGGGTTGCTAAATTCAATCATTTTAGCTTCCCTAAGCTCAAGAGGAAAGAAACGATCAGAAAGCAAATTTGAACTCTTCCCAGTTAACTCTATCACCAGAGACCCTCACCGTCAACCATTGGGTGTACCATACTTGAGCCACATCATTCAACTAATAAGAAGGTAGCTCAACTTTCTCCTATGAAGTCGCCTCTCATAATGGTTAACACCTTATAGAGTTCATTAATGAAGTCTAGAGCATCTTCTTCAACTTTTGACCTATACAACTCTAGAGGATTTATCCGGGTAAAATCTCTCACTCTAGCAGCCGGAGTAGGAGCATGAGGAAGAGGATTGGCCTACCTAACATGGTTGTCACAACTTGGGCAAGCATAAAAAAGGCAGTTTAGAATTCATCTAGAGTAATCGATTCTCCCATAGGCTCTTGAGAGACTTGGCCCTCATTAACAGGTGCTTGTCTTGGTATAGGGGCGTTTCATGGAGGCATCTTCTGTAAGATAGCAAGGACATCATCTGGGTTAGAAAGTCTTAATAAACAGTCCAAAGCACGACATAAGACATGATGAAATGGGATAAATTCCTAGAACGCCATGATAGCCTCCCACTCATAGGTGTGGTGCACTCCACAACCATGAATAGAAATCTACTCGACATGGCATGTTAGAATTCGAGGATCATTCATAAACATGTGCTCTAATACCAAGCTTGTCATGACCTATACAAAGGTCTAGGAGTAACATGGCGAATGGGAACTCGAGAGTCCCCAAATAAGCCTCAAAGTATCCACGTTCACGTCATAGATTCGAAAGCGCATAATGAAGAAATAAACACATAGTTCCAAAGGACAAAAACTTAGGACTAATGTTGTGGGGATATCATAGGGATAGGGATTAGCATGATTCACATAGTACATAACACCTAAGAACTAAGGGACGGGTAAGTATGACTCACACTATGGGGATGGAATGGGACTTAGGACTTTCCACAATCTCTCTTCTCACCATAACATATCATCATATCATAAGCATTCAATAGATATCCATAATCATAATCTCCATAAATAAAATAGCACAACATTACATAAATTCGTACAAGATTCTGCATATTGTCCAATAATGCCTCCAAGTCATAGAATAAGATTGGGGCCAAGACATGTCCCGGGCTCACCCTCAAAGTAAAAAAACATAAGCAGAAGAAACATAAGTAAGTAGATGGAAATTGGCTTGTCTTGGATGATAGGACTCACCACAACAACTTTCACAATCCAAGCTAGCCGTCAAGAGGTGGATGAGGGTAGTCTCCGGTTCCTACATGGTTAGATCATGTAGGCAATCAGTAACGTTAGTACATTTTAATGTACTAAGTATACAGGCACACTACGCATATAAAATCCTTAAACCTGCATTCAATATTAGATGACAAAGGGCACATATATAGAAGGAGGAACATAAGAAAATAAGAGTAATATATCAATATGCCATGAAATCCATGATGCATGAAATTCCATAGTACTTCAACATAAAGAGGATGAGACCTCAACCAACACATAGACTATGTGAGCTATTACAAGGAATTTTGGTGTCTTCCCCACACCAAATAAGAGGTGATCTACTTGACAAAGGTAGATCATACTTCTTTTTACGAGCCTCCCTTTTAGGAGAAGTAACCAGACCTTATCGGCACTCCCATTTCGGAAATAATTTTTCATTCATAATATCATAATCATAACCATACCTTACGAGCCTCCAATATCAGTAAAGGTTACCATAAACAAATAATTATGTTTGACACATAGTTATGGGACTTGGGTAATGGACCCTTGGAGATAGCCCCCCTTCCACAAGTCTGCTCAGTGCTAAGTCATCTTCCCACATGTATACATACATACATATATATATATATATATATATATATATATATATATATATATGTACATGCTTTCAAAAGAGGCACAAGTTATTTCAAATCATTTTAATATATACTTAGGCCTAAAAGCCAAACATCATCATAATCTTACATACTTGCGATAAAGAGCCAAATCATAATTCAATTCATACTTTCATACATTGGATTAGCTCATTCACATATATCATATTGATCTAAACATCCAAAGTTGCTCAAAGGTCCATATCATAGACATTATGTGATCACACTCTTGTCATAACCATACTTTCTTCAAAATTATATTCATAAACATACTTGGGTCATAAACCACTTCATAATCTCCATAAAAACCAATGCTCATGCATGCAAATGCCATGAATGATATGAGAATAAAATAGGCAATAGAGATTCATACTTAAATCAACAATATAATATGAAATTCAAGTAAATCCATAAGTAAATTCATACTTAAATCACAATTTAGATTACCCATGCTTAAATCAACCTTTAAAGGGAACATGCATATTCAAATCTTCATAACATCAATGCAATTCAACATATTAGGGTTTAAATAACTTTAAAAACATCAATGAAATATAGCCCATATCTCAATTGAATCAAATAAACAACAGTTCAAAAGACCCATATTCAAAGTAAGCTTAAATTTCATAAATCAAAGAGTAAAAGTGTTTGAGGTCTTCATAGTTGAAAGGGACCATAAATCAATTCCCACATACCTTAGCTAATAAGAAGAATCAAGAAGAAATTGATTGAAGAAGAAGAACCTTCTTCAAGCTCCAAGCTAATCCTCCAATATCTCACTTGAGAGCAGTCTTAGATGAGAGAATTTGAATATGTAACTATGAGGCATGAATTTGAATAATAATAGGGGAATATAGGTCTTTTAGGAGTTTAGGAAAGGTTAGATAGTCATAAATGACTCTTTAGAAGAACCAAAATCACAAGAAATCCATTAATAAAACAAGTTTCAAAAGATGCCAGGGGTCCCATAGAGAAGCCTCACGACTCGTTTGAAGTCACACGAACCGTATAGATGTCCATGAGATCATACTTAGAGAAAATATTCAATGGCCAAGTTTTGAGACGGTGATTCCATACTTAGAAAATATCCGGACCAACGCCTCATGGGGCCCCACACGATCCATGTGGTGCTACATGACCTGTGTAGGGGTTCGTGTGTAAGGTGCCTAAGCCAAAATGTGGCTTTCAAGCTCTAGGCTCCTTCCATAAGCCATTTCACGACCAATGGTGAGCCACACAACTTGTAAAGTGCTTAGTAAAGGGTGCCTTGGTCTTTAACTCCACCATGGGCCCAACACACTCTACACAAGGACAACGGCCTCCTCAAGGCACCTTCACACGGCTCGTGAATGCTCCATGACTCGTGGAGGTGGTCTTGTGGGGACACCTTTCTCAAAAACCTTTCAGAATCAAATTTCTATGTACCATTAAGGCCTTACAAAGTCTGGGTCCTAACACCAATCAATGCTATATCACCTATCTCAAACTACCCTACTGGGGATCTACATCTCCTCTAGTATAAGGCCTCAAATGGTTCCATCCCGATGGTAGCATTATAATTATTGTTGTAAGGGAACTCAATAAGCGGTATGATCATCCCAATTACCCTTGAACTCCAATATACAAGACCTCAACATGTCTTTCAATGTCTAAATTACCCTCTCGGCTTGTCCATCGATTTGGGGATGAAAAGCAGTACTCAACTTTACCTTTGTGCCAAGCCCTATCTAAAATAACCTCCAAAAGTGAGAAGTAAAGTGGGTACCACGATCAAATATAATAGAAAAGGGTAAACCATGTAATCTAACCAACTCCTAGATATATAACTTGGCATAATCCTCGGCATTGAAAGTAGTATTGATCGGTAGGAAATAGGTTGATTTGGTCATCCAATCAATAATTACCCAAATAACGTCATGATGCTTCTGGGTACGGGACAAACCTGTCACAAAATCTATGTGATGTCTTACCATTTCCAAGTAGGAATCTCAATATCTTGGGCAAACTGTCGGATCTTTGGTATTCTACCTTCACTTGTTGTTAACTAACTTGACTATTTCTTTCTTCATGACATTCCACCAATACACTTCTTCCAAGTTCCAATACATCATGCTGGATGGGCTTCTTTAAAAATCACCTCTCTAAGATCATCAATATCAGGAACACACAACCAATCTTGATACCAAAGCACACCATCTCCCCGTTGGGAGAAAACCTCTATCTTCTTTTTGGCAACTAAATTTTTTAATTCCACCAATGATGGGTCTAGATCCTATTTTGCTTTGACATTAACAACCATAGAAAATTCATCTCCATTTTGAACATGAATGCCACTATCATTAGAATCAACCAACATCACACCTGATCTAGCCAAATGATAAACATCCTTCACTTACTCTTTCTTGGCTTCATCAACATGAACCATACTACCCATCGATAGTCTACTAAGCGAATCGGCTAATACATTTTCCTTGCCTAGATGATATTGCAAAGTCATGTCATTGTCCTTGAGAAGTTTCAACCATCTCCTTTGTCTCAAGCCAAGATCTCTTTAAGTGAACACATATTGCATACTCTTGTGATTGGCAAACATATCAACATGAACCCCATAAAGATAATTCTGTCAAATAATCAAAGCAAACACCACGGCTGCCAACTCAAGCTCATAGGTTGGATAATTTTGTTCATGAACCTTCAACTATCTAGATACATAAGCTATAACCTTGCCATGCTACATAAACACACAACCCAAACCAATATGAAAAGCATCACAATACATCACAAACCCATCTAAACCAGGTGGTAGTGTCAAAATAGGAACCGATGTGAGTCGAGCCTTCAAAGTCTGAAAGCTTTTCGCTCACTCATCTATCAGTAGGAATTTTGGCTTTCTTTTGAGTCCACATAGTCAATGGTGAAGAAATAGATTAAAAATCCTCAATAAACCTCTGATATTGACTAACCCACCCAAGAAAACTCTAAATATCCGAAGGAGAGAATGGCCGAGGCCAATTCTTCACAACGTCGGTCTTCTTTAGATCAACCTTAATACTATCATTGGATACAACATGACCAAGGAAGGCTGCCTCATTCAAACAAAACTCACATTCACTTCACTTAGCGAACAATTATCTATCTCTCGAAGTCTGAAGAACCAACCTCAAGTGATCTATATGCTCTTGTTCACCTCAGGAATAAATGAAAATATCATCAATGAAAATAACTACAAAAGTATCAAGGAACGGTTTGAACATCCAATTTATGAGATCCATAAACACTACTAGAACATTAGTCAACCCAAAGGATATCACCGTGAACTCAAAGTGCCCATACCTAGTCTAGAAAGTTGTCTTAGGAATACCACATTCCTGTACCGTCAACTAATGATAACCGAAATGAAGATAAATCTTGTAGAAGTGAGTAGCACCCGTAACTAATTAAACAAATCATCAATCCTTGATAATGGGTACTTGATCTTTATAGTCACCTTAATCAATTGTTGATAATCAATAAACCTTCGAAGTGACCATCCTTCTTCCTCGTGAAGAGAGCAAGAACACCCTATAGTGATATACTTGGTCTAATAAAGCCTTTTTCCAACAAATCCTTCAATTCATTTGGTGCCATATGATAAGGAGGAACGGAAATAGTTTGAGTATCAGAAAGAAGATCTATGCCAAAGTCTACTTTTCTTTTACTAAGAATACAAGGCAAATCCTCAAAAAGGACATCAAAAAACTCACTTACCACCAGAAGTAACTCAAGAGTAGGACACTTGGACTCCACATCTTTAACCCTCACTATATGATAGATGTACCCCTTAGAAATCATTTTTTGGGCTTTGGGATATGAACTAAATCGACCTTCAAAAGAGGACCCACTCAAGAATAGGCTCATTAGGGAACTAAAATTTAACCATCTGTGTCCTACAATCTTTGGAGGCATAAGAATCATGTAACTAATCCATCCTGAGAATGACATCAAAATCAACCATCTCAAGTTTGATAAGATCATAAGGAAGGATTTTATGCAAAACTGAAATAGGATAATCCTGATAGACTCTATGGGCTACAATAAACTCATCTAGGGGAGTATAAACTAAGAATGGCTTCCTTAAGAGTTCAGGCTTCAGGCCTCATACAAAATTTAATAGCCAAGAAGGGAGTGACAAAATATAAATTTTCACCAATATCAAGCAAAACATATACATCAAAATCAAGGACTTTCAACATATCAGCCACAACAATTAGAGTCTCCTCCACCTCTTACCTCACATGTAAAACATAGAACCTATTGTTATGAGGAGCATCACCTTGTTGGGCCCTTGGTTGGCCTTGACTTCCCAGAACTACTTGGCCTTAAGGACAACCTCCTTGACCTTTCTTTGAAGCATTAATACAATCTGCAAGCTTGTGGCCTATCTTTGCATACCCATAATAAGCACCAAAATGCCTCAACTATCCATATGGATGTACTAGCCCACCTTCACCTTGTGTCTTAAGATGAGGCACTCTATCATTAGCAACCCTTGGATTTGATCCTTGGCCCTACTGAAAGTGACCATTTCCACCACCAATTCTAGAGTTGGACAACCCCTCATCAAAACAAACTCTCTTTGAATCCTTCATTCTCCTTTCTCTGAGCTTATCTCCTTGAATCTGTTTAACATATGTCATGAGCCTAGAAATGTCCATCTCCCTAATAAGCATAACTATGTGTCATTCTTTAACAACCAAGTCTGAGATCCCAGAGAGAAACTTGTGCATTCTTGCACAGGGGATCAATCACAAGTGTAGGAGCATATTTTGAGAGTTTAGTTAACTTGAAGGCATCTTCACTCACACTTATTACTCCCTGTTCGAGGTTAACATACTCAATCAATTTGGCCTCCCTAAGCTCAAGACGGAAGAAATAATTAAGAAAAGAAAATTTGAACTCTTTCCAGCCAACCTTGTCATCACCCACTCTCTCACCCAACCATTGAGTGTACCACACTTGGGCTACTCCCTTCAAATGATAAGCAACCAACTCAACCTTCTCTTCTGAAGAAGCCCCCATAATAGCCAACACTTTGTAGATCTCATCAATGAATTCTTGGGAATCCTCATCAATTTTAGAACCATAGAACTATGGAGGATTCATCTGAGAAAAATCTCTCATGGTAGCAGCTGGATGGGTTTATGAGGAGGAGGAACAACCTTTCTAGTTTTGTTGGTCATAGCCTGGGCCAACATGACAAAAGTAGTCTGGAAGTCAGCATGAGTAGCTGGCTCTCCCATAGGCCTTTGAGGATCTTGGTCCACATTAATAGGAGCTTGTATCGGTTGAGGTGCTCTACTTTGAGGCATCATTTGTAAAGGCATCAAAGAGCATTCGTTAGATTTAAGAAAACTTAGTACATGTTCTATGGGATGACATGAATCATAAAGAAGTGAGACATTTTCTAAAACATCGCGTAGTCTCCTACTCATAGATGTGGTGCACTTCACACTTGTGTTGGACTCCGAGGATCTTTTAAAAACCTTAGGGCTCTGACACCAAGTCTATCTTGACTCAGACCTAGAGTCTAGCTGTAACATGGTGAATGAGATCACTAAAGGAACCTCAAACTAACCCCTTAGCATTTAATAAATCATTAAAGGTAAATCAATGAGAGATACATAAGAGGAAGCATCAACACAATATAACACAACACAACTCATATCGTAAGGAGGGTCATAACATACGAGTATACAAGTCTGAAACAGAAATAACATGTAGCTCTAATACATGCCTCTAACTCAAAACATAAGTTAAGGGCTTAGAAAGACCTTGGCTCACCCTGAACATAAAGAAAGACTGTCTCCACAACATAGGCATATCATGGAAAGTAAGATAGATGACCATGTCTTTGAAGCATCAGGATTCACCTGATTTGGATCATCAAAGTATATGGATCTAGCCACGGGGATGGATGATAGGGTCACCTGCATCTACATAGTGATATAATGCAGGCATAGAGTATTCATTAGTACTTTTGAATATACTAACTATCCGGGCATACAATTTAAAAAAATGCATGAAAAAACCTGCAGTTAAATGATAAATAACAAGGGCATATATATATATATATATATATATATCAAGAAAATACCATATTGAGAGAGAGAGACAGAGAAGTATACAAAAGAGAATACCATATCAAGATGCCTTAAACAATGATGCATGAATGCCATAATACATAAACGTAAGTGGAGATGTAACCTTAACCGACATGTCAGACCATGTAAACTATTACATGGAATCCTAATATTGCCTCTACACCAGAGAAAGAGTAGTTTACTTGCCAAAGATAGACTATACCTCACTTTACGGACCTTTCCCATTTCGAAGAGTATAATACATGAAACATAGTTAGCCATATTAGGAATAAACATGAACCTACGTATAGCGGCACGTAGTTATGAGAAAGGTAGGCTTTATATAAGGATGTTATAAGAAAGACAGGCTTTATATAAGGACTCTTAGGGATAACCCCACCACCTCCAATCTCATTCGGTGCTAAGTCAACATCCCATGGAATACATATATATATTAACATGCTTGTCGTAGGATCATAATTATTGCAAATCATTATCATTCATACTTGGACTTAAAACCAAAATTATAATTCAAAACATACGTACATGCATAGGAATAGCTCATCCATAACTTCTACATGATGGTGTAGACACACCCTTGAATTCTTAAAGCCAAATCATAATAATCATAGTGATCATTATCATGTCATAATCAAACATGCCTTGAAACCATGTTGATAACCATAATTGGTAACCAATTGCATATCAAAACCTTATGAAAAGCATTGTTCATGCATACTCATGGCATGAGACATGAGAATAAAGTATGGGTACATGAAATTCATACTTAAATCATGATAATAAGGTAAAAATATACATAACTCATGAAGAAATAAACATTTGGATCATACTTGAAATTACCCATGCATGAATTCATAGTTAAAGGGGACATGCAAGTTCATAATTCATGTAAACCATTGGAATAAGAATTAATTCATGTAAATCATAATTACTAATTATCCGTATGAGAATTCCATCAATTTGAAGTCAAAATATGAAAATCATATTAGATCATAGTTAAAGTTGAAGAAATAGATGAAAGAGATTTTGGGCTCTAAGGTTGAACTGAAACCAAGGTTTAATCCACACATACCTAACTTAGCTTGAGGAGTTTGAGATGAGATCAACTCGAACTTGAATCCCTAGTTTAATCCTAGGTTGAATCTTTGAGTGGTAGGCTTGAGAGTGTTTTTAGGAGTTTGGCTGTAGAGACTAAATGTTAGACTTGAATGAAGTATTAGGAATAGTATAAGGGCTGATTTAGGAGTTAAAGAAATGAATAAAATTCCTAAAAATCCTTGGATTTAGGACAAATTACCGAAAATCCCTTAATAAAAATGAGTTAAAAAATTTTGCGGGGAATCACCACCGAAGGTTTCACGATTCATGAAGCTATTCAGGTTTATGGTTACCCCTTCATGAATCTACCAAATGGTCAATATGGGGATATTTAAGGTGAGGTGGCTCTCTAAAAAACCACACAATGGTTTGTACTGCTCACCATGTTCTCTGATGTGCTTTATGATGGACACACTTTACTTAAAAACCTCCTTCAAAGTCAAGACATCCCTGCAAATGGCCAAGGGTCCCTTCACGGACCCTTTGATAGCACATCGACCCTTTAAAAGGTCATGAATGGTCCCTAGAAAAGGGTACCCTAGCAAAAATCATCAGGAAGCCTTTTTTGATCACCGTTAAAGCCTTGCAAAATTCAAGTTCTTACAATCTTCTACTCCTACTTGTCGAGGAAGTGGTAAGTTTCACCTAGGAAAATGTTTGGCAAGTAGAGGTGTTCTCTATTACTCTGGAAGAGTAGATCATAAGATGAGTAAATATCCGTGGGTGCATAAAAAAGAAAAAGATAGTCGTTCCCGAGCTCAACCTTACCCTTCTTCAGCCCCTAGGCCAGTATGGTACTCCATCCGGTATGTTATGAGATTTTGTTGATTTTGATATTACTCTATAATAATCTAGTATGGGTTGACTTATGCATGTTATACATCCATTGATTATAGAACTCATAGGGTCAAATTCTAGTTTTCTAATGAACCGATTCTTAAAAGAAAGGGTAGTGACCCAATATTTAAGGGTTGATTAATTTCTTGTCTCAAAGGTTTGAAATGATTTCTAAGGGGTGCACCTATCATCTAGTTTGGGTTAGAAATATAAATTATGACACTCTTACTCTTGTGTCTGTCCCTATTGTAATTTAGTTTCCCAATGTGTTTTCTGAAGATTTGTCTGGCATTTCCTCTATAAAAGGAAATAGACTTTGACATAGACTTTCTTCCCGACATCCATCCTATTCTATCCTCCATACCATATGGCCCCAGCAAGGCTAAAGAAGTTAAAAGGACAATTTAATGTGCATGAATGAAAATATCCAACTTGGCTCTTGAACTACCAGCAGTTATTTTTGCATAAAAAAATATAGCATCACTATCTTTATAGGATACATGTTGATGTATTTATCAACTATAAGAGTTTGAAATATGTGCTTAGCAAAAGGGACCTCAATTTAAGGCAAAGAAGGTATCTTAAACATCTAAAGAATTATGACATAAGTATGCTATATCATTTGGAAAAGGTAGATGTTGTAGTTTACACACTTAGTAGGGTATCTATAGGTGTTGTGGCTCATGTTGAGATGGAAAGTAAGAGTTGGTGAAAGAGGTGCACCGTTTGTCTTAGTTGAGAGTAAGGTTGAGCGATTCAAATGAGGATGGTATTCATGTACATAATAGGTTTGAATCATCATTGGTAACAAATGTTAAAGCAAAAAAAGACTTGGCTCCAACCTTAGTTGAAATGAAGAAGTTGGTTCTTGAAAATAAGATAGTGGTTTTCTTATAAGGGGGAGATGGTGTGCTTCATAACAAAGGCCGGTTGTGTGTGTTTAAAAAGTTAATGGACTAAGAGGCATGATTTTAAGTGAAGCTCATAACTCTTCATATTCCATACATCCAGATCTACCAAAATGTACAAAGAATTCAAGGAGATGTATTGGTGGAATGACAGGAAGAAGGACATACATAGGTTTGTGAGGTAGTGTCTTAATTGACAACAAGTGAAGTTAGAACATCGAAGGATGGGTGGCCTAGTCCAAGATATTGAAATTACAAGTTGGAAGCGGGAAGATGTGAATATGGACTTTGTGATGTCTTTGCCTTGTACTAGGAAGCAGCATCATTCCATTTGCATGATTGTGGATAAAATGAAAAAACAACCTATTTTTTACTGGTAAATACTTTTTTTGGTGTCAACGATTATGCTAAATTATACATCCACGAATTGTTAAGGTTGCATGGTGTACTATTCTCCATCATATTAGATCATAGTACCCAATTTACTCCTCATTTATGAAAATTATTTCAATGGGATATTGGTACCAAAGTGAAGTTATGCATCTCTTCAAATCAGTGGACAAGCTGAACAAACCATTCAAACTCTAGAAGACATGTTGAGAGCTTGTGTATTGGAGTTCAAGGGAAAATAGAGTAATCGTCTACTGTTTATTGAATTCGCCTACAACAATAGTTATCATTCAAGTATAGAGATGTCACTATTTGAAACTTTATATGAAAAGAGATGTAAATCACTAGTGGGATAGTTTTAAGTGGTTGAGATGGCATTCATTCATACCAATTTAGTACTTGATACTATAGAAAAGGTGAGGCTCATACAAAAAAGGTTGAGGATGGCTCAAAGTCTCCAAAGTTCATATTCAGGTATTCGAAAGAGGGATCTTGAGTTCGATCTAGGAGATTGGGGGTGCATTTGAAGGTTTCACCCATGAAGGGTGTTAATGCAATTCGGTAAGAAGGGAAAATTCTTAGGTATGTAGGAGATTATAAAATTATGGAGTGAATTTACAAGGTAGCATAGAAGTTAGATTTGCCGAATGAATTGGTATGATTTATCAGGTGTTTTATGTGTCCATGTTGAGGATATTTAGGAGTGACCCCAACTCCATTCTTTCATTGGAACATGTAGGAGTCGAAGAGAATTTGTCTTAGAGGTTCTGGTTGAAATCTTGATTGACAAGTTAAAAGATTAAGAAATAGGGACATTGAATCTGTCAAGTAATTTTGGAGTAACCAAGGGATTGAAAAGGCTACATGGGAAGCAGAAGCAGACATGATGGAACAATACCCTTACCTTTTTCTTTAATTATTATTATAAAAGCCCTAGACTTCGTAAGACTTTAACAGGCTTTAAATCATGTTTTTGAGATTTGTTTTTGCTGGGGGTGACTTTTAAAGAACCCTCTATGGACCATAGTGGGCATCTATAGCATGGAGCGGTCCGTGGTGTTCTGCCATGGGGGAAAAGTGGCTTCCTTGAAAGGAGTGCACTCCATGAGACCCTTTACGGGCCGTGATGTGCACCACGCATCATGAAGGGGTTTGGTGGTGGGACCATTCCTTTAGTTAAGGTTGCATCGCACTCCATGTAACACACCACGAGCTATGGTGAACTTCATGGTTCGTGAAGTGTCCCATGGTGGTGTATTTTAAAGGTTTCCAATTCATTTACGTAGGGCTATTTTTGTCCATTCTGGGATCTTAAGTCCCTATTTGATGTGTGTGGACTTCTATGCCCTCCTAAAGTATTCCTAAACTACTCAAAACACTTTCATGCATTCCATAACACTTAGTCGCTCAAACGATTCACTCAAAAACACTCTTTGACTCTTATTCAAGCTCAACTAAAAAGTTCTTCAAGGATCCTTCAAGTTTGAATCTAAGTTATCTCCATTTCTTCAATTCAAGTAGAGGCCTATGGGATTCATCTATTATCTCCTTTTAATAAAGGAGCCCAACCTATTCTACATCTATTTCATGTATTTTCAAGTATGATCAAATTGGGGATTTCATGATTTGATATTCAAATATTGTAATCATGATACAGGTTATTTTTAAATTTATGGAATAATCATGGATTAACTTCAATTCTCTCGGCTTACATAGATTTCATGAGATGTCAACTATTATAACTTGATTATTATGAAATTTTGCATGAGTAATCTCAATTATGATTCAAATACACTTATACTCAATGATTGTGTATGTTTCTACTCAATTACCATGATCTATCCTTATTACTCATGTAACCATTCTTTACTCTCATATTTTATCAGATCATCATGCATGTACAATGATTTTACGTTAGATTTTGACTCTGAACATGAAAATAACTATGATTATAAACATCATTTGACCATGAATACTATTATTGTGTGATTATGATTATGGTATGGATATGATGAGGGGATTTAGGGCCTTGAGGATTGACCTGAGATCCCTAGGTGAGATTCAAGGTTCCGAAAAGGTGACCTAGGATCCTAGTATATTATGAGAAGAGTATTTAAGACCTTGAGGACTAACCTGAGGTCCCTATGGGGAGATTTTAGGATTTCAAAAAGGTGACCTAGGATTCTAACATAAATATGAATGGGGGATTTAGGACCTTGAGGATTGACCTAGGATCCCTAAGGGGGAGATTCATGATACCGAAAAGGTGACCTAAGACCCAAATATGAAAGAAGCTACTCTTGAGTATGATGTTGATACTCTGAGATCAAGACCAAGTTTAAGATGATGGATAAGCATAAGGCTTGATTGTTTATAATAAATCATGAAGTATTATGTTATGTTTGACTATATACTCATATTTTATTGCATTCCTATATATGTGGTACATTAAAACGTACCAATATATATACTATGCCTACATTATATCACAGTATAGGTGTAAGTAACCTCCCTTCACATCCTCATGGCTAGATCCAGACTATTATCTGATCCATATTGGGTGAGTCCTCATGCTTTAGGGACAGAGCCTACTATCTTTTAGCTTTATGTCATGTTATGTATTTGTGACAGTCTTTGCTTTATTTTGAGGGTGAAACAGGACCTGTATGATCCCCATTTATGTTCATGACTTAGAGGCATTGTTGGACATGTTTTATTTGGTTTTAAACTTGTACTTCTTTTATGTCTCTTGACCTTATGTAGAGTATGACTCTTATGATTTAGTTATGATATGTTCATACTTCCGCTTATGTTATTGTCTTCTTGTTTACCTTGTATGCTTATGTTATGCTAAATAAGTTAGTCTGGGGTTTCTTTAGGGATCTCATTCACCGTGATATGTATATTCCCTATGCTTGAGTCATGACAAATTTGGTATTAGGGCACTAGATTTTGAAAGGATCTTTGGAGTCCAACGTGTTGTATCAAGTAGAGTCTTATTCATAGGTGTGAAGCATACCACATTTATGAATAAGAGGCTACAAGGAATTGTATGAAAATATTTCACTTCTTCATGATTCATGTTATGTCATAGAACATGTCTTAAGGTTACTTAACTCTAATGAATGTTCATTGTGCCTTTGCAGAAAATGCCTCCTAGAAGAACACCTCGACCTAGAGACGGCCCAGCAAATGGGGATCAAGCTCCTCACGATCCTTTGGGAGAGCCAATCACTAATTATAAGTTCTATATCACATTTGGTATGCTAGCCTAGGCTATGAGTAATTGTTCTAAACAAGCTTTAGCTCCTCCTTCTCATATGCCTGACCTAGCTGCTAGGGTGATAGAATTTTCCTGAACGAATCCTTTGGAATTTTATGGCTCTAAGGTTGATGAAGATGACTAAGAGTTTATTGATGAGGTATACAAGGTTTTGGCTATCATGATGGTGTCTTTGAAAGAGAAGGTAGAATTGGTCGCTAATCAATTAGAAGGGGCAGTCCAAGTGTGGCTTACTGTCGCGCCCTATTTTTTCCTCGCGGAGAAATAGGAACCTGGACGACGTCGTGGCAACGACTCTTTTGGGATTTTGAAAAAAGGAGAGTCGCCACCTAATGATTTTGAGGTGCATTAGGACACCATTCTAACCTAAGGTCAAGGTCCAACCAGAGAGGAGGGTTCGGGCTCAAATTACCTCGAAGGGAAGGTGTTAAGCACCCTTCAAGGTCCGCAAAAGGCGGGTCCCGACCGTGTCTCGTATTTACGTGGGGGTGAAAACACAAATAGAAGTCTCACCTATTTTAATATTTCTAAATTAATGCTATGTGACAAAAGTTTGAACACCAAATAATAAATACTTAAACAAGTTGGGTTATTATTAATTCCTCGGATCAGACGCACTTGGTTTTATTACCAAGCCCCAGGACGAAAACCAAGGGTTCCATCCTATTGGGGTTAAGCGTATATCATCCTTTCCGAGTCCTATCTACCCCTACCCCCCTCCTAAGTTCATTTTATTAACTTAAAGGCGCATTAAAGAAAATGACAAATTCTAACGTTTCCTAAAAATGCCTATCGTCCCTCCTAATGTCCAAGAGGCATCGGACGTCTATTTTGGATAGGGTTTCTAAACTAGGTTTCCTATTAGACTCGCGTAACAAAACAACGAGAAACTTTGAAGACGACAGTTGGCACATATGGTTTCACATAGCCTCAAAGAATAAAACAAAAAAATGACGTATTAAAACATAAATAATTTATTTTCATTAAAGATAAATGTATCATATGCTCTTTAGAAATACATTTTTTAATATCCTATAAGCATGTTTTTCTAGGAAAAAAAAGGAAAGGCATACAAATCCTATAGGCATGATCTCTAGAAAATAGCACATGTTAAAAACATGAAACTAGTGCCAAAACGAAAAATAACATCCTAAAACATGATTTCTAATAAAGCATATATTCAACTTAAACATGATGCTAGTGCCAAGAAAAAATAACATCCTAAAACATGATTTCTAATAAAACATATATTCAAACTTAGTTTTGAACATGGAAATTTAAGGAAAGAAAAAATAGCGTCCTAAAACATGATTTCTATTAAAACAAAACTTAAACATGATACTAGTGCCAAGAATGAAAAATAACATCCTAAAACATATATTCAAACTTAGTTTTCTCGCGCGGAAACCAATTTGAAGATAACGTCCTAAAGACATGCCTACTGCAAATTTATTATTTTGTTCCAACATCGTTTAAAAAACAACGGTTTGTTTAAGCCTTTTCTTTTGATTCCTATGTTGAGTTTGCCTAGGTGAAGCAGATAGAAAATACAAGATCCCCTCTTCCCCCCTTTTCACTAGATCCCCCATTTCACTATCATCATTACAAGGCCGGAAAAGAAATAATAATTACAAAACAAAAAAAAAAGATAGAAAATCAAATTCTCCTGAGGCCTTCCACGTTCAACCTCCCCCAAGCGACTCTTGATGCTCTTATTTTAAAAGACAACCTGCGATACTAAAAGAGCGAGCAGTACCGAAACAGACAATAAGAGATTTAAACACTTATAAAAATCAGATGGGAGTATAACCTTATAGTTCGAATTGGCAGGGTATACTACAGGGACAAGTGATAGTAATTCAAGATCAGAATCACCCTTCGCTCTCGACACGTCAAGTTCACAAGAATCTTAAAGATTCCGAGCAATGCTTGTGTCAAGAAGAGCTTGCATCAAATTGCATCAACAGAAGAGAGGCCGCATTCGAAAGTAAGCCAAAAAATGCAGAATGTATCAAGTAATGGTAATATATGATATTTTAAGAGGTCTGTGGAAGTTCCTGTCCTTATCCCCCCTGAAGAGTGGGAGATGGAGTGTTTATATAGGATGGGGGAAAGAAAAATTTAAAAAGGTAAGAGAAAAAGGATATATTCTTACCATGATGGAGTGAATCAAATTGATTGGCAGAATATATTTTAATAACCAAATCAGTCAACTTATAAGGAAGGAAATAATAAAAAATTCAAAACACTTTCCTTACAGGTTGATTGCAGTAAAATCACAATCTCTTTTAATTTAGTAATTGAATAAATTCAGAAAATATGACTTAATAGCAGCAACCAAATTAAATGCTTAAGGCAATGTTCCTTATCTGTTATGAACTAAGATGGCAAGTCAATTAATCCTTTCCATAATCAAAAAGGGTTAATTAATTTAGGGCATATTTGGGCGATCAACACAGATAGACAAATTCACATAACTCGCAGGGATTATCAGGATTTATCGGTTTCTCAGAATCACCCAATTTCAATTAAACAAGGCTAAAGAAAAGAATACTGCAAATCTAGTGACTTTTCGTTAAAAAGATAATTGGGAGAGTAGACTTTGAACGAACAAAACGTCAAACTACAAAACAACGAACAATACTAAAATGAGAACAAACCGACTTTACGCGACGTTCTCCGATGAAATTGAAAAATAAACTCAAAGTTTTAAAAATACCCATTTAATCAAATGACGTCGTAAAATACCTTATGGGTCGGTCAAAATTGGGTGTCAACAGCTGCCCCTTCTTTGCTCGGAATGAAGGATGAATTGTTGAGCAAAGAAAGTTGACGGAGTAGCCGATTTTGACCGGCCTATAAAATGTTATAAGAGGGACTAAACAAAACGAAGAGTTGTGAAAAAAATATTATGGCCGAGACTTCGGTTTAAAGTCGCCTACATATCTCTGGTCATACGAGAATCAGGCTATGTGTAGTTCTAGATTTAGGAATGAAAGAAATTCCTTAAGATAGAAATAACGTTATCGAATTTAAATAGCTTGAACTGGGAGGATTAGGCATAAGGCGGTATAAGTGGCAAATGAAAGTGCGAGAACCGCTTGTGTCACAGTAATTATGTAGGCTTAAAAAAATTACATTTAAGAAATGAGAAGTCTTCGACCCCTGCAGCTTCAGATATGACTAAATGAAATGGTTAGTTCATAAATATAAAAATAGTGAACAAATGTGATTAATGCTATAAAGGAAATGACAAAAATAGATGAGAAACCGTATCTGCTTTTGAGAAAAAATAATCCTTAGCCTTTATAAATATTTGGATTTTCTTGAAAGGATTGTACTGATTCAATTGACTTTCAAAAGACAAAGCTTAACCTTGAATAGATTCGTTAGCAATATGATAATGTAAAAGCACATGATAACAAATAAATTGACAACTTAAATATCTTATTATAAGGCAGATAAACCTAAATGTCCTATTGTAAGGTGGACGAACCTAGATATCTTATTGTAAGGCGGACGAGCCTAAATGTCCCATTGTAAGGCGGACAAGCCTGAGTGTCCTATTATAAGGCGGACAGGCCTAAACGTCCTATTATAAGGCGGACAAGCCTAAACGTCCTATTGTAATGCGGACAAGCCTGAACGTCCTATTGTAAGGCGGACAAGCCTGAATGTCCTATTGTAAGGCGGACGGGCCTGAGTGTCCTGTTATAAGGCGGACGAGCCTTAATGCAATAACATGATTGATAGTAGGCCCAAATGATAACATAATTTGACTAATTAAAATGATTACTTATTTGCAGTAGGCCCAAATAGTAATTTGATCCAGATAGTAACTCTTTCAGTCGAATCTGACAGTAGGCCCAGGTATTGTCGGTTCCTGCATTTAAAGAAAAATTGTGAGTTTTGAAAGACAAGGTGGGATCATACCTTTGTTGTCTTTGATTTCATGGAGCCCAAAGTCGCACTCCACCGTAATGAAATTTTTGAGGATCCTCAAAAATTTCTGCCCCAGTTTAAAATATTTTCACTCGTGTATTGAAATATTGTGTACTCATGAATTTTGAGGGATCCGAAAAATTCTGCCCCAGTTTGACATGTAGGATTATTATGTTCCTGAATCACTCAAAGAAACTTGTCAATAAAAAGAAAGTGATTGTCTTGCATTTGAACGGTAAGGCTTGATTTTGAATCGGCATGTCATTAATGTCTAGAAGTTGGATGGATTAACTCTGGATTCGATTTGAAGGATTTGATTGACTTGAGGAATGAAAGGGATATTTTATTGATTGAGACCGGACCCAATAATGGGCTGCCTACGTATCCAATAAGGAAATCAGGTCAAACGTAGTTCAGGATTCATCGAGTACTTCTACATTTGGCAAGTCATCAAAATGAATATCTGTCTTAGGCATTGATCGAGGAAGCGTGCGAGTAAGAATGGAGTGAGGAGAGAGAGTCAAAATGTGTTTTAAATTGGATGGGAAGAAGGACGAGATACATTTTTACGGGTATTGAGCATGTTTGACATGTTGCAGTTTCTCAATCAAGCCGACGTTCAAATATTAGACAACCTTTAACAAAAGGACATAAATTACATACAAAAGTTAGTATATTACATGAATAAATAAAACATCAATTACAACTATAAAATTACGTCCGAATAAATTTAATGCTATGATAATGAATCTGAGCCCGTATAAATGAATGGAAATGATAACAAATTTAATAAAAGATATGATGCGAATAAATCAAGAAGAGTGAAATAAAAATTTTCAACTAAATAAACGAATAAGAATTCTAAATGCGCATGGCCTCGTTAAAGCAAAGGTAGGCCTAAAGCGATAAAAAGTGACCACGATAATAAGTCCAAGCCGTGTTGATATTATTTGGAGTTTAGAGTTAAATAAAAATAACAGATAGTTTAAAGACTTATTTTATTAATGATGATTGTAACTTTACAATTTTAAATGACGTAGATGGAACGTAAAAGGGGGTTTGGATAACTATAATTTTGAATTTCCCCGAAAGCATTGATTGAAAAACAAAGCCTTTTCTAAACTCTAGATAATATAACTTGGCTTGGATTAAATTATTGTGGTCACGTAGACACATAGTATGCAATATTTCGTCTTGGAGGGTGATTGGACCCTCTAGACTTAACAAGGTGGCTACTATTATGTAGATTGACCCCCTTAGGGTCAAACTACCTAAGGCTTATGCATGCATGATCTTATTTTTTTGGGGTGGATAGCTCTATCCTAAGTTTTCTAAAGAGTGGGTTTAGACACGGACTGGGTATTCTTATGCGAGAAGCACGTGGTCCAACGGTAGTAAGACTATCCGCCATTCACCACGCAAGCGCTTACTCTCTAAATTTTGGTTTGAAAAGAGTAGGGAGAAGTGCAAAGTCACGACATCACCTTAAAGAGAAATTAAGAGGGTCCCAAGTGGGGGAGTTTTATGAACGGAATGCCAATTTAATATTAAATGTAGACAATTAGCAAATAGCAGTGTTTATATATAAATTAAAGCAGTAAATAAGAAAAAGGGAGGGGAAAGGGACTAAAGGGAAAGAGGGAGGGAGTTAGAGGGAATAGGGGAAAGGAGTTAGCGGGATAGGGGAAGGGAAATTAGAGGGAATAAGGGAAAGGGAGTTAGCGGGATAGGGGAAGGGAGATTAGCGGGGTAGGGAGTTAGAGGGAATAAGGGGAGGGAGTTAGAGGGATAAGGAAGGGGGTCAGAGGGGTAAGGAAAGGGGTTAACAAAAAGGAAAAAATAAACAAGTCAGTAAGGATTAAATAAAATAAATAAAGAAAATTGCGAAAAATAAACACGAGACGCGTTATGGTAAGAGCCTTAGTCCCCAGCAGAGTCGCCATTCTGTCGCGCCCTATTTTTCCTCGCGGAGAAATAGGAACCTGGACGACGTCGTGGCAACGACTCTTTTGGGATTTTGAAAAAAGGAGAGTCGCCACCTAATGATTTTGAGGTGCATTAGGACACCATTCTAACCTAAGGTCAAGGTCCAACCAGAGAGGAGGGTTCGGGCTCAAATTACCTCGAAGGGAAGGTGTTAAGCACCCTTCAAGGTCCGCAAAAGGCGGGTCCCGACCGTGTCTCGTATTTGCGTGGGGGTGAAAACACAAATAGAAGTCTCACCTATTTTAATATTTCTAAATTAATGCTATGTGACAAAAGTTTGAACACCAAATAATAAATACTTAAACAAGTTGGGTTATTATTAATTCCTCGGATCAGACGCACTTGGTTTTATTACCAAGCCCCAGGACGAAAACCAAGGGTTCCATCCTATTGGGGTTAAGCGTATATCATCCTTTCCGAGTCCTATCTACCCCTACCCCCCCTCCTAAGTTCATTTTATTAACTTAAAGGCGCATTAAAGAAAATGACAAATTCTAACGTTTCCTAAAAATGCCTATCGTCCCTCCTAATGTCCAAGAGGCATCGGACGTCTATTTTGGATAGGGTTTCTAAACTAGGTTTCCTATTAGACTCGCGTAACAAAACAACGAGAAACTTTGAAGACAACAGTTGGCACATATGGTTTCACATAGCCTCAAAGAATAAAACAAAAAAATGACGTATTAAAACATAAATAATTTATTTTCATTAAAGATAAATGTATCATATGCTCTTTAGAAATACATTTTTTAATATCCTATAAGCATGTTTTTCTAGGAAAAAAAAAGGAAAGGCATACAAATCCTATAGGCATGATCTCTAGAAAATAGCACATGTTAAAAACATGAAACTAGTGCCAAAACGAAAAATAACATCCTAAAACATGATTTCTAATAAAGCATATATTCAACTTAAACATGATGCTAGTGCCAAGAAAAAATAACATCCTAAAACATGATTTCTAATAAAACATATATTCAAACTTAGTTTTGAACATGGAAATTTAAGGAAAGAAAAAATAGCGTCCTAAAACATGATTTCTATTAAAACAAAACTTAAACATGATACTAGTGCCAAGAATGAAAAATAACATCCTAAAACATATATTCAAACTTAGTTTTCTCGCGCGGAAACCAATTTGAAGATAACGTCCTAAAGACATGCCTACTGCAAATTTATTATTTTGTTCCAACATCGTTTAAAAAACAACGGTTTGTTTAAGCCTTTTCTTTTGATTCCTATGTTGAGTTTGCCTAGGTGAAGCAGATAGAAAATACAAGATCCCCTCTTCCCCCCTTTTCACTAGATCCCCCATTTCACTATCATCATTACAAGGCCGGAAAAGAAATAATAATTACAAAACAAAAAAAAAAAGATAGAAAATCAAATTCTCCTGAGGCCTTCCACGTTCAACCTCCCCCAAGCGACTCTTGATGCTCTTATTTTAAAAGACAACCTGCGATACTAAAAGAGCGAGCAGTACCGAAACAGACAATAAGAGATTTAAACACTTATAAAAATCAGATGGGAGTATAACCTTATAGTTCGAATTGGCAGGGTATACTACAGGGACAAGTGATAGTAATTCAAGATCAGAATCACCCTTCGCTCTCGACACGTCAAGTTCACAAGAATCTTAAAGATTCCGAGCAATGCTTGTGTCAAGAGGAGCTTGCATCAAATTGCATCAACAGAAGAGAGGCCGCATTCGAAAGTAAGCCAAAAAATGCAGAATGTATCAAGTAATGGTAATATATGATATTTTAAGAGGTGTGTGGAAGTTCCTGTCCTTATCCCCCATGAAGAGTGGGAGATGGAGTGTTTATATAGGATGGGGGAAAGAAAAATTTAAAAAGGTAAGAGAAAAAGGATATATTCTTACCATGATGGAGTGAATCAAATTGATTGGCAGAATATATTTTAATAACCAAATCAGTCAACTTATAAGGAAGGAAATAATAAAAAATTCAAAACACTTTCCTTACAGGTTGATTGCAGTAAAATCACAATCTCTTTTAATTTAGTAATTGAATAAATTCAGAAAATATGACTTAATAGCAGCAACCAAATTAAATGCTTAAGGCAATGTTCCTTATCTGTTATGAACTAAGATGGCAAGTCAATTAATCCTTTCCATAATCAAAAAGGGTTAATTAATTTAGGGCATATTTGGGCGATCAACACAGATAGACAAATTCACATAACTCGCAGGGATTATCAGGATTTATCGGTTTCTCAGAATCACCCAATTTCAATTAAACAAGGCTAAAGAAAAGAATACTGCAAATCTAGTGACTTTTCGTTAAAAAGATAATGGGGAGAGTAGACTTTGAACGAACAAAACGTCAAACTACAAAACAACGAACAATACTAAAATGAGAACAAACCGACTTTACGCGACGTTCTCCGATGAAATTGAAAAATAAACTCAATCACCGAAATATAAGTGTGAGGAAGTATGCCATTAAGTTCACTAAACTAATATGCTCTAACATTGGTTGTCGATCTTTGTCCTAGAAAGCACAAGTTCATTTCAGGGATCTCCAACTTGGTAGTGAAAGAGTTCTAGATGGCAATACTTGTGAAAGAAATGGACATCGTCTCTTGGCTCATGACTCATGTCGAGCAAATTGAGGGTGAAAAAAATAAGGAGAGGGAGATCAGAGTATCTAGGATGGGCCGGTTTGAAGGTAGGTTCTCAAATTCTACATTTGGTGGTCGAAATGGCTGTCCTTAACAAGGCCAAAGGTTTCAAGGTGAAGATAGGCCAGCTCATTGATGAGGCCATATTTCGGGCTAGCTTACAAAGAAACATTGTCCTTAGTGTGTGATTATTTCCAATCTTTAATTAATATGCATATGTTATGTCAGGAAATGGGATTAAAAGTACAAAAAGGCGGAGAAAAGCGGCATCGCCTAAAGAATCAGTGATCCATCAAATACTCAAAGAGATCATCTAGCATTGTAGCATCCAAGGTTCAAGCTTCAGTCAGGAATAAAGTCAGAATCAATGTCGCAAATAATATTTGACGCACCATGGAATGGTACGGAAGACCGCTTAAAGTTGTAGTACTCAAAGCCTCAAAACCTTGACAAGAAAATGATGTTATAAGAACTTTGATGAATCACCAAGTAGAATCAGCGAAGTGAAGAACCATCGCCTAGTGTTGCAAAAGAGAAAGCCTTATGAAGATACAGAGGAAAGTAGTCAAGTGCACATTCAGCGCATCATTAGAATACTCAGTGATGGTCGTCCTTGACCACCAAATGACAATTTGTGGCACAAACTCTCACACATTTGCCGGACTATATAAGGAAATTAGAAAGGACATTGTACATATCATATCAGAACATATCATTCTTCTTAGTTTTATATAGAGTGTAGTACATAGAACTTTCCTTCTTTGGAGTACATGGGTTGATAGGGTTTTGAAGCTTTGGAGAAGCAAAATTGGAGGAGATTGGCCGGTGATAATTAACTATTTTCTATTCCATCTTGTTACCCATGACTGCACCTGCTATATTTGGTATCAAATCTTTAATTTCTAGCATGTGTGGCTAAAACCCCCATGTTGGGGGTGTGCTATTGATATGGTTCTTGATTTATCTATTAGGTATTTGATATTTTGACTTATTTGTAGTTGATTTGAGTGTATTTTATATTTATTTCTATGTTTAATTTATAATTTCAAGGTTGCAAACTTAGAGTTTAATTTAGATCTTTGATTGTTTCCTTAGCCAGAATGATTAAAGTGTGAAATGGATATAATGGATGAAATCTCTTGGGGTTTCAGTTGAAGTCCACAACCATGGATTCAATGTCCAAGGTAATAGGAGTTTCGCTGAGACTTCTTAGGACAAGCATTTCCTTGGTGGTCCACGTATGATATCGTATTCATATTAAACACTTGTGTACCATAGTAGAACATAGGTTACAAGAAACCTAGCCTATTCACTCATTATCAACTCATTTAGTCAAATATTCAGACCCAGCTCGTAGATCAATTCTCATATTTGCACATCCCCAACATCTTCCCTAATTTTTTGATTAACTAGTTAGTTAGACGTTTAGTTTGATTCATGCTTTCAATCATAGCAACCCTAAAATCCTACAATTGCTTAGTCCAACAGACCACTTCTATCTTGAACTATGAGTCCTTGTGGGATTGGACCTCAACTTGTCAGTTGGATTATTATGCTGATGATGATTGCCCCTGCTTCCTTTGAGTAACCAGGTTGAGCGACATCAAAAATGGCGCCATTGTCGGGGAATCAGTGAGTTCATAACTGAAATATTTGTTGAGCTTTGTTCTTGTAGTTAGAGTTGTTTTTAATATATTCTTGTTGTTTTGTTGTTGAAAAATAGGTGCTAAATGGAAGAAGAAAGGAGCATTAAAGGAGAAATCGTGGGAGATATATACGACCTCTGAAATATAAAATGGGACCAAGTAAGCAACGTAAGGGCAATTTTGTTGCCTTCAATAGATGCAAATGCCGAATTCAAAATCATGGATACAATACTATAGTAACTTGGGCTTAGGGGATTATTCATAGGACAAGCATGTGAGGATCCCTATGAACACCTTCAAAATTTCATGGATGTGTGCTCACTGTTCAAGTATTGGGGTGTCACGCAAGAGGCTATTAGACTGAGGCTTCCCCTTTTTCCATAATGAGAGAAGTTTTGAAGTGGTTGGCTGAGCTTCCTCAAGGGTCAATTGCATCATGCGAAGAATTGCAGAACGAGTTCCTCAAGAGATTCTTTCCACCTTTAAAAATGATAAAGCTGAGGAGGAACATCAAATTTTTAAAAGAATTGATGATGAACCATTACATGAGGCTTGGCAGGAATTTTTGAAACTTCTACTTTAGTGTCTAACTCATGGGATCCCTGATCATTGCCTGCTGCAATATTTCTTTGTAAGCTTAAGTGTCGTCACTAAGAGTGTGGCTGATCGATTAGTCCGAAGGGAGCTTTTGAAGCAAACATTTGCAGTAGTTGCAGAGTTACTAGATGAAGTCACTAAAATATGCAAGGTGTGGTACACTCATGAGGATTATTCTTCATCTATAAAAGGGGGAATATCTAAGGAGATGTTGGTTAAATAGAAGGAGTGAGATGAGGTCATAGGAAAAATGGTGAAACAACTGGATTTGATAACACAATATGTGAACAAAGTACCACAACTTAACGTTGTACAAGATGTAGGTATTTTGCCCTATGAGCATGTTCCAAGTGGGAATGACCGTGAAAAAGAGGTGCACTTCATTAGGAATTAAGTATTGGGTTCTCAGTCGACCTTTCAAGGGTCACTCGAGAATCAAGGTCAGAACATTGGAAATAGTTGGGTTGATGGTCAAAGAATGAACAAATCTTTACAATGTCATGATGAGAGAAAATAGAGATTCAATTTATCTTAATAGTATATCAAGTCAGCCAAATCGCAAGTTGATGAGATGCTTGCTCAGGTTTTAAACAAAGTGGAAGCTTCAGATAATGTACTGAAGGAGATGAAATTAGGATGGCCCAATTGAACCAAACAGTGTTGTCTTATGCCGCTTCACTTAAAAGCTTGTAAGCATGCCTAGAAGTGCTCTCGTCCCAAATGAACAACCAAACAAGAGACAATGATCACATATGCATGGCCATCACTATCGGAAGTGGCAAACCTCTTGAATTAAGCATGAGATCCAATATCCCTTTATTTAGGAGAATTAAGGAGAGTGTGTATGGTACCGAAGATGGGGATAGATTAATAGTGGTTGAACTGGAAATGATTAAAAAAGAGGCCACTCCTCAAAGGTTGTACATAGGTGCTTCAATTTTCCCTCAGAAGCAGGAGAAAAGTGGCGATGAGGCTAAGTTTCAAAAATTTTGTCCCTCTTTAACTCCATGACAATTAATATTCTATTATTGGAGTCTCTCAACAAAATTCCAGCATATGCATAATTCATTAAGAAGTTGGTGACTAAAGATAAAGCCCTAGAGTGTGAAAAGATTGAAATGCCACACAATTGTAGTGTTATTCTGAAGAAACATATGGCTGCAAAGAGAGATGATCTGGGTGCATTCACAATACCGTGCACTGTCAAAACATGTGAGTTTTTTAAAGCCTTATGTGATTTGGGGACTAGTATAAATTTGATGCTATCATGGTGTTTGAACAACCTAGTGCGAATACCTTGGCCTCAAAAACTATGAAGCTACTTATGGACGATCGATCAATCAAAAGACCAGCTGGAATATTATATGATGTCCTGGTGAAAATAAGTAATTTCTTATTCCTATCCGATTTCATAGTTCTTGATTATGACAAGGATGTCGGTGTGCCTATTATTTTAGGGAGACCATTTTTAGCCACAGGAACGACCTTAGTGGATGTTGAAAATGGGAATCTAAAATTTAGGGTGAATGATGAAGAGGTACGTTTCAATATTAATAAATCACTAAGAAGGCCTGATGACTTCCAAGTGAATACCTTTGTAGATGTAGTGGATAAGGTTGTGCAAGACCTTGGAGAGTTAGCTTACTCAAGAGCTGTCTCAATGGTTGAAATTATGTGGAGAAAGATGTGAATAATTGTGATGACGTGGTGGCTGCAATGATGGGAGCTAGAAGTCACTCAAGAAACCCGACCAAGCTTGACATAGATTTGAAAAACCATGAATGCAGCCAACAAACCCGTCTTTTGAGGAACCACCAAAACTTTAGTTGAAAGAGTTACCAAACCAGTTGTAATATGTATTTTTGGGAGAGAAGAATACATTGCCAGTGATTGTAGCAGCAGGGCTACATGAAAAGCAAATTAAAGCTCTGGTTAAGGTGCTCTAGAAACATGTAAAAGCTATTGGTTGGACTATCCCCGACATTGTGGGTATTCCTTTGGGAATCTGCACAAAAAAATTAAACTGGTTGAGAGCTGCAAACCTAGTGTTGAGCATCAGTGTTGTCTCAATCCACCCATGCAAGAGGTAGTAAAAAGGAGATCATTAAGTGGTTGGATGCTAGAATGATATACCCAATTGCAGACATCAAATGGGTAAGTCCAGTCTGTGCCCAAGAAGGAAGGTATGACTATGGTTCGAAACATAAAGGGGCAACTTATATCAACACGGTCAGTCACCTGATGGCGAATCTGCATGAACTGCCAAAAGCTAAATGCATCAATGGAAAAAGATCACTTCCCATTACCCTACATTGACCAAATGTTAGATAGATTTGCTGGGAGGGGGTGGTACTGTTTCCTTAATGGGTACTCTGGGTATAATCAAATATAAATCACCCCTGAAGATGAAGAAAACCACCTTTACTTGCCTTTATGGTACATTCTCTTTCAAAAGAATTCCATTTGGGTTACATAATGCCCCTACTATATTTCAAAGGAATATGTTGTCCATTTTCACCAATATGGTTGAAGATTCAATGGAGGTGTTTATGGATGATTTCTCAGTAGTGAGTGATACTTTTTTGTCATGACCCAGGCGTAGGGTCTAGGAGTGACTTGGCGAATGGGGACCTGAGAGTCTCCAAAAAAGCCTCAAAGTACCTATATTCACATCATCGATTCAGAAGAGTATACCTATAGTAAATACATAGTTCTAAGGGACAGGAAAGTAGGACTCATACTATGGTTATGTGTTAGGCAAAGGGATTATCGTGGATCCACTTTATACGCAACACATAAAGACTAAGGGGCGGGTAAGTATGACTCACTCTATGAGGGCAATTCAGCACATAGGATCTTTTACATCATAACATAAAACACATCATCATACTCATAACCAACCCACATAACGATATCTAATATATAACCATATCCATAAACATAATATCCGTATACAACACTTCACATATAAATGTAAAAGAGTCTACAAGATGTCCAATAATGCCTCTAGTCGTAAGATAGGATAGGGGCCAAGACATGTCCTGGGCTCACCCTTAAAGTAAATAACATAAATCAAAGCACAATAGGTAGAGGAATGGCAGTTTGTCCTTAAAAGATAGGACTCACCACAACAAGAAAATCTCATGATCCAAGCTAACCATCATATGGTGGATGAAGGTACTCCTCAGTCCCTAGGGCATTCAATGCAAATGACTTATTAAACTTGCATTCATTGTTAGATGACAAGGGCACATAATGTAGAAAGAAATATATATCCAAAGGTAAGTAGTATAACAATATGTCATAAAACTCATGATGCATGAAATGCAATAATATTCATACAAAGTGGGGATGTGACCTCAACCGACATATGTAAGACCAAACAAGCTATTACTTGGAATCTTGATGTAATTCCTACATCGGTAAAGAGGTGGTTTACATGCGAAAGGTAAACCATACTTCACCTTACAGGCACCCCCATTATGGAGAAGCAACCTTCCTTAAGGGCACCCCCATTATGGAGACGCAACCTTCTTTATGGGCACCTCCATTTTGGATAGGATTTTCACATCATATCATATCATACTTCTCCTTATAGGCACCCCTATTTCGTAGAATTAACCACCCTTACGGGTATCCCCATTTTGGATAGGATTTTATTAAACATATACCTATAATTAGGACATAGTCAAGGAAAGGAAAAGGGACCTTACAGAAAGCCCTAAAACCCCCAATCCATCGGTGCTAAACCACATCCCATAAGGATACATATATGTATACATGCTTTCAAAGAGATGAAAATATGATCAAATTGTTTCAATGCACACTGGGAGTTAAAAGCCAAACATCATTCATAATAACTCATTCTTGGGCTCAACTTCCAGATCACATTAGATATCGTTCTTTTCATGCATCGGAATAGCCCATTCACAGTATCAAATGAGATGTAAACACCCAATATGCTTAAAGCGCCAATATCATAGATATTTATATGATCATATTTTGTCATAACTAATATCTTATTAAGATCATATACATAAACGTAATTGGGCTTAACCCATTTTATAATTTTCATAACATCCCATGCTCATAAATGGATTTACAATGAATGATATGTGAATACCAATAGGTAACATAGATTCAATTTAAAATCAACAACATAGTATGAAATTCAATTAAACCCATAAGTAAAATCCACATTCAAATCATGATGTTTATTATCCATTCTTAGATCAAACTTTAAAGGGACAATGAATACACAAAAATTCATAATAATAATGCAATTCAACATAATAGGGCTTAAATAAACTTAAAATAAACAAATACACATAGCCATACTTCAATTGAATTTAATAAACAATAATTCTTACAACCTATATTTAAAGTAAGCAAAATTCCATGAAAAATCAAGTGAAAAGAGTTTGGGTCTTTTTGGTTGAAAGGAGATAAAAATCAATTCAACATACCTTTGCTAATGAAGAAGATTCAAAAAGAAATTTTATGAAAAAGGGGTTTTCCCTTGATTCCCAAGCCTAGTCTTCACAAGAGCCTTTGAGAGAATTCTTAAGGCGAGTTTAGTGTAATTCTTAGTGTAAGGATGAATTTGAATGAGAGAAATAAAGTATTGGTCATTTGAGTGTCTTTAGGTAGCATAGAAAGTCGCAAAAGGCCCTTAGGATAAACCATAATTACGAAAATATCATTAATGAAATGAGTAGAAAAATTGAATTCAGGGTCTCAAGGAGGGGGTATAAGGTCTGTGAGGCACTATACGGACCGTATACTTGCCTTTGGTCCAACACATAGAAAACTTCCACTTGACGAAGGTCCGAGACGGTAATCCCATACTTAGAAAAATTTGACGTAGGAACCTATACGAGAGGCTATATGGACCGTACCAAGCCACATAGTCCGTATACTCGTCCGTACCACTTCACTTAGAAAATTCTTCATGACAAAGTTTCGAGATGGTGATCCAATACTTAGAAACTTTTCATTCTGGCACCTATACTGGAGAGCCTCATGAACCATGAAGCACTACACGGTCCGTAAGAGGGGCCATGTGACATGACTTAGGCTAAAATCTGTAGAGTCTCAAGCCCAAAGCTACCATAGAGTCCATCACACGGTCCATATAGCCTCACACAGACCGTGTGGGGTTAAGTGTAGTAGGCCTTGGTCCCAAACTCCATATTAAGGCCTTCACACCCCACACAAGTCTAAGGGCCACTTCAAGGAGACTCCACACGGTCCATATAGCACCACACAAACTGTGAAGGCATCCATGAAGTGCCACTTTGGTCCAAAACTTTCCGAAACCAAATTTTCAATGTCCATTGAAGTTGTACAAAATTCGGGTCCTACATCATCTCCCTCTTGGGACCATTCGTCTACTGTGCTAGAACAAGTCTTGACTTAGAACATGAAACATTCAAACACAAGATACAATGCATATTTCATCACTTGGAAATCATAAAGTCATTAAAAGTCATATCAAAATGCATTCAAATCATTCAAAACATCTAAAAATCATTTTTGTTCACATGTATGCATGTCATGTCATGAAAGTCAAGAATGAAAGAATTAGGATCACATGGAGAAGGAAGAAGCTAATACCTTAGGCTTGAGTAGATTGGAAAAGATGGGGATATCATTTCATCATGTTCAACTACATCTCCCATGTAGCACTCTCCACATATTGATTTCTCCAAAGTAACTAAACAGAAGCCAGATCCTTGTTATAAAGCCGCTTCACTTGCTTATCCAAAATCTCAACCAGAACTTTCTCATAAGACATTTTCTCTTCAACCTCAACACCTTCCAAGGGTACAATAGTCCTAGGATTACCAACCAACTTGCTCAACATAGATACATGGAAAACCGACTGAATAGAACTCAAATTTGAAGGCAATTGCAACCTATAAGCCACATTCCCAATCCGCTCAACAATCTCATAAGGACCTACATATAGGGGACTTAGTTTGCCCTTCTTTCCAAAATGCTTACACTCTTCATAGGTGAGACTTTCTTATACACCCAATCACCAACATGAAACTCAAGATCCCTCTTCCTAACATTTGATTGGACTTTTAACATTTTTGGGTCGTCTTCAGCCTCGCCTAATCAACTTCACCTTATCCATAGCCTCCAACACCAAATACGGGCCAATCAAAGCAATTTCTCCCAACTCAAACCACCCTATCAGAGATCTACACCTCCTACAATATAAAGGTTCAAACGGTGCCATTCTAATTCTAGCATAAAAGCTATCATTATAAGCAAACTCAATGAGTTGAAGATGATCATCCAATTACCTTTGAATTCCAACACACAAGCCCTCAACATGTGCTCCAAAGTTTGAATTATCCTCTAGGCTTGTCCATCGATTTTAGGATGAAAGGCGGTACTCAACTTCACCTTTGTATCAAGTCCTCTTTGAAATGACCTCCAAAAGTGTGAAGTAAATTTGGTGCCATGATCCAATATGATAAACCTAGGCACCCATGCAACCTCACCAACTCATGGATGTATAACCTAGCATAATCTTCGATACTAAAGGTGGTCTTGACCGGTAGGAAATGAGAAGACTTAGTCCTCCCGTCAATGATAACCTAAATAGTGTAAAATTGTCTTCGGGTCTGAGGAAAACCAACTACAAAATCCTTGTTCACATCTTCCCACTTCCAAGTAGGAATTTCAATATCTTGAGCCAAACCACTGGGCCTTTGGTGCTCTACCTTCACTTGTTGACAATTAGGTATTTCGATATAAACTTGGCTATATCCTTCTTCATACCATGCCACCAATACACTTTCCTTAAATGCCGATACATCTTAGTAGATCCTAAATGAATAGAGTGATGAGAGTTATGGGCTTCACTCACGATCACCCTCCTAAGATCATCCACATCCGGAACACATAACCGATCTTAATACCGAAGCACACCATCTTTCCCTTGGAGAAAACCTCTATCCTCTTTTCAAAAACTAACCTCTTCAACTCAACCAATGATGGATCTAGATATTCCTTAGTCTTAACATCAACAACCACAAAAGATTTTGCCACTTAGCCAAACGGTGAACATACCTTGCCAACTCCTTCTTTCCCTCATCAACATGAGCTACAATATTCATAGATAGCCTACTTAGAGCATCAGCTACAATATTTGCCTTAATGGGATGATATTGCACACTCATGTAGTAGTCCTTAAGGAGTTCCAACCATCTCCTTTGCCTTATGTTAAAATCCCTTTAAGTGAACATATATTGAAAACTCTTGTGGTTGGTGAAAACATAAACATACACCCCATATAAGTAGTGTCTCCAAATCATCAAGGCAAACACCACCGTCGCTAACTCAAGATAGTGAGTCACGTAATTACGTTCATGCACCTTCAATTACCTTGAGGCATAAGATATCCCCTTACCGTGTTGCATAAGTACACAACCTAACCTAATCCTAGAAGCATCACAATATACAACAAATCCATCTAAGCCATCTGGTAAAGTCAAAACAGGAGCCGATGTAAGCTAATCCTTCAAGATCTGAAAACACTTCTCATATTCGTCCAACTATAGAAACTTGGCATTCTTTTGAGTCAACTTAGTCAATGGAGATGCAATATATGAGAACCCTTCAACAAACCTTCTATAGTAACCCTCCTACCCAAGAAAGCTACAAATATCTGATGGAGTTAATGGTCTAGGCCAATTCTTCATGGCCTCAGGCTTCTTTGGGTCAACCTTAATACCATCACCGGATACCACTTGACCAAGAAAGGCTACTTAAACCCAACAAAACTCACAGTTTCTAAACTTAACATACAATTTCTTCTCCATCAAAGCTTGAAGAACTAACCTCAAATGATCCATATGCTCCCGCTCTCTTCGGGAATAAATAAGGATATCATCGATGAATACAACCATAAAACTATCAAGGAATGGTCAGAACACTCGATTCATAAGATCCATAAATACAGCTGGAGCATTCGTCAACCCAAACTACATCACCATAAATTCAAAATGCCCATATATTGTTTGGAAAGCCATCTTGGGAATAACACACTCCTTAAATTTGAATTTATGATAATCGAAATGGAGGTCAATCTTTGGGAAATGGGTGGCCCCTTGAAGTTGATTAAACAAGTCATCAATCCTAGGCAACGGGAACTTATTGTTGATAGTCACCTTATTGTGTTTCCTATAATCAATGCACATTCGAAGAGACCCATCTTTTTTTTCTTACGAATAACACCGGAGCACCCCATGGAGATATACTTGGCCTAATAAAGCCTTTCTCTAACAAATCCTTTAAATGATCTTTCAATTCCTTCAACTTAGTTGGTGCCATATGATAAGGAGGAATAGAGATAGGTTGAGTGTCCAAGAGAATCTCTATTCCAAAGACTACTTCCCTTTTAGGAGGAATACTGGGAAATCTTTAGGAAATACATCTGGAAACACCTTCACCATCAGGACTGATTCAAGAGTAGGTGAATCGGATTCCATATCCTTGACTCTTATAATATGATAGATACACCCATTGAGATCATCTTTCGAGCCTCAAGGTAGGAAATAAAATGACCTTTAATAGTAGAGTTGCTACCCTTCCATTCAAGAACAAGCTCATCCGAAAATTGGAACTTGACTTTCCAGGTTCTACAATCTATAGAGGCATATAAAGCATCTACCCAATCCATCTCAAGAATTACATCAAAATCAAGCATCTCAAGGTCTACAAGATCATACGAGAATACCTTATGCAAAATAGAAATAAGATAATCCCCATAAAATTCATGAGCAATAATGGATTCCCCCACTGGAGTATAAACCGAAAAGGGCTCCCTTAGAATTTCAGGAATCAAACCAAACTAAATAGAAAAAACAAGAGTTACAAAAGATAAATTAGCACCTGGATCAAGCAAAGCATAAGCATAAAAATCAAAGACTTTTAACATACCAATCACAACATTCAAAGTTTCCTCCACTTCCTAACGAGCATGAAGAGCATATAACCTATTATTTCTTAGGACATCACCTTGCGGAGCTATTTCTTGGTCTTGGGAACCTTGAGCTACTTGACCTTGACCCCTCTTAGAAACCTTAGGACAATAAGAAATCTTGTGGTTCCTATCACAACACCCAAATCATACACCTATATTCTTCCAACAAGTACCCGAGTGATTCTTCTTCCAAGTAGCACATGGGGGAGGCATTGGACAACCTCCAACCTGTGCCTTAGGGGGAGACACCCTAGTAGTAGCAACCCGAGCATTAGAACCTTGGCCCTGTTAGAAGTGAGCGTAGCTACCACCATTGGAGTTAGAGAACCCATTATCATAACGGGTCCTCTTAGAATCATATACCCTCTTCTCCTTGAGCTTTTCTCCCTCAATCTATTCAACATATGTGATGAGCTCAGAGATGTCTATGTCCTAAATAAGCATAGTCGTATGACATTCCTTTACAACCAAATCAGAGATACTAGAAATGAACTTGCGATCTTGCAAAGGGGTTAGCTACAAGCATAGGAGCATATTTTGAGAGCTTAGTGAACTTGAGGGTATAGTCCCTCACACTCTTACCACCCTAATTAAGGTTGATGAATTCAGTCATCCTAGCTTCCCTAAGCTTAAGTGGGAAGAAACGATCTAGAAATGCAAACTTGAACTCTTCCCAATTGACAATATTACCACAAACTCTCTCCATCAACCATTTAGTGTACCAAACTTGAGCCACATCTTTCAACTGATATGCAACCAACTCAGCCCTCTTCTCAGAAGTGACTCCCATGATATTAAACACCTTAGTGAGATCATCATAATCTCTTGAGCATCCTCATCATCCTTTGACCCATAGAACTCTGGAGGAATCATCCGGGTGAAATCTCTCACCCTAGAAGCTGGAGTGGGATCCCGAGGAAGTTAGCTTGCCTAGTCTGAGAAGTCACAACTTGTGCAAGCATAGCAAAGGATGTAAAAAATTCACCATTAGAGATAGGCTCTTCCATAGTCCCTTGAGGAACTTGGTCCTCATAAGCCGGGGCCGATCTCGGTAGGAGAGCTCTTTGTGGAGGCATCTTCTGTAATGTAGCAAGAATATCATCAGTATAAGGAAATGATAACATATGGTCCAAAGTATGACATATAACATGAAGAAGTGAGACGATTCTTAGAATGCCATCATAGCTTCCCATTCATAGGCATTGTGCACATCACACCCTTGAATAGGACTCTACTCGATGTGCCATGTTGGACTCCAAGGATCAGTTATAATCCTAATGCTCTAATAAAAAACTTGTCATCACACAGACCGAGGGTCTAGGAGTGACATGGTGTATGGGAAGGTGAGAGTCCCCAAACAAGCCTCAAAGTATCCATATACATATCACCGATTTGGAAGCGTATATGTAAACACATAGTTCTAAAGGACGAGAAAGTAGGACTAATGCTATAGGGATGTCATAAGGAAAGGGATTAGCATGGATCCACATAACACGTAGCACATAAAGACTAAGGGGCAGGTAGGTATGACTCACTCTATAGGAGCAATTCGAGACTTAGAATCTTCCACAACATAATATAAAACACATCATCATACTCATAACCAATCCACATAGTGATATCCAATAGATTACTATATGAATAAACATAATATCTGAATACAGAACTTAGCATATAAATGTAAAAGAGTCTACAAGATATCCAACAATGCCTCTAGTCATACGATAGGATGGGGGCCAAGACATATCCCGGGCTCACCCTCAAGGTAAATAACATAAACCAAAGCACTATAGGTAGAAGAATGGTGGTTTGTCCTTGGAAAATAGCAGTCACCACAATAAGCAAATCTCAAGAGCCAAGCTAACTGTCGTACGGAGAATGAAGGTAGTCCTCGGTTCCTACATGGTTAGATCATGTAGGCAAAAATATACGTTACTATATTTGAATGTACTAAGTATGCGGGTATGCAGTGCAAATGACTTACCAAACCTGTATTCAATGTTAGATGACAAGGCACATAATATAGAAAGAAGTATATATCCAAAGAAAGTAGTATAACAATATGCCAGGAAACTCATGATACATGAAATGCAATAATATTCATATATAATGTGGGGATGTGACCTCAACTGACATATGTAAGACTATGCGAGCTATTACTTGGAATCCTGATGTAATCCCCACACTGGTAATGAGGTGGTATACTTGCTAAAGGTAAACCATACTTCACCTTATGGGCACCCCTATTTCAAAGAAGCAACGTTCCTTGCAGGCACCCCCATTTCGAATAGGATTTTCACATCATACCATATCATACTTCTCCTGACGGGCACCCCCCTTTTAGAGAGTGAACCTTCCCTACGAGCACCCTCATTTTAGATAGGATTTTTATAAACATATACCTATAGTTGGCACATGATTCAAGGAAAGGGAGAGGGACCTCAGGGATATCCCTAATACCCCCAATCCATCGGTGCTAAATCATCATCCCACAAGAATACATATACGTATACATGTTTTCAAAGTGATGCAAGTCTTATCAAATTGTTTCAATATACACTTGGGCTTAAAAGCCAAACATCATTCATACAAACTCATACTTGGTCTCAATCGCCAAATCACATTTCATATCATTCTTTTCATGCATAGGAATAGCCCATTCACATTATCAAATAAGGTGTAAACACCCGATATGCTCAAAGAGACAATGTCATAGACATTTATGTGATCACATTCTTATCACAATCAATATCTTATCAAGATCATATACATAAACATAATTGGGCTTAACCTATTTTGTAATTTTCATAAAATCCCATGCTCATGAATGCATATGCTATGAATGATATGTGAATAGCAATGGATAACATAGATTCAATAAAATCAACAATAGAGTATGAAATTCAAGTAAATCCATATGTAAAATCCATATTCAGATGATGATATTGATTACCCATGCTTAGATCAAACATTAACGAGACAATGCATATTCAAATATTCATAATAATAATATATTCAACATAATCAGGCTTGAATCAACTTAAAATCAACAAATATGCATAGCCCATACTTCAATTAAAGTTAATAGACAATAATTCTTAAAACCCTAATTAAAAGTAAGCAAAATTCCATGAAAATTCAAGTGAAAAGAGTTTGGGTATTCTTGGTTGAAAGGGGTCAACAATCAATCCCACATTCCTTTTTAAGAAAGTTCTTAAGGAGAGTTCAATGTAATTCTAAGTCTAAGGATGAATTTGAATGAGTGAAATAAAGTATAGGTCATTTGAATGTCTTTAGGTAGCATAGAAAGTCACAAAAGGCCCTTAGGATAAATCGTAATTAGGCAAATGCCATTAATGAAATGAGCAGAAACATTAAAGTCAAGGTCTTGGGGAGGGAGTATACGGTCCGTGAGGCAATATATGGACCGTATACTTTCCCGTTGTCCAACACATAAAAGAATTCCACTTGAAAAAAGTCTGAGACGATTATAGCATACGTGGGCACAAATACGAAAGGCAATACGGACCATACTAAGCCACCCGCTCTGTGTACTCCTCCATACCACTTCACTTATTAATTATTCATGATAAAGTTCCAAGATGGTGATCTAATATTTAGAAAATTTTCACTTCGTCACCTATATGAGAGGACCGCATGGACTATGAAGGACTTTATGGTCCATCAGAAGAGCTGTATGACATGACTTGGGCTCAAAACTATGGATTCTAAAGCCCAAGGCTACCATGTGGTCCACCATATGGTCCATATAGCCTCACACAAACCGTGTGGGGTCCAAGTGTAGTATTCCTTGGTCCCAAACTCCACATTAAGGCCTTCACACCCACAAGGCCAAGGGCCATTTCAAGGAGGCTCCACATGGTCCGTATAGCACCACACAAACCGTGAGGGATACCATGAAGCTCCATCTTGGTCCATAACTTTCTAAAACCAAATTTCCAAGCTCCATTGAAGTCGTATAAAGTCTAGGTCCTTACACTTTTGATCAGTGTTTAGGTCATTTGGAAAAGGTGCTATAGAGGTGTGTTGAAATAAACTTGGTGCTCAACTGAAAGAAATTTCATTTCATGGTCAAAGAGGGAATTCTATTAGGCCACAAGATTTTAGGGAAAGGACTACAAGTTGATCAAGCTAAAATCAAAGTCATTGCAAAGCTTCCTCCCTCGATTTTAGTAAAGGGAGTGCAAAGTTTCTTGGGGCTTGCTGGAATTTATAAAAGGTTCATAAAAGACTTTGCTAAAATCTCTAGCCCCAAGTGCAATCTATTGGAAAAAGAATCACATTTTGTTTTCAATAGTGCATGCTTGAAGTATTTTGAAACTCTCAAATAGAAATTAATTGAAGATCCAGTGATAATTTTTTTGGATTGATCTAAACTGTTTGAGGTGATGTGTGATGCAAGTGGTGTGGCTATTGGGGAAATGCTAGGTCAACGAGTTAGGAAATTGCTCCACCCAATTTATTATGCTAGCAAGATATTAAATACAACCCAGAAAAATTATACAGTGATAGAGCAGGAGTTGTTAACTATAGTGTACGCATTTGAAAATTTGGGGCGTATCTTCTAGGTTCAAGAGTTGTTTTCCACACTAATCATGCAGCACTTCACTATCTTATGGCAAAGAAAGATGCTAAACCAGGTCTAGTCCGGTGGGTACTATTGCTGCATGAGTTTGATTTTGAGGTGAGAGATAAAAAGGGGTAAAAATCTAGTGGTGGATTATATGTCTAGACATAAATTACCAACCTTTTAGGATGAATAGGAGGAAATCTCTAATAATTTTCCTGATGAAGCAATGATGAAATTAGCTATAGTGGCTACGCCTTGGTATACTAATTTTACAAATTACTTGGTTAGTGAAATCATTCCTGATTTTTCCAATCCCCACCAGAGCAATTTTGTTTTTGAATGATGTGAAGACATACTATTGGGATGAGCCCTATCTCTTTAAAGAGTGCTTGAATAACATGATCTGAAGATGCATTCCTTAGTCGGCAATAGAGGCTATTCTAGATTAATGTCATTCATCAGCAGTAAGAGACCATTATAGGGGAATACTAATAACATCTAAGGTATTGCAAAGTGGCTATTATTGACCAACTTTCCATAAAGATGCTCATGAATTCACCAAGGCATTCCCAAAGTGCCAATTGCAAGGAAATATCTCAAGAAGGCATGCATTTCCATTGACCCTAATTTTGGAGTTGGAAGCATTTGATGTGTGGGTGGTGGATTTCATAGGGACATTCACAAGCTCTTTTAGTAGAAAATATATCTTATTAGTTGTCGATTACACCTTGAAGTGGGTTGAAGTAGTGGCCTTACCAACTAATGATGGAAACGGAGTAGTGCAGTTCTTAAAGAAAAATATTCTCACTCATTTTGATACTCCTCGAGCCATCATTACAGAAGGGGAATCCCATTTTTGCAACAAAATTCTCGGATCATTATTGAGTAAGTAGGGGGTGAATTGCTGGGTAACAACCTCATATCATCTATAAGCAAATGAGTAGGTGGAAGTATCGAACAGAGAGATAAAAATGATTCTAGTAAAAATAGTGAATGGGAGTAGGAGCGATTGGGTGGCTAAGCTTGATGATGCCTTATGGGCCTACCGTAGCACTTACAAGCTTCCTATTGGAATGTCCTGTTATCAAATTTTGTTCCGAAAGGCATGCCACTTGCCTTTGAATTAGAGCATCGTGCTTTATGGGACCTCGAGAAACTAAAGATTTAATCAGATGAAGCTCTAGAAGCAAGACTGACCCAACTCTATTTGGTAGATGAGTTTAGCTGGAGAGATTATGAAAGCTTATTCCTTTATAAGGAGAGGATGAAAACATGGCATGATCAAAAAATTTTGAAAAGGAGTTCGTTGAAAGGGATCCAGTGATGCTCTACAACTCTAGAATGCATTTGTTCCCTGGAACTCAGATCAAGGTGCTCAGGTCCTTCAGGATCATAAAGGTACTTGCTAACAAAGTGGTAGAAGTTGAAATCCATAAGAGTGAGAAATTCAAGACAAAGGGATAGAGGCTCAAGAAATATTATGGCAAACCACCAGATGACCAAGTGGTTCATGTCAAGCATGTTAGTATTGCTTTATTATAACAAACATCATTATGTCACGACGTTAACTCAGGCACTTCTTGGGAGGAAACCCAAGTGAGTAGTAGAATTATAATAATGTATGCTGATGGTTGCAGGTTTGTCTTGAGAGATGAAACACGAGAAGAAAAGCAATGCTGCATGAATAATCGGCAGAACACCAACTAACGTCTGTGACCTTGGCTTTGACCACTTTTTAGGTTAGATATTGGCCCTAGAGTTGCTGTTGATTTAGGTAGTCTAAGGGTCCAGTCGGCGCATCGCCAAGCAAAAATGATGACAACTTGTTTGCCCGCCTCTTGGCTCATCATCAGACTCCTTGGGTGCTATCAAATTTGGTGATCTCTTAGAGAATTCGGCATATCACCAAATTTGAAAGCAGATCTCAAAGGTGATCGAACTTTATCACCTTTAAAGAGCCCAAGAGTGCTGCAACATTTGGAGCACTTGGTGAAAATTGGCGTACCGCCAAATGAAAAAAGCAATGTTGATTTTGACTTCTCTTCAAAATCAAATTGGGGAGTGTGTCACTACAAAATTAGGCACACACATTGCTAAACAGGCGTATTATCGAAAATATTTGGCGACTCATGGTTGCCTCACTTTTTAGTTCCTGGGGTTAGCTTCAATAAGATGGAAAAAAGGCGGTGTCACGTGCAAACGGTAGATCACCAAATACCCTTTGCAAAAGGGAACAGTAACACGAAAGTTTAAAAGTCTCTATCTTTTTCTTATATTTTCTTTAATCCTTCTTTTGCTTTTCATCTTCCCATTTTCCCTCATCCTACACTCCTATCCATACGCATTTCTCTTCCACTATAGCTCTTTTCTTCTTTTCTTCTTTCTGAGATAGATGTGTCCAACTTCACCATCATCTTTCTTGTGCAATTGTTAGCATATGGAGCTTCAGGTACATTGCTTTGTTCAAATTAAACTTGGTGTTCCCATAGAAATAGAATTGAGAGGTTTAAAGAGTTATGTTTTTTGAGTTTTAGCCTCTACAAAATTAATGTTTTGACTTGGTGAGGCCTTGTTTTGTGAATGGGTGAAGTTTGAGTAGCCCTAGTTTGGGGTCGAGCAATTTGAACTTGCCTAATGATGGATTAGGTGATATAATTTTTAAGGGTTAGTCGCCTTTCACCAAAATTATGCCTAGGAAATAGTCGCTTTCTTGGGTGTTAGGGGTAAAACTCCTTTTTGGCATGAGGGATATGAGGTTTTGGCTCCCGTATTATGCTTGAAGTGGTCAATTTGACCACCGAGAACTACTCGGTGATACGCCAACTATGCCCATGCATCGCCCTTGGGTAAACACTTTTGAATGATTGTTTTTGCTATTTTTGACGGTGAGAATTTCAATCGTTGACATGATTTGATGAATCATTGATTTATCTAAAGCATTGCCTAATGTGTCAGGCCCTTCCCTTTTGCTTTCTTCTATATTTGGCAAAGGATATTTAGATCGCCTATCTCGTTTGGCGATTCGTGGAGTTAGATGCGTGGGCTAAATGACCACGAATACCCTAAGATCTTTGTTAAAGCTGTCACCTGTTATTTGTTCTAACATTTATGGCTATTCCATCTTGACAGGTCAAATGCAACGGAAGTATTCAATAAGGAAGGGTCTTATGCGATTTGGGAAGAAAATGGGCACTCTAGGCCCTCAAATTCTTGGGCCTTTGGGGTCCGTGGAACGTACAAAGAAAGAGTCCATTATCAAAGTCTCACCAAGGAACGTAACCTCCAGGGACAACTCAAGGTAAAATATCAGCCCTAATCTACTTATCAAGGTTATAGGTAATGTTTTCAAGAACAAGAGTGAGAATATGGAGGGTCCTCGCACAACAGCAACTGAGAAAGATAGAGAGAAGTCTTTGGCTGACCAATTTTAGGCTAGGAGAACATAGAACTAAGCAAGCATGAAAAGAAATTTCTCTTGCACATAAGAAGCCACCGCTGTAGCAATCCCAACAAATTTGGTGTAACCAGACACAATTGAGCTCTCTCCAGTCCCAACCTTAGTGCATACCGAAATATATCAAGGGGATTCTTTGACTCCACTCCTCCATGTTTGATTTTTAATTCTAGTTAGCCTACATTGAGGACAATGTTTCTTTTGTAGGGGGGTGAGTTGAGTTATTTTCATTTTGATTCGTGTTTCCTATAGAGTTTGGAATTGGTAGTTTTGATGGTTTAGGTGTAATTAATCCCCTAGTTTAGTTTGTAAATAATTTTAGTTCAGTTTGTAATAGAGTAGTATCTGTGTTGCTATTCTTACTTTTCTTTCTTCTTTTTGAGTTGAATGGATGAATGATTGCAAATGATGTCCTTGAATTTTAGTAAACCCTGTGCATATATGAAAAGTCGTTCTAATGTTAATATCATATCTCTAGTCCTTAGCAATCTGAGCATTGATGTTTCATATCTTTGATTCGGATGGTGCGATAGACTTCGAGCATGTACTCACTCACTAATTAGTCTTTTTTTGATAAATCAATCCATGCATGGATTTGATGCTTCTTGAGTTGACTATGTGAGCAATTGAGCTTAGATATGTGATGATAAAAAATTACAAGTGTGTTACCATAGTTTAAATGCAAATCAATTTTGCCAGTGTGGAATTAGGAATTCTATTGAAATACATGTTTTGCAACATCTAGAACTTGCCCAGTTTGTTTTGAGGAGTAACTTCGTTGATTCCGGATTAGGAAAGGATCTTAAGACTTCTTTGGTTCCATTAAGTCCATTTGACCATAATGACATCTCTTGAAAATGAAATAAGTCCTTAGTAAAGCCCTTTGAGCCTTGATCGTTTCTTTGGTAACCATGTAACCTTGACTCATGTTTGTGAAGCAGTGGCGAAAAGCTAAGTTGTGGGTGTTAGTAGAAAGAAGGGGGTGTCTCCTATCAAAGTGTCAAAAAAAGGACAAAAACAAAAGAAAGAAATTGAGGAGTCCTAGATATGAAAGAAAGCAAGGAAAAAATGAAAATATTTTTCTTGGGAAAAGATGAAAAACGTTGCTTGGAATTTAACACCCTCCAAAATTGTGAAAAAGAGTTCAAAGAGGGGAGATACTTAGGATGAGCAATCCAAAGCAAAAGAGATGTCAAAAGGAGAAGAAAAGAAGAGGACCAAAAAGACCTTTGAATTTGTAGAGTTTAAGGAGGGATGAGTCACTATTACCCATATGCTATCCTACCCACCCTTAACCCTACATTACAGTCCTAATAAAGTCCTTTGGTATCTTATTCCGAAAGAAAGTCAAGTGACCTCCAATTGAGAATAAGGGCAAGCCTATGGATTGAACTTGCATGCTCTTTCTCAATTAGGAGAATGAGAGTTAAAATGATCCTTTGATTATAATGTCATAAATCTTGCGTGTTCAGGATCTTCATTAGCATGAGGGCAAATGGTTATGCCTCTAGGCAGTGATCAGCAGCTACATAAGCAATTATCAGCATAGCCATGTTTTAATTACTCCTTAATCATGTCTCGAGGTTCCAAAGTCACATAAGTGGTTTGTAGATGTTCGAGAAGGGATGAAAAAGGTGGAAATATATGTGTTACTCCCCGTGGCCCTGTTTGCACGCTCTGAAATTGGATGGATTGATGTTTGATTTGCTTGAGAGCAAGCAAATGCTTAAGTTGGAGGCGTTGATGAGTCCATATTTTGGACTCATTTTGGGGCTAGCTTGCAAAGAAACATTGTCCTTAGTGTGCAACTATTTTCATTCTCTAATGAATATGCATGTGTTATGTCAAGATATGGGACAAAAGGTGCACAAATGAACAATACTTGGTAAAATCTTAAAAAGGAAGTAAAAGTGCAAAAATGCAAAGAAAAGCGACATCGCCTACATAATCGGTGATTCATCGAATACTCAGAGAGATTGCCAAGCATTGAAGCAACCAAGTTTTAAGCTCAAGTTAGGAATGCAGTTAGAGTCAATGTTGAAAATCATATTCGGTGCACTGTTGAATGGCACTGGAGACCACCTAAAGTGGCAGTACTCAAAGCCCCAAAACCTTGACAAGAAGGCGATATGATAGGAACATTGGTGAATTGCCGAATTGAATCGGTGGAGTGAAAAATCACCTCCTAATGTTGTAGTAGAGAAATCCTTATGAACATGTAAAGGAAAGCGGACAAATGCATATTCGACGCATTGTCGGAGTGCTCGGCGATGGTTGACCTTGATCGCCGAATGATAATTCGCAGCACAAACTCTCACACATTTGCACGGACTATATAAGAAAATTAGAAAGGACATTGTACATATCATATCAAAACATATCATTCTTCTTGGTTTTACATAGAGCGTAGTACATAGAAATTTCCTTCTTTAGAGTACAAAGGTTGACACGGTTGTCATGCTTTGTGGAAGAAAAATTGGAGGAGATTAGCTGGTAATAATCAACCGTTTTCTATTTAATCTTGTTACCCATGACTACAGCTTCAATATTTTGTATCAAATCTTTAATTTCTAGCATATGTGGCTAAAACACCCAGGTTGAGGGTGTGTTATTGATGTGGGTTCTTGAGCTATCTATTGAGTATTTGATATTTTGAATGATTTGCAGTTGATTTGAGTAAATTTATATCCATTTGTGTGTTTAATCTATAATTTAAAGGTTGCAAACTTGGGGTTTATTTAGATATCTGATTGTTGCCTTAGCTGGACTTATTAGAGTGTGGAATAGATATAATGGCTGGAAACCTCTTAGTTCTTCAGTTGCAGTCCACAATCATGGATTCACTGGCTAAGGTAATAGGGGTTTTTCTGAGACTTCTTAGGCCAAGCGTGTCCTTGCCGATCTATGTTTGATATCTTAGTTTATTCATACGAAACATTCGTGTATCATAGCTGAACATAGGTTACAAGAATCTAGCCTATTCACTCATTATCAACTCATCTAATCAAATATTTAGACCCAACTATTAGATCGATTCCTATATTTTCACATCCCCAACATCTTCCCTAATTTGTTGGTTAACTTATTGATTAGACATCGTGTAGTTTGATTCTTGCTTTCAATTATTCCAAACCCCCAAATCCTACAATTTCTTAGTCTAACGAACCACTTCTATCTTGAACTACGATTCCCTATGGGATTCGACCCAAACCTCCCAATTAGGTTATTATTATGATGATGACCGCCCCTACTTCATTTGAATAGTCGGGTTGAGCGACATCACTAATACTAGGTGTGGTATGTGTGGGAAGAATCAGGGGGTAGGTGTTTGGTTGGTACAATTGCTTGTTTTGGGTCTGTATAGAGGAGCCATAAACTTGTTACATTTCAAAATGCTCCAAATAAGGGTCATAGAGGTTGTCCACAATGACGGATTGTTCCAGACTAGATATGGGCACATTGAGTTCGTGGTGATGTTATTTGGGTTGACCAATGCTCCAACAGTGTTTTATGGACCTTATGAATCGGGTGTTCAAGTCATACCTTGATATTTTTGTGGTGGTCTTCATTGATAATATTTTGATTTACTCCAAAAGTGAACAAAGCATATGGGACATTTGAGGGTTATACTTTAGACTTTGATAGGGAAGAAATTATTTGCTAAATTTAGTAAGTGTAAGTTTCTGTTGAAGGAGATGACCTTTCTTAGTCATGTAGTCTCCAGCAATGGCATTAAGGTGATCCAAAGAAAATTAGGGCAATGAAGAATTGGCGTAGACTATTTTCTCCCTCAGATATCTAGAGTTTTCTTGGTTTGGTTGGTTATTATCAAAGATATGTTAAAGGTTTTTCATCCATTGATGCACTTTTGACTAAGTCAACTCAAAAGAAGGCAAAGTTTTAATGGTGGATAAGTATGAGAAGAGTTTTCAGACTTTGAAGGATCGTCTTACATCAGTTTAAGGCAAAACAGGACTTAGAACCATCATTGGTTGAGTTGAAAGAATTAGTTTCTGAAAAGAAGAGAGAGGGTTTTTTCTAAGAAGGAGATAGGGTACTTTGGTATCATGATTGGTTGTGTGTTTCAAATGTTGATGTCTTAAGGAATGTGATTTTGACAGAAGCCCATAACTCCCTATTCCATTCTGAGACTCACACAAATGTATCGAGATTTGAAGGAAGCATGTTGGTAGAATGACATAAAAAGGATATTGGCAAGTTCATGTCTGAATGTCCTAATAGTCAAAAAGTAAAAGTACTGGAACATAAATGGCCTGGTGACATGGCCCAATATATGGAGCTTCCTGATTGGAAAAGGGAAGATGTGAATATGGACTTCGTGATAGGTTTGTCCCCTACTCTTAAGCAATATGACTATATTTGGATGATCATGGACTATGTCAAGTTTTATATTCATGAGTTGGTTAGGTTGCATGGTGTGCCATTGTATATCATATCGGATTGAGGTACCTAATCCACTTTTCATTCTTAGAGGTCATTTCAAAAAGGACTTGTCACCAAGGTAAAATTGATTACCACATTTCATCCTGAAATCAATGGACAGGCAAAAAGGATGATTTAAACCTTAGAAGATATGTTAAGTGCTTGTACGTTATAGTTCAAGGGTAATTAGGATGATCATTTACTGCTTATTGAGTTTGCTTACAACAATAGTTACCATGCTAGTACTAAGATGGCACCGTTTTAGGCTTTGTACGAGAGGAGATGTAGGTCATTGGTGGGTTGGTTTGAAATAGGTGAGATGGCTTCGGTTGGTCCAAATTTGGTGTTATATGCTATGGAGAATGTAAAGCTGATAAGGGAGAAATTGAAAATAGCTCAAAGTCTCAAAAGTCATATTTGGATGTTAGAAGGAGAAACCTTGAGTTCTATGTGGAAGGTTGAGTATATGTGAAGATCTTAGCCATGAAGGATGTGATGCCTTATGGAAAAAGGGAAAATCGAGTCCCCGTTATATGGGTCCTATGCGATTGTGGAACGGATTTATAATGTAGCCTGTGAATTGGATTTGCCTTCGGATTTGATTTTCATTCACCCAGTGTTTCACATATCCACATTGAAGAGGTTAGTCCATCATCCAAGTACCATTGCGCCTTCAGAAGGTGTGGAAGTTGAGGAGAATTCGACTTATGATGAGGTTCCAGCTGAGATCTCAGACCAATAAGTAAAGAGGCTTCATAACAAGGTATTGCATCGATTCAGGTCCTTTGGAGAATCCAACATGTTGATAGTGCTACATGAGAAGTGGAATCAGATATGATGCGAAAATACCTTTATTTATTCCAATCTACTCAAGCCTAAGGTAATAGGATCTTCATGTTCAAAGGGTCTGAATTCTTTCATTTCTATGTTCTTATGTCCTAACATGCGTGTATACTCGTAAGATTGATTGTTTTTGGCAAGGACATGAAAATTTCAAAGTTTTAAATGTTAGATTCGCATAATTGCACTCATGTTTGGCTATTTCATGTTCGTATTTATCTATTCAAGCTAAATATTATCTCATTCGAGGATAAATGATCCTAAATAGGAGATGGTGTAAGGACCCAGACTTTGTAAGACCTTAACGAGGCTTTAAATCATGTTTTCAAAAAATTTTGTCCTGGGGTACTTTCAAGGAACCCTCCACGAACTTTGGTGGGCACCACTATCCATGGTTCGTGGTGACCTACCTTGAAAGAAAAGTGGACTACCCTGAAAGGGGCGTACACCATGAGACTCTTTCTGTCTATGGGTCGTGGTGTGCACCACTCCTCGTGAAGGGGCTCTGTGGTGGGACCACACCCTTGGTAAAGAATGTCTTGACTCCATTTAGCAGACCACAAGTTGTGGTGCACTTCATGGCTTGTGAGGTGTGTTGTGGTAGTGAATATGCAAGTTTCTAGGTTTGTTTAAGTAGTTATTTTGGTCCTTTCCGAGATCCTAAGTCCCTATTTGATGTGTATGAACTTATATTCCTTCCTAAAGTGTACCTAAACTATTTAAAACACTTTCATGCATTCCATAACACTTAGTCTCACTCAAAAATATTCTCTAACTCTTATTCAAGCTCAAGTCAAAAGTTCTTTAAGGACCCTTTAGGTTTCAAGTTAAATCATCTGCATTTCTTCAATTCAAGCTTAGGTATGTGGGATTCATCCATAATCTCCTCTCGATCATGGAGCCTAACTTATTGTACATCTATTTTCAAGCATGACCTAAATGGGGTTTTCATAATTTGATATTCAAATATTGTGATTATGATATGGGACATGTTTAAACTATTATATAAGCATGAATTAACTTGAATTCTCTTGGTTTACATGAATTTCATGATATTTCAACTGTTATGACTTGATTATGGTGAAATTATGCATTATTAATCTCAATTATGATTGACATGCACTTATATTCAAGGATTGTGCATATTTCTATTTAATTACCATGATTTGAAATTGTTACTCATGTACTCATGCTTTACTCTCATCTCTCATCACATGATCATGCATGTACAAGGCTTGTACATGAGATTTTTACTATGAACATAAAGTGATTATGATTATGAACACTATTTGAGCATGAATACTATTATTTCATGATTATGATTATGGTATGGATATGGTGTGGGGATTTGGGGACTTGTGAATTGACTTAAGATCTCTAAGGGAGATTCAGGGTTCCAAAGAGGTGACCTAGGAACCTTATATGCTAGGAGAAGGGTATTTAGGACCTTGAGGACTGACCTAGGGTCCCTATGAGGAGATTCATTATTCTGAAAAAGGAAACCTAGGACTCTAACATAATTATGAATAGGGAATTCATGACCTCGGGGACGGACCTGGGATCCCTATGGGGGAGATTCAGGATTTCAAAAAGGCTACGTTGGACTAAAGTATGAAAGACGTTACTCATAAGTATGATAGTGGGACTATGAGATCATGAACACGTTTAATAATGACAGCTACAAGTATGAGTTTTGATGGTTTATAATAAGTCATGAAGTTTTATGTTATGTATGATTATATACTTATATTTTTTTCACGCACCAGGGTGATACCCTGCACATGGCCAACACTTAGAGACTATTTCTAGTCCCCAAGCGAACTACTTGGCCTAATTACATTCATTTAATTAGCATTTTTAAAAAATTAGTGGAAGACTAATGATAGAGAATAGGGTGGACAATCTCAATAAGTAAATTATCAAATCAACTAATAAGACTAGTAAGAAAGAAACAAGCCAAAATAAATATTCAACTCATGAAAATTCAAACTTTAGTCTATGAATCCTTAATCAACTGTTTAACGATGCCAATGATAGACCCATGGCTACCTCAAATCAAAATATAGCTAATCTAATTCTAACTCTAGAAATCTAGATGAAACAAATTATGTGCATCCTCCGAAGTCAAAGAGGACTCACCAATTAGCTGATGTGTGAAATAGATCTTTGACGGAACGCCTATTGATGATCTCTACTACGTATCTCTGCATCATGAAAGAATGCAGTTCAAATGGACGTCAGTACGTGAAATATACGAGTATGTAAAATGAATGAATGAAACAGAAATAGGTAGAACAAAATAGAATAACATAAACTCAGAAAATACTCAATCAAAATGTCAATTATCTATCTAAAGCAAGAATAAAAGTAGACAATGACCCGTCAATGCAATCCAATCCAATCACAGTACTACCAGTATAGAACCTATTTGGGAGTTTCTTTTATTCGACAATAATCACTTATGAGCCAGTGATTGTACAACAATCCCACTGATGTTGTCACAACACTTCTATACTTGTCAGGTAAAGAACAAATCAGATCCATAAAGGATCTAGTCAATCAAGTCCGCTATTATTTCAAGGACTTCCAATTAGGAGGAAACATCTAATTTAACGATTCAATCCTCACCTCTACTTGATGATATAGTTAATGAGTTCGTGTTGGGCTTACTCTTACTCATTTTGGTGCTCGATACTCCTCCCAAAACTTAATGCTCATAAGATAATCCATCTCACTCAATCAGATAAACTCATAAGAACTCTCAGCAATCCATCAGTGCTATCACAATTGGGCCTTTCGGCCTATCAATCATCTAATAAACTCGATTCTCAATCGTGTCTTTCAAAGGAGCTTAGACCAGTCATTAAGAGGACCATCAATTAGACCAATCATTAGAGTTCAACTATGGGAACTCTTTGGACCATCAAGTTCTATCAACCCATTAGCATGCTAGCATCAAAATCATATTCAACATTCTCAAATAAAGGCTCTAGACTCAATCCCCAGGTTCATTTATGCAATCTTTTATAAAATAACATATGTAGTTCATGCAATAGCTCATGAGAAGTATCTAATCAGTAGAACCAACTGTGTGATCATAATTAATATATAAAAGTATGTAGAATGTATATAATTTACCAGAAAACATTCAAGAAATATGCATAGGGACTCAATACATTCACAATCTTTCTATTACTATCAATAGGGAACATGGAAGGACATTTCTATGTTTTAATTTAGCCTTACATACCTGGTATGGACTTGGACAATCAACCTTTGCATGAAGTCGTCCTCAATTCCCTTAAACCCTAGCTATTCCTCTCATCTCCTTAGCCCTAGTTCTCGTTAGAGGTTTAGAAAGGCTTAAGAATGATGTTAGAACCCATTTTACGCTCAGAATAACCTATGTTTATCATGTTTTAAGTTTAGGAGGGGTTGAGAAAAGTCTGGAACGCCCCTCGTGAAAAACTAAGAAATTTTCCCTCGACGTACCAAATCTGTGTCACGGACTTGGTCAAGTTTGGGGTTTTCGGCAAAAAATTTTAGATTGAGTTTTCTAATCCCATAGAAAACATTGTGATCACATTCACGTGTATGTCCGCGACAAGTTCGTGATGCAGACGTGTCACACTCTTTTCTGAAATTATGTTTTTGCATCAAAAAATTATCTTTCAATCCAATTTCTCAAAAAATTAATCAAGATCGTTCTCCCACATAATTTTTCATACTGATCACAAGTCGGCCCTCAAATTTACCATCGGAGTTTGGGAAGACGCATTATGGGAGCGCCTCTAATCTAGGTGTATTTTAGTAATTTTATCGAGTGTTACAATTTTATTGCATGTCCTCATACTTAGTGCATTCAAACGTACTAACACGTACTCTATGCCTACATTATATCACAATGTATGTGTAGGTGACCTCCCTCTTTATCCTCGTGGCTAGATTCAGACTGTTAACTAATTCGAATCAGGTGAATCCTTATGCTTCAGGGACAGTACCTACTATCTTCTTGCTTTATGTCATGTAATGTATTTGAGACTTAGAGGGTGAGACAGGACCTGTGCTCCATTAATGTTCATGACTTAGAGGCATTTTTAGACATGTTGTATTTGGTTTTAGACTCGTATTACTTTTGTGTCTCTTGACCTTAGGTCATATATGACTCTTATCCTTCAGTTATGATATGTTCATGCTTTTGCTTATGTTATTATCTTCTTATTTACCTTGTGTGCATATGTTATGCTAAGGAGACTAGTTTGGGGTTCCTTCGGGGATCTCATTCGTTGTGTATGACTAGGACCTAGGCTCGGCTCGTGATATCGGTCTAAGGTACTTAGCTACTCATGCTCAATTCTTCCAAACTCCTATTGTCAATCTTTATGCATCCTATTGCATGTATGCAAAATCATGAAACTAGTCTTTAATGATGTTTTGAATTGTGATATTGTATTCATGCTGGGTTGTTAGTCCTACACTCTACTCTACTCAAACTAGTTCTATCCTATTCAAGGACTAATGTTCCGTAGGAATAAATATGTAATATCCCTATGCATTTTGAAGCTTGAAATATGATCATATGTGTAAAGATAATATAAAATTTACCTCAATGGATTTTTATATCAAGCGGATAGCAAAGTAAAATTTTTGAAAAACTTTGTAACCAAAAGGGTCTGCGATAGGATCATGTTATGGACTTGCTTCAAGATAGTTTAATATTTTGTAGAGTTCACATCTAGTCGAATCTGCCCAAAATTCAATTCGCTAAAATTTGAACTATGATAGAACCCTTCTGCATTGTAAATTGGGTATTATTGTTGCTCAGTTTCAATTTTAAGTGAGTGTCCATTGGACATTTTTCCTATTCATTAATCAATTAACCTGGGTGATTTTTTTTATTAAAAACCTACTCTATTGTATTACCCAGAATCTCAATTACTCACTTATTCACCCCCAATCCATCAGTCTAAAAAATATCTCCCTACTACAGCGCTCCCAAATCCCCATTGGAGACCCCAAGGATTTCTCAAGTTTTCATTAAATTTCTGAAAATATTCTTCAAGTTTCTAGAGGCGTCTTCCTAAAGGCATGTGGCTATTCATCCATGAAATCCTTCTTTTCATGAAGCCCCTTCAATTTCTCCATTCCCATTCAATTTTAAGTATGTATATTTCATGATTCTTGTCAAGTTTTACTTATTCACATGAATCATATTTTATTTTATGATGTTTAGTCTTTTTTGACATAAATTGATAAGATTTGCATTAAATTTCATGATTTTCTATGTGAACTCCCTACAATGATATCTAGGGCTTATAATTAACTGATAGGTCTATTGAATTCTCCTCTAATTTCATAAATTGAGTTTCTATTATTACTTATTTACCTAATTTAGCATAATTTATTATTCAATTGTATCATTTTTATGATTTATGAGAAATTCCTCATAGTCTAATTAGGAATTTATGAAATTACAAATGGGTCAGTTTCAACATTGATCCAATTGATCCTAATCTATGTGATATGCTTAAACCTGTCCTTAATATATGATTTCTAACTAATTGAGTTGAAATGCATACTTTCGCCCCATTTCTTCTGTGCAAGTCATGACCATAAAATTTAAAGTGTTCAAGTATATTATGCAAGGTGTAATGATGATGTGGCACACACCCCACTTTACACGATTCCTATTGATATAAAGCGTAATGATGATGATAGGTTGTACACCCCACTTTATACAAATTATGGAAATGAGCTACTCTATGAACATGTTTCTAAGAAATATCATTTATGTCAAGTTTATAAATTCTGACAGGCATAAGTTATGATGTACGACAAGTATGAATTATGGCTTACAACAAGTATGAATTATGATTTATGATAAGTATGAATTTTATATATATGTTATATATTTCGTGGGATGTTAACTTAGTATAGAGTAATACTTGAGGTGGGGGCTCGAGTCAATGGGTCCTTATATAAATCTTCTAGTCTCATAACTACGTTGCCACCATAGAATTTATGTTACAAATATGATTTTTCTAGTGGATCCATATAATTTATAACACTCACATAATGGGGTAGGAGGCTTACCTTGGAAAGTAAGGTTCCCTCTTTTTCCCGATGTATGGATAGACATTGAAATTTCATATTATAGCTTACATAGTCTTATTGTCGGTTATGGTTACTTCCACATATGTATGTTCCTTATGATAATTTACTGACCACTCTTAATTCCTTACCTTTACTCAATGTCCTTAAAATATATTTGTGCATTGATCTAAATTGTATCTGCTTATGATTCTATTACTTTTTTATCATGCTATTTTAAATGATTACTTCTACAATGTGTTTAATTATTATTATATTGCCTCCTTACTTAGTACATTCAACGTGCTAAACACATTCTTTTATGCCTAAATTATATCACTATGTAGGTGTAAGTGATCATCTTCTTCCTCACTTTTGTTGTTAGACTCGGTGCCCACTTGATGATTTTTGGTGAGCCCTCATAATCTGGAGGAAAACTTAGTACTTCTGCCTTTTATATTATCACATTAAGATAATTTGAAACTTGATATACTTTTTTTGAGGGTGAGATTGAGACATGTCATAGCCCCCACCTAATCTAAAAATTAGAGGCATTGTTGAATATGATTTATTGGGATCTACGTTGTCTAACACTCTTTATATTATCTTATAGTTTGGTATGCATGTCTATAACCTTGTTTTCACTTTGTAATTATGATTTATTTCTTATGAATGCTTATGACATGCTAAGAGTCTTTATTAGAGTTCCTATGGAATCCCTAGTCTCCGTGACACACCTAGGACTTGCTTGGATCGCGACAAATCCTACTTATCAGACAAAGGAACTAGTAAGATTATATATCTATATAATATTAATTGTGTATCTATATAATATTAATTGTGTTATCTAATATTAAAACAAAAATTATAATTTGAAAATCGAAGCTATTGTTCCCACAACTACTTCTATTGTCCAATAACAATAGAACTTGTACACATACAACTGGAGCTACAATTGGGTAACTAAATTAGTAGTTCAAAAACAATTTTGTATCTACATAATATTAATTATTTTTATGCAATATTTAAATACTATTGTAATTAGTGGACAATTGAATATATGTTTTCTTAATGTTGCTCAACAAGACTACTCAAGGCAGATGGGGCGGTCATCATCAGCATATAACCCAACTTTAGAGGTTGGATCGATGTCATAGGGAATCGTTGCTCAAGGTGGAAGCGACTCGTTGGACCAAGTAATTGTAGGATCTGGGAGGTTGCAATAATCAAAACAAAGTTGAGCTAACAAGTTTTAATTATCGAATTAAACAACTATTAAGGCAAGATGTTGGGGATGTGCAAATATAAGCATTAATTTAAAAAATGGATTTAGATACTTGACTACATGAGTGATGTTGAGTGAATAGGCTAGGTTTCTTGTAATCCAAATCACCTATGATATATGGATATTTCGCAGGAATCAGCTAAGATATCACATGCGGACTGCCGCGGACACACTTGGTCTAAGAAGTTGTGCAAAACACCAACTACCTTGGCAATTGAATGCTTGAATGTGGATATCAACTGAAATCCCATAAGGTTTTCGGCCATTATATCCATTCCACTCTCTAATAGTCCCAACTAAGGAGCAATCAGAGATTTAAAACAAAACCCCTAGTTTGCAACCTTGAAATTCATATATTAAACTTAGGAACAAATATAAGTTCACCCAAAGCAACTACAGATAAGTCAAGAAATCACAAACCTAACAAGAAAATTAAAGACACATATCAAAAGCACATCCCCAACATGGATGTTTTAGCCATACAAGTTAGAAATTAAATATTGAATACCATACATAGTAGCAGAAGTCATGGGTAACAAGATTGAGTATATATCAGTTGATTATCACCAGCTAATCTCCTCCAATTCGATGCCAAAAGCTTCAAAACCCTAGGCTCCCTTGTACTCTAAGAGGAAAGTTCTATGTATTACTACTACAGTGTAATTGTTTTGATATGGAATGAACAACTGATTACAATGTCCTTTCTAAAATTGCTTATACACTCCATGTAAATGGGTGAAAATTTGTGCTGCGAAATGCCATCCGGTGGTCAAGGCCGACCATCGCCGAGAACTCCGGCGATGCGCGGAATGTGCACTTGACTGCTTTTCTTTTGCATCTTTATGAGGCTTCTTCTATTGCAACATTAGGCAATGACCCTTTGCTCCTCTTTTTCAATTCGATGATGTGCTGAAATATTCTTCATATCGCCTTTCTGTCAGTATTTTGGGGCTTTGGGTGCTGCAACTTTAGGAAATCACTTGTGCACTTCGACATATCGCTGAGTATGATTTGCGATGTCGATCCTGACCACACTTCTGACTTGACTTGGAACCTAGTTGTTGCATAGTTAGGCGATCTCCTTGAGTATTCAGCGGATCGCCGAGTATGTCGGAGACACCTCTTTTCACCACCTTTCAGCAATTTTGCACACTTTCTATGATTCCACAAAGTCTTGCTCTTTTGTGCACTTTTAACTCCATTTTCTATCATAGTACATGCATATTTGTTAGCAATTGGAATTATTAGCACACTAAGAGCAATGTTTCCTTGCAATTTATCCCAAAACTGATTTTGAAATATGGACTCATCCTTCCTACAACTAATTCAGTTGTCCAACAACAATAGAAGTTGTTCTCACGATCACATACAACTGAAGTAGTTGTTGGACAATTGAATTAGTTGTTTTAAACTATATATAGTTTTTTATATTTTTTCTAAATATAGATGCAAAATTGGATTGTTCACCCTTTTGTTTTTCCAGCAAACATAGAGAAGGAACAAATTTTTATTCAAGGTATTGAGCCTATAAAGATAGTTCAGTTTCAAAATTGAGGTTTTAAAAGAAGATTTGACACTTTTAACAACTATAAAACTTAATACAACTGTTGGTGAGGAGGGACTAGAGATAAATGGGTGAGAGAATAGTGTTGTGAAAGATTGGGGTGTTGGAAGAGATGGTGATGGTCAGATTAATTTAAATCGAGTTGAAAGAGGTGACTCATATTTAGCTGATCTTGATAGGGAAGGTGATACTTCCAATGTGATAAAACAATAAATGTGAATGCCTCCAATGTTGATTGTTTTTGCTAATGTAAAACATGTCGTTATAAGTATGAAATACTTTTGAATGAAGTAAAATTCATCCTTGTCAACACAGATAGATAAACATCAATCAAAGAGAACTATATATTGGCGCTATGCAAGAAAATCTCCTTATACTCCTACACTAAAAAAGAAGGTTATCCATGAATTCTAAAGCTAAAATGTGAAGATGAACAGATTGAATGTGAATTTGTATAAACCTGCTGAGATAGAGAAAAAAGAGGCCCTTTAACGTCTTCATAGTAAGAAGGAAGAGGAAAAAAGCACTTTAGTGGCTGATTTAATTATCGGGACTGTGCATGATGAATCCATAATTTCTTTTTGAGTGCAAGGTAAATGTTATTAATATATTCAAATTTTTAGGAAATTATCTATTGATCTTCAATGGATTGTCAACCTTTTTTCTTTACATCATGTTGATGAGATGTTGTCTTTTATGCATACTAGATAGATTTGATTTTCCAAGAACTATAATCAAATATCTCTGATTTTGAATCTATATTTCTACATCACCTTATATGATCAATATAAGAACATGAGTGATAATAGTTTAGAAGATTGTTCTCCTCCAATGCATTAGATGTTTGAGATGAACAATAACATACTCGAGTACCATACCAGTGAAAGGTCTTACCCATATGGCCAAAAGTGGAAGGGAACAAAAAGAGTTTATACCGTGATGAATGTAAGGAATACACACTTCATTGCACTTGAGTTTTTGACAGAGAAGAGCTTGATTAAAGTTTATGATTGCAATATTCATGTGAGTGATGAGCAAATTTTTCTTACATTGATCCAACCTATTCTCGAATAGTGGTCCAAACTACTCAAGCAAAGGGGAACTTCAATCTTTTGTCTAAAATTATTCTGACTAATGCATGGTCATATGAGCATCTAAAGGATGTGCCAAGGAGCAATTCTCGTATGACATGTGGACCATACGGTTGTGTTTTTATTGAAGTGCTTGTTAGAAAAAATATAATTGTCTTAATGTGGTGGATAATTTTAGGATGAAATATCTTGTTGTGGTGCTTGATAAGAAATTAATTCGTTAAGAGAGTTGTTGTGTATGGAGTTGGTTTTTATACTTGATTTATAAAATATTTGGATTAATGAAATTATTTTTTTGTTAATTTTTAATGTAACTATTTGAGTATTTTGTGTCTTTATTTTCAATTACTTTAATTCTCTCTATAACTGCTTCAGTTATTTCAGTAATTAATCTCTAGGAACATGCTTCGCATGTTTGTTCCTTGATAAAGCTTAGCACATAGTAATAGAGTTCTAATTCAGACTACTTATGATATCAACATGTATCCTCATTCCTCAACTGTATGACTCGTAATCTAATTATATTTTACGAATTTTTCTTTAGTTGAGTATTATCTTATTAAATAACGTTTGTATTAACGTTTCTAATTGCCGTGTATCTCATGCTAATCGGTACAAATATTTTAAAAAGATATAAATGCATTAATGTACATATTTGAGGAATAGCACAAAATTTGAAGAAGAAAATACAACTAAAGTCTTTAACTGGAGTAGCATTGAGACTAATTAATGAGAATTTGATGACAAGGAAATAAACTAATATAGGTATAGAATAACAAGAATAAAAAAAATAAATCAATTCAAAAGTAATTGATCCAACCAACAAACTAAACAATCTCATAGAATGTACAAAACGGGAAAAAACATCACAATATTAGGATAAAAACAAGAATTATAAGTGAATTATAACAAAGGAAATTCTCATTAGCTATCAAGAAAAGGAATCCGTACCTTGCTTTATTGCAAAATAGTAGTTGCATCCATATAATGTCTTTTGGTATATTGATTTATTTATAGAATCTCACCAAAAAAATTGAAAAGTTCAGTAATGGTTGGAAGCTAAACTGTTGTAACATCTTTCGTAATAACTTCATCTTTTGGCAATTATTTAGCATTTAATAGAATTTCATTAACTTACATATCAATTGTTGGTCTTTAAATTATCTGTAATTATCCATAAAGATATAAAGTTTTGTATGCTGGCTAGAGGACCTGTAGAAGATATTCTTCCGATGTGAGGATTTATCATTATTATAGGTATATTATTAACACTAAATTTGATTCATTCAAGAAGTGTGGGGTTTTGAATGCTATGCATGTGAATTTCTTTTCGTTAAATGAAGATAATTTAGTGTTTAGAATAATATAATATGATTGCTATTTAGTAATTAGCATAACATGATATAATATTTAGTATTTAGTTAGTATCATATCATATGATTATAATTTAATATTTAATTAATTAGAAGTTTTATAGCATTTTTTATTTATTATAGGGGTAAATTTGTCACGACCCGAAATTCATGAGTGATTATACTCACCTAACTCATCAAGGCGAATCAGCCGAAACATATACAACCCAATATAATAATAAAAACATAAGATAGAATAGTCTAAAATAGTAAATAAGCATAGGAAATTGCAATCTACAACCATCCGAGGACTAACGTCATATGTACAAGCCTTTATACACTAAATACTCAAATGAAATTCATGTCTCAAGTGTCTGGTCCTCAAATAGAACAAAACATATAGATAAAATCTCTGAAAGGCCACCAAAAATCTCTGAAAGGCCACCAAATGGACAAGCAGCTACCTCTCAACAGATCCCAAGCTCAATCCTATAAATCAGAAAGCTAGCTAGGAAGACCGTCTCACAACCTACAAATATATAGCAATGGGTGAGCACCAAACAACAGGGTACTCAGCGAAATGGAACTAACCTTAAGTAAAGCAATGAAGAACACAAATACTCCTTAACACTCAACCACATACCGCCAAACTACACACCAGCACTTAGGAAAATCCTATCACAGTATATAATATATAATCACAAGAATATTGATATAATCATCACAATAGTATCATATCTCAATCACCTTCAACAGATACTCAAGTCAAATGATACAATACATATCCAGTCACATCAACAATTCATAAGATAATATCAGAGTAAGCGTGGTAGGAGATGAAGTGGATGCCATGAGATGCAAATAATGTGATTCAATGTCAAATAATCATGATGCATCCTAAGATACACATTCGCTGATCAATATATATATAGAGAGAGAACAAAACTCATGGGTGTCTCACATAGACCATGTATCTGTGAACATTACTAACAATGACCTCGGCCAATGCTCACCTGTCCGGGAAAGACCTCGGATCCGTCTGAAAGTGACCTCGAACCCAATATCAACCAGCATATTTCCTAGGCTTACAGGTAGAAACCTCGGCTAACATTGACCAGTAGAGACCTTGGCCACCAATCCACATGTTAACTTATTCATCTCTCAGCCGTAGCCATCACAAGTATCGATGTACAAGTAATAATAGATACAATGTGCATGATCACGATTATATAACAATGTCAATATCATAATCATTTCAATATTATGATATTATCAGTGTCATCAATGCCTCGGTATCATCAATATATCAATATCATCCATGTCTCAATAACATCAATGTCTCAAAGTCACCACAGTCTCAATAACAATCACATCTCAACATAAGTGCCATCTCACTATCAATATCAAATAACTCACAAGAACACAGATATTACGAGGCCACAGTTTATTTCATAAGTCAAGGTATCACCATATGAACAACTAACCAATTCAAAATATCACGATCAAAGCCTAAGATCATACATTTCTACCCAAGGTACTTGATTACCTTTACATGGGAGCATACAAGGTTCAATCATACTTAACAATAGGTTAGAAGTCCACTTGCCTTAGATAAAGTCTCATATCAAGTAAAATCCAAACCTTTTCCCTTTCTACGATACTCTAAATTACAAAAATCTATTCAAATATAGCATCACAATAACATAACAAATCTAATGACACTAAAATTAATTAATTCAGAGAAAAAGGTAAAATAGTCAAAAATCCCATGCTAGAAAAAGTAGCCGAAAACTAAAAAATTAAATCATAAAAACGTTCCCCAAGTAATAGGGAGTTCAAGGGTGAAAGCCATTTCACAAATTGAGCTAAGATGAGGGAGAAATTATGAGTTAAAGTTTAGAAATCAAAATTTGAAAAATCTCCATATTCCATCATTGAAAATCCCAATTTATAAGTTCCAAATACAAATTAATCAATGAAATAGGTTAGGAAATAGTTACCCAATCGATTTCCCATGAACAAACTTGAAACCTCTCTCTAAAACAAAGCTTGGATTGTTAAAAATTGTTGAAAATGAATAAAACATGTCTTTTAAAAGATGTTACTGTTCAGGCCGCAATCGTGCTCTATGAATATGGAGCGTTAGTCTGCGAAAGCAGAAGCTTGAGGGTACTGGGCTCTGCAAATGCGGAGGGTTAGGCATGCACGTGTTCCGCGAACGCGTCCCTCTCCTCCACGAATACAAAGGTCTAGTCGCATGCACTCCGCAATTGCAAAGAACAATTCCGCTTGCACTCGAAAAGTAATAAACCAACAACACACAACATATACAAATTAGGAATTGGACCATTGGGGATTCGTTTGGAACATTGTGAACACAAATCAAGTATGGAACCTTACCAGAAACAACGTCCTAGACTCAATGGAACCATTAGAATTCGAATTCGGAACCTCCTTGGCCCAGATATAGAGAAAGATCATTTAAACTAGTTTCGGACTCAAAAACTCAAAATATTATTGGAAGCTCTAAAAGTTACCTTAAAACCATTTCTAGCGTTAGTTTCACCATCCAGAGTCATTAGAGCTGATAGAATTTCGATCAGAGCCTCCAAACTTCGAACGTTGACCAAGTCAAACTTATGATCTAAAATTAGCTAAAAAGGTAACTTTTGGCCTAAAATCTCCATTTTAACTCCAAATTCGGTTCTGCGAGTTCTCCAAGACCAGATTCGACATTCCAAAGCTGATGGAATCTACAGAATCAATTTTTGATGCACGATACTCAAAATGAACTCAAACTCAAAATTTCCAACTTTAATGTTTAAAAACTCTTTCTTTAGCAAAACTCTAACTTTTTATAAGATTTTCAAAAACCGACTTTTGGATGTGACAAAAAATGACCCAAGGCAACTTTGGGGAAGGGTAAAATAGTAATTTGATCAAAAATGCCAAAAATGACCTTCAAGGTCATTACATGATTCACTTCTAAAGACCCTCGAACATGAGATAAGGGACATACGTGAAGGCTCGAATACCTAAGGGTATGTGCCACACATATCTAACTCTATCCCCCATGTAGCCTTACTCTCGGGCCTATGACTCCACTAGACCTTTACTGAGGTGATCTCCTTAATTCTCAACTTCTTGACCTGTCTATCTAAAATGGCCACCGATTGCTCCTCCTATGTCAAATCAGGGCTCAATTCAACTAAGTTCATGGAAATTACATGAGACTCATCCGGAATATATTTGTCACAGCATTGAAAATAAAACACAAGATGGAACGAAGACAGGTTGGATGGCAAAGCAAGTCTATGAACCAACTCTCCCACTCAATCTAGTATCTCAAAAGGACCAATAAATCTTTGACTGAGCTTGCCCTTCTTCCCGAATCTCATAACACCCTTTGAGGGTGAGACCTTTAACAAAAATATATCACTAACCATGAACTCCAATGGTCGAGTTTGCCTATCTACATAGCTCTGTTGGTGACTTTGGGTTGTCACCAATATACTCTAAATAAACCGTACTCGCTCTAGGTCAACCTTCAACATATCAACACCCATGCTCTCTACCCCTATAGTGTCAAACCATCTTATGGGTGATCTACACCTCTAGCCATATAAGGCTTAAAAAGGAGCCATTTGGATGTTGGAATGATAATTGTTACTGTATGCGAACTCCACCAAGGCCAAATGTTGGTCCCATCTAGCACCAAAATCAATAACATAGGCTAGAAGAATATCCTCTAATACCTGAAAGGTCCTCACGAATAGGCCATAGTTCTGGGGGTGAGAAGTTGTACTCAATCCAAGTAGGTAATACGAAGTAAATAATGACCCTCGATCTGATACAATGGACACCAAGACTCTATGAAGTCTCACAAACTAACTAATATAGGGCTGGGCTAGTCTCTCAGTTGTATACTTCACTTTGACCAAAATTAACTTGGTCAACTAGTCTACCACTACCCAAATAGAGTAAAATCCCCCAACTGTAGGGGGTAAGTCAATAACTAAGTCCATGGAAATGTGCTCCCACTTCCACTTAGGAATGGGCATTCTCTGAATCAATCTTGGCTTCCTAAATAGCCATAAGACTCCCCAGATTAGAAGCCTTTCTAATCAAAGCATAAGCCATCACATTGGCTTTACTCGGGTGGTACAAAATAGTCACATCATGATCCTTTAGTAGCTCAATCCATCTCTTCTGTCTCAAGTTTGGGTCCCTCTAACTGAATATATACTGTAGGGCACGATGATTAGTGAAGATGTCACAATGAACACCATAAAGATAATGTTTCCACAACTTCAATACAAATACAACTACTGCTAACTCTAAGTCATGGGTGGGATAGTTATTCTCATGAGCCTTCAACTATCTAGAAGCATAAGTGATCACCTTCCCTTTTTGCATCAAGACTCCACCCAAACCAACCCCAGATGTATCATAATAGACTGTGAAGTCAACACCCTCCTCTAGTAATGTAAAAATAAGAGTTGTAGTCAATAAATATTTGAGATTTTGGAAGCTCTCCTCACACTCATCCGACCATAAGAAGAGAGGATTTTTCTGAGTGAGCCTAGTCAATGGGGCTTATATAGAAGAAAAGCCCTGAATAAATACCTGTAATAACTAGCTAGGTCCATAAAACTACGAATCGCAATGGCTGAAGTAGGTCTAGTCCATCTCTGAACCGCCTCAATCTTTGCTGGATCAACCTGAATACCCTCTCTAGACATAATATGACCAAGAATTACCACCAAACTTAGCCAGAGGACACACTTGGAGAAGTTGGAATATAAACTCTCCACTCTAAGCTGTTAAAGTTCAATCCTCAGGTGCTACTCATGATCCTTTTTGGTCTTGGAGTAGACCAATATATCATCGATGGAAACAATAACAAATGAATCAAAATATGGTCGAAATACACCATTCATCAACTCTATAAATTCAGTGGGGCATTAGTCAATCCAAAGGACATCATAAGAGACTCATAGTGCCCATATCATCTCCAAAATGTTGTCTTAGGAATGTCAAAAGCCCTGATCCTCAGCTGATGATATCCAGAACCGAAGTCAATCTTGGAAAACACGATTGCACCCTGAAGCTGGTCGAATAGATCATCAATCCTAGGGAGAGGATCTTTATTCTTGATTGTTAGTTTTTTCAATTGTCAATAGTCAATACACATCCTCATAAAGCCATCATTCTTCTTCATGAAAAAAATAGGAGCACCCTATGGAGACACACTAAGACATATGAACCCCTTACTCAAGAGATATTGGAGTTGCTCCTTTAGCTTCTGCAATTCAATAAGAGCTATGCGGTAGGGAGGAATAGAAATAGGCTTGGTGCCTAGCTCAAGATCAATGGCAATGTTAATGTCCTTTTCGGGGGGGGGGGGGGATCTAGGAAGGTCTAACGGAAATACATCAACAAACTCTTAAACAATAGGAATAGACTCCATCAGTGGTGGCTCAACACCAGTATAAAAAATAAAATCCAAATATGTAAGACAAACCCCACTCTACTAACTTCCATGCCTGAATATAAGATATGACTTTGTTAGGATATGATCCACTCAAACCCTATCATATAATACCCCATTTGACCAGAATAGCTGAAGTCACAGTCTTAGCATATCAATGAAGAATATCTTGATGAGGAGAAAACTGATCCATCCCTAATATAATAAAAAAATAAATCATATCAAGAATAATCATATAAACCCAAGTCTCATAACCTTATAGGTCACAAGATATGATTGATACACCCAATCCACTACTAAGGTCTCATCTATTGGAGTCGAAACATGAACAGACACAAATATAATATCATATGGCAAGTCAAAACACAAGAAGAAGCATGTAGACACATAAGATTAAGTGGAGATAGGATAAAATAACATCGATGCAAGGTAATGGGAAATCAGAAAAATACTTGTAATCACAACATTAGAGACCTCAATCTTAGTTCTACCAGGAAAAGCATAACTATGGACACCTTGACCTCTACTCGTATAAGTTGCCTCTCTACCACCAGAATGAGTAGAAATATCACCTGCTCCTCTACCACCAATACACCCACATATATCAGTCTTAACTCTACCACGATCGCTAGTCTACAGGGCTGAACTTCTAGTTGGTAGTGCTGGATCTCTGGTCAGTGCTGTGGAGTATGAACGGTGGGGCTTAGAATGAGTCTATCTAGGGCACTGCCGAATCATATGATAAGGAGATCTACACAAAAAGCAAGATCTAGGGGTGGATCACCGCTGTGAAATATAAGGGTGGATGTTTGTAATCATCGCAGCCCATTGGCCTCTACTATAAATCTAATAAACCCTAACCTGAACTACAAGAATCATGAGGACCTCTCCTCCCTCTGAAGCTGTCAAGGCTGCATGGACCCCACAATGCTGGTTTAATCCCACTCCTTTAGTAATGCCCAATCCTCCAGATGAGGCACCAGAGTACTGTCCCGATGTACATACCCTTTTGGGGTCTCTGAACTCCTCTCTCTACATCAACTCTAACTCCTTGGTGGCACTAACAACTGACTGAAGAGAAGCACCACCTCTAGCTACCCAAAATACCAACTGATAGAACAAGTCAACCTTCTCAAAACCGACTGTAAGGACTTAGACTTTGTATGACCGTAGTGGAACTTGGAAATTTAGTTCTGGAAAGTTTTGGATCAAGGTGAAACTTCAGGGAAGCCTCCAAAGGCCGTGTGACGGTATACATACCATGTAGAGTGCCTTGTGGTGGCCCTTGACCTTGTGTGTAGAGTATTGGCATTTAAGTGGAGTTTGAGATCAAGGTTCACCTTATATAAACACCACACGACCCGTATGAGTCTTCATGGGTCGTGTGGTGGACCGTTTGGAGGGCCTTGGCCTTGAAAATCCACATTTTAGCTAGGTGACTTCACACATAGACCTCTCACAAACTGTATAGCAATTCAAGGTCCATGAAGCCGTTCATGTGGTATCCTAGTGAAAATTTTCTAAGTATTAGATCACCGTCTAGGAATTTTTTCGTCAAAAAATTTTCTAAATGGAGTTCAGGGGAAGCCACATGGTCCATGTGACCTCTCACGGGCTGTAAAGCCCTCCGTGTGGGTGTTGGCGTGCAATTTTCTAAGTTTAGCTAAGCTTTTCATAAGAACCGATAGAAGGGTCCACTTTAAATGGTCATATCTCTTAGCATAAAACTAATTGGGTAGCCTACAACCTATCAAATTAAAGCTCTTTGAATTAGCTTTCCAACGCATTCAGTTTCACCTGATTCTGAGTTTGTATCAAGAAGTTAGGTTTGTTTTCATCAGACCCGTCCATGAAGCATTTCCTATGATTTGGCTAAGTCTGGCTTCACGGGAGGTTTACGGTCCGTGTGACATTGTATGGATCGTGAGACCTTCTCCCAAGACCCCTAGCAACAAATTTTATTTCACTTCATTAATGGTTCTTTCGTAATTATGGCTACTCCTAAGGGACTTTTGTGACTTCTTATGATATCCTAAGACATTGAAATGGCATATACTCTTCTTCCCTCAATCAAATTCATTCTCACACTTAGAATTATATTCAAACTCTCTATCAAGAACTTCCCACAAATGAGCCATTGGAGGATTAGGTTAGAGCTTAAGGAAGGGCCTTCTTCTTCAATCGATTTCTTCTTGAATCTTCCTAATTAGCTAAAGTATGTGGGATTGATTCATGGTCCCTTTAAACTATGAAGACCCCATCTCTTTTCATTTGATTTTCATGAAATTTAGCTTACTTTAAATATGGGTTTTAAAGATTATTGCTTATTAAATTGGATTGATATATGGGCTATGTTTTAGTGGTGAATTTAAAGTGATTTAAGCCCTAATATGTTTAATTGCATTGAAGTTATGAAGATATGAATGTGCATGTCCCCTTTATAGCTTGATTTAGACATCGGTAATCTAAATTGGGATTTGAACATGAATTTTACTTATGGATTTACCTTGATTTCATATTGTATTGTTGATTTAAGATTGAATTCCTATTGCCTATACTATTATCATCTCATTCATGGCATACATATACATGACTATGTCTTTTATGAAGATTATGAAGTGGGCTTTGACCTAATTATGTTTTATAAATATGATTTTGATGAAGGTTTGAATATGACAAGAATGTGATCACATAAATATCTATGATATGACTCTTTGAGCAATTATGGGTGTGTTTACACCACAATGTACAAGTATGAATGAGTTATTCCTATGCATGAAGGTTTTATTTAAAGTATGATTTGAATATTTAGCCTAAGTATGACCGATTATGAAGAATGTTTCGCATCTAAGCCTAAGTATGCATTTGAAATGATTTGAGAAGACTTGCATCTCTTTTGAAAGCATGTATAAGTATATGTATTCTTGTGGGATAGCAACTTAGCACTGAGTTGACCTTGATATTAGAGGCTCATCCCGTTAGTTGATGCATGACCTGCTAGAAGTGAATCTCAGTTTCCCATAACTATGTGCCAACCATACGTATATGTTTATGAAAATCCAATCCAAAACAAGAGTGCTTATAAGGAAGGTTAACTCTCCAAAATGTGGGTTCCCATAAGGAAACGTATGATATGATATGAAAATTCTATCCAAAATGGGGGTGCCCATAAAGAAGGTTGCTTCTCCAAATGGGGGTGCCCGTAAGGGGAAGTATGGTTTACTTTAGTAAGTAGACCACCTCTTTACTGGTGTGGAGATTACATCGGGATTCTATATAATAGGTTGCTTGGTATAATATATGTCGTTTGAGGTCACATCCCTAATATATTTCTTGGTCCCTTTGAACCAGGAAGACCTAAACTCTTTTAAATTGGTTTTCATGAAATTGAGCTTACTTTAAATGTGGGTTTTAATTATTTGATTTTATTAAATACATTTGATGTATGTGTTGCACTTCATTTATGATTTTAAGTTATTTTAATCCTTATTATGATGATTTACATTGAGGTTATAAAGTTATGAAGATGCATGTCCCCTTTAAAGCTTGGTTTATGCATGGATGATCTATATTGTGGTTTAAATATGGATTTAATTATGGATTTACTTCAATTTCATATTATAATTATGATTTTAGCTTGAATCTATATTAACCATGTTATTCTTACATCATGCATTGCATTTGCATTCATGAACATTGGTCTTTAGGGAAATTATGAAGTCGGTTAAGCCCAATTATGTTTTATGAAATGATTTTGATAAGATATTGGTTATGACAAGAATGATATCACATACATGTCTTCTGAATATGGCGTTTGATCAATTTGGGTGCTTGTACCATTCCGTTTTTGTAATCGAGCTAGTCTTATGCATAAATATTATAACTATGAGCTATGATTTGGTATTTGAGCCTAAAGGTGCATTGATCGGATTTGAAATTCCTATTGTCTTTTTTGAAAGCATGTATATATATAATCTATGCATTCTCGTGGGATGTTGACTTAGCACCAATGGATTGGGGGTGTTAGGGCTATCCCCAAGCGCCCTATCCCTTTCCTCGAACTATGAGCCTAGCATATGTTATGAGAATCTTGTCCGAACTGGGAGATGTTCCCATAAGGAAGGTTGCTTCATAAGAAATGTGAAATGTTCCCATAAGGAAGGTTTCTTCATACGAAATGGGAGATGTCCCCGTAAGTTAAAGTATTATGATATGATATGATAATCCTTTCTGAAATTGGAGATGTTCGCGTAAAGGGGTTGTTTCACACGAAATAGGAGTGGTTCCCATACGGTGAAGTATGGTTTACCTTTGGCAAAAAGACCACCTCTATACTGGTGAGGGGATTTTTTCGGGATTCCAAATACTAGCTCACTTGGTCTTACTCATGTTGGTTGAAGTCACATCCCTGCTAATATGAATATCATTGCATTCATGCATCATTAATTTCATGGCATATTGTATACTACTCTTCCTTGGATATATGACTCTTTCTATATTATATGCCCTTGTCACATAACATTGAAATGCAGGTTGATAAGTTATATGCATTGCATGCCCGCATACTTAGTACATTCAAATATAGTAACACGTACTCTATCCTACACGATTTTACTATATAGGGGCCGAGCGCTACCACCATCCCCCGCTAGACGAGTAGCTCAATTCAGGAAAGTTGAACTTGTTGTGAGTCCCATTCTCCAAGGACAAGCCACCTTCCTTATACCTATGTTATCATATATCTACATTCTAATTTGAGGGTGAGCCCATGACATGTCTAGGCCCCCTTTCCATCTTTTGACTAGAGGCATTGTTGGACCTCTTGTATACTCTCATAGACTTTATATATGCTATGTGTTGTATTTGGAGCCTATATTTTCGGTTATCTATTAGAAATGTCCATTATGGAATTGTGATATGTATGCATGTTTGGTAGCTAAGACTCAGATAGATTACCTGTTTCTACGGAAGGGCGATAAAAGTCTATGCAACAATTGCAAGGTTATCCCGAGTGAAAATATTTCCACTCAACATAGACTTCTAGTGATGGATTTAGAGATCAAGCGAGAAAAGAAGAAGATGGTTATTTATGCCCAACTGAGGATTAGATGGGGATGCCTTACTCCTGCCCTTTACCGAGAGATGGAAGATAAGTTGAGAGACTTAGAGGCTTGGAGTAGTGGCAAAAACGTGAACAATATGTGAGACACTACTACTAGTTACATTAGAAAGGTAGCTACTGAGATACTAGGGGTTTCGAGAGGGGCCTTTTGTGGACAACAGGGCAACTGGTGGTGGAATGATGAATTTTAGGCCAAAGTGAAAGATAAGAAGGTTGCTTACACGAAGTCGCTAGAGTGTAGGGATGAAGATGAAAATCGAAGGCTTAAAGAGACATATAAGACAGCTAATCAAAAGCAAAGATAGCGGTGAAGAGTGCTAAGGTAGCAGCTTTTGAGTGCCTAATGAGGAGCTAAGTGATAAAGACGGGGGCAAGAGATTGTATAGGCTCACTAAAGAGAGAGAAAGAAAAGCTCGCAACCTGGACCATGTGATGTGAATCAAGGATGAAGAGGGTGTGGTGTTGGTGGATGACACTTCCATTAAACTAAGGTGACAAGATTACTTTCATAAACTCTTAAATGAAGAAGGAGATAGAATCATTGAGCTGGGGGAGTTGATACACTCTCAAAGTCGTCATGATTTTGGTTATTGTAAGCGGTTTATAGTTTAGGAGGTTAGAAGGGCTATTAGTAGTATGAAGAAAGGGAGGGCAATCGGACTCGATGAGATTCCAGTAGATTTTTGGAAGAACATGGTCAAGGATGGCATAGAGTGGTTGACTAGACTATTCAATGCTATTATAAAGACTGCCAAGATGCCTGATGAATGGAGGAGGAGTACAGAGTTTCCATTGTACAAGAACAAAGGGGATATTCAAAATTGTAACAATTACAGGGGTATCAAGTTGTTAGGTCACACTATGAAGGCCTGGGAGAGAGTCGTGGAGATAAGGGTGAGAAGGGTAGTGTCTATCTTAGAGAATCAATATGGATTCATGCCGGGATGGTCGACTACTGAAGCAATTCATCTTGTTCGGAGATTAGTGGAGAAATAGAGTGAATGAAAGAAGGACCTTCATATGGTGTTCATTGATCTCAAGAAGGCTTATGACAAAGTTCTAAGGGATGTCCTATGGAGGTGTCTAGAGGTGAAAGGTGTTCGTATGGCATATATTAGGGTGATAAAGGACATCTACGATGAAGCCAAAACCCGGGTAAGAAGAGTGGGAGGAGACTCAGAATACTTCATGTGGAGATGGTACTTCATCAAAGATTGGTGTTGAGCCCTTTTATGTTTGCCCTAGTGATGGATGAGCTGACACGGTCTATCTAGGAGGAGGTCCCTTGGTGTATGCTATTTGCAGATGACATAGTATTGATTGATGAGACTCGTACTAAAGTTTATGATAAATGGGAGGTTTGGAGACACTCTTGGGAATCCAAAGGGTTCAAATTGAGTAGAACAAAAATAGAATACTTGTAGTGCAATTTTAGTGTTGCGGGGGATGACGCAGACACTAATGTAAGGCTTGCCACTCAATCTATACCCCAGAGAGATAACTTTAAGTATCTTGGGTCCATCATCCAGAGTAGTGGTGATATCGACGATGATGTCACACACCGTGTTAGGGCAGCATGGACGAAATGGAGGCATGCCGCAGGAGTATTGTGCCATAAAATGATACCACCTATGCTTAAAGGAAATTTTTACAGAACTGTGGTTAGACAATCTTTCTTGTATGGGGTGGAGTATTGCTAATTAAAAATGCACATGTTTAGAAGATGCAGGTCATAGAGATGAGGATCCTGAGATGGATGAGTGGGCACAAAAGGAGGGATAAGATTGAATAAGACCATTCGGGAGAACCTAGAGGTGGCCCTGGTGGCTAATAAGACAAGAGAAGCGATACTGCGATGATTTGGTCATGTGCAGAGAAGAGGTACCAATGCTCCTGTAAGGAGGTGCGAGAGGTTGGATTTAGGAGTCACTAGGAGAAGTAGAGATAGACTGAAGAAGTATTAGGAAAAGGTGATTAGACAAGATATGGCGATACTTGATCTCATTGAAATAACCTTAGATAGAAAGGAGTGGAGGTAGCGAATTAGAGTAGAAGGTTAATAGTTAGCAGGGTTAGGTTGATGTCTAGTCGTGGGGTATTATAGGGTGTTGTCTTTATCTGTATTGTATGTGTTAAATTTATAGTATTTACATAATATTATGTGTTTTTCATTTGTAATTGTTCTTCCTATTCCTTCCTATTCCTTTCATTTTTTTCATATCTAGTTTATTCCGCCGATGGGCTGTTGAGATGAGAGTTCCCAGGAAACAACCTTTCTACTTCTATGAGGTAGTGGTAAGGTCGGCATACATTACACCACACCAGACCTCACTTGTGGGATTCCACTGGGTATGTTGTTATTGTATGCATGTTTGGTGTGAACATGTAGAAGGTCCTAAGCCCCGTTTGCCCCCATAGAGTGAGTCCTACTTACCCTCCCCTTAGTTCTTACATGTTATGTGCTATGTGAATCCATGTAAATCCGTTTCCCCTAGATGTCCCCATAGAGTGAGTCCTACTTACCCATCCCTTAGTATTATGTGTTTATTATTTGATTGCCCTTCCGAATCAATGATGTAGATTTTGATACTTCGAGGCTTGTTTGGGGACTCTCATGTTCCCAATCGTTGTGTCACATCTAGACCCTAATCTCGGGTCGTGACAGATTCGTTGGTTATTATAGGAGATTTTTTTAAGGATTCTCATCTATTTTATCTCCATTGACGAAGTTTACACAAAAGAATGCCAAGTTTGTATGGTCAAATGAATGTGAGAAGAGTTTTCAGACTTTGAAAGATCGGCTTACATCGACTCCTATTTTGACTCTAATAGATGGCTTAGATGGTTTGTGGTATATTGTGATGCTTTTTGGATTGGATTTGGTTGTGTGCTTATGCAACATTGTAAGGTGATAACTTATGTAGCAAGGCAATTGAAGGTGCATGGGCATAATTACCTGACTCATGATCTTGAGTTAGTGTCTATGGTGCTTGCTTTGTAGATTTGAAGACATTATTTGTATGGAGTTTATGTTTATGTTTTGACCGATCACAAGAGTTTGCAATATGTGTTTGCCTAAAGGGATCTTAACTTGAGGCAAAAGAGGTGATTGGAACTCCTTAAAGACTACGACATGAGTCTTCAATATCATCCTGGCAAGGCAAATGTTGTAGTCGACACTCTTAGTAGACTATCTATGGGGAGTGTGACTGATATGGCTGATGAAAAGAAGGTATTCTTGAAAGATGTTCACCGATTATCTAGGTTTTGAGTTAGATTTGCTGACTCTAATGTTGGTGGTATTCATGTTCAGAATGGGGTTGAATCTTTTGTGGTTGTTGATGTCAAGGCTAAGTAAGATCTAGACCCATCTTTGGTTGAATTAGAGAAGTTAGTTTCTGAAAAGAAGATGGAGGTTTTCCCCCAAAGGGGAAATGTTGTGCGTCGGTATCAAGATTGGTTGTGTGTTTCAGATGTTGATGATCTTAGGAGGATGATCATGATTGAAGCCCTTAACTCTCATTATTCTATTCACCCAGGATCTACCAAAATGTATCGAGATTTGAGGGAAGTGTATTTATGACATGGTATGAAGTAAGATATAGCCAAGTTTGTATTTGAATTCCCTAATTGTCAACAAATGAAGTAGAGCATCAAAGGCCCGGTGGTTCTGCCCAAGATATTGAGATTCATACTTGGAAGTGGGAAGATGTGAACATGGATTTCATGGTTGGTTTGCATCGGATCCAGAAGCAATTTGATTAAATTTGGCTTATTGTTGATCGGATGACTAAATCAGCTCATATCCTACTAATTAAGACTACCTTCAATGCCAAAGATTATGCAAGGTTGTGTATCTAAGAGATTATAAGGTTGCATAGTTTGCCTAGGTCTATCATATCCGATCGTGGCACCCAATTTACTTCTAACTTTTGGAGAACGTTTAAAAGAGGACTTGGCACCAAGGTGAAGTTAAGTATCGTTTTTCATCCTTAAACCGACGGACAAGCCGAAAGGATGATTCAAACTTTGGAGGACATATTTTTATCTTGTGTGTTGGACGTCAAGGGTAATTTGGATGATCATCTACCACTCATCAAGTTTGCTTATAACAATAGTATTCATGCTAGCATTGATATGGCTTTGTTTGAGGCTTTGTGTTGTAGGAGATATAGACCTTTGGTGGGGTGGTTTGAATTGGAAGAGATGGCTTTGATTGGCCCGAATTTAGTGTTGGAGGCCATGGAAAATGTGAAGTTGATTAGGGAGATGTTGAAAACGGCTTAAAGTCCTAAAATTCTTACTCAGATGCTAGGAAGAGGAATCTTGAGTTCCACATTGGAGATTCGATGTATTTGAAGGTCTCACCCATGAATGGTGTATTTCATTTTGATAAGAAAGGCAAGTTAAGTTCCCAGTATGTAGGTCCCTATTAGATTGTTGAGCGGATTGGAAATTTTGCTTATAGGTTTGATTTGCCTTTGGATTTGAGTTCTATTCACCCAGTTTTCCATGTGCCTATTTTGAGGAAATTGATTGATGATCCTAGTACCATTGTACCTTTGGAAGGTGTTGAGGTTGAGGAGAACTTGTCTTATGAGGAAATCCTGGTTGAGATCTTGGATAAGCAAGTGAAGTGGCTTCACAACAAGGATGTGTCTTCGGTTAAGGTGCTTTGAGAAATCAACATGTGGAGAGTGCAACATGGGAGGTAGAGTTGGATATGATAAAACGATATCCCCATATTTTCTAATCAACTCAGGCCTAAGGTATTAGGTTCTTCCTATTCCAAGTGGTCCTAATTCTTTCACTCTTCTGCTTCATGACATGATATGCATACATTTGCACGAAAATGATTTGAAAATGTTTTTGTATGAATTTTAATGACTTTATGATTTTCAAGTTATGAAAATTGCATGGTATCTTGTGTTTGGATTCTTCTTGTTCAAGTCAAGCCTTTCTAGCCTTGTCCAAGCACATTCAAGGATGAATGTTCCCAAGGGGGAGATGATCTAAGGACCTAGACTTGTATGACCTTAATGGTGCTTGAAAATTTTTTCTGGAAAGTGTTTGACCAAGGTGACACATTATGGTCACCTCCATAGGCCGTGTGGCTCACCATGAGTTGTGTGGAGGAGCCTTAAGGTGGCCCTTGGCGTTGTCTGTAGATTACTATCCTTAACTTTGGAGTTCAACACTAAGGTTCACACCACATGAACTCCACACGGTTTGTGTGACACTTTGTTGACCGTGTGACAGCTTGTTTGAGTAGTCTTGGCCTTGAAAACTACATTTTTGCCAAGGCTTTTACACAAACCCCTCACGGACTGTATAACCCCTTCACGGTCTGTATGGGCCTCCGGTTAGGCGTTAGTGTGAAAAGTTTCCAAGTATTGAATCACCGTCTTGAAACTTTGTCGATGAAGAATTTTCTAAGTGATGCACCACAGAAGGGCAAACGGTCTGTGTGCCTTGGTACAGATCTTGAGACCTCTCTACGGAACCCCCGACAACATTTTTATTTCCGTTTCATTAATGGTATTTTCATAATTATGGCTACTCCTAAGGGTCTCCTATGACTTTCTATTCTATCTTAAGACATTCAAACGACTTATATTCTTCTTCTCAAATTCATATGCATCCAACACTTAGAATTTATTCAAGCTCTCTCTTAAGAACTCCCGTAAAGTGAACCTTGGAGGATTATATTAAAGATTAAGTAAAAACTCTCCCTTCATCAAATTTCTTCCTATTTCTTCTTGGTTAGCTAAGGTATGTGGTATTGATTCATGGTCCTTTTTAAGCATGAAGAACCATACTCTTTTACACTTGATTTTATGAAATTGAGCTTACTTTAATTATGGATTTTAAGATTATTGTTTATTTGATTCTATTGAGATATGTGCTATGTTTTATTGTTGATTTTAAAGTGATTTAAGCCCTAATATGTTGAATGAAATTGAGGTTATGAAGATTTGACTATGCATGCCCACTTTAAAACTTGATTTAAGCATGGGTAATCTAAATGTGAATTTACTTATGCATTTATTTGAATTTCATATTGTATTGTTGATTTAAGTTTGAATCTCTATTGCCCATGTTATTCTCTGATCATTCATGGCATTTGCATTTATGAACTATGGTTTTCTTGAAGTTTATGATTTGGGCTAATTCCCAATTATGATGATATGTATGATGTTCAATGAAAGTATGGGTATAACAAGAATGTGATAACATAATGTCTATGATATGTCTCTTTGAGCAATGATGGGTGTTTTACAACAAATGTATTGTATGATGGAGCACAGAATGAGGTTGGAGACTATCCCCAAGGGTCCTTACTCCTTTCTCATGATGTGCTTAATGAAGTTATTCCTATGCATGAAAGTATGACAAAAAGTAAGATTTCGCTTTTTATCCCAAGTACGCATGATTATGAAGTATGTAGCTTTTGAGCCTAAGAATATACAAGTATGAAATGTGATTTGGCATTTAAGCTTAAGTATGCATGTAAATAATTTAAAAGACGTATGCCTCTTTTACAAGCACGTATACATATATGTATTCTTGTTGGATGATGACTTAGCTCCGATGAGATTGGGGACAGGGAGGGCTATCTCCAAGGGACCTTACTTTTTTCTCTTTATGATGTACCTAACATAGGTTTATGTTTATGACTCTTTGAGGATGATGATGAAAGTTAATGGATCTACCTTTGGCAAGTAGGTTACCTCTTTATCTGTTGTGGGGAAGATGAAGAAGTTCCAAGTTATAGCTCACTTGGTCTTATGTCGGTTAAGGTCCCATCCCCGTTATATACAAAGTACTTTGACATTCATGCATCTCATGGCATATTCATATATTATTCTATTGTCTATATGCTTCTTTCTATATATGAGCCCTTGTCATCTAACATTGAATGCATGTTTGATATGTTCATATGCATTTCATGCCTACATATGTCGTACATTCAAATGTACTAAAGCATACCTTTTTTCTATATGATCTAACCATGTAGTGATCGGAGACGATCCATTGTTTGACAGCTAGTCAGATTTTAGAAACTTGTTGTGGTGAGTCCTATTTTCCAAGGACAAGCCACAATCCATCTACCTATGTTGCTTCCATTTATGTTATTTACTTTGAGGGTGAGCCCAGGAAATTTTTTGGCCCCCGTCCTATCTTATAACAAGAGGCATTATCGGACATCTTATAGACTCTTATAGGGATATATATTATGCGTTGTTATTCAGAGATTATGGTTATGGCTATCTATTGGATATGATTAATATGATTTGGTCATGATATGATGTGTATATATGTTATGATGTTGAAATGTGGAAGATCCTATGTCCCGTTTTGCCCCATAGCGTGAGTCATAGTTTCCCATCACTTAGGTCTATGCATTTACTTTATTATGCATTTTCAAATCGATGATGTGAATATAGATACCATGAGGATTAGTTGGGGACTCTTGGGTTCTCATTCGCCATGTTACTCTTAGACCCTAGGTCCGGGTCGTGACATCAGTAGATTCCGATGGAGTTACCTCTACATCAATCATTTTTTTCTATGAACTTTGTCCCTTTTACACAAAGTAGCGATGATACTGGAAAACGACAATGAGGTTTAAACTTGCTTGGCCCTTATGAGGATTTCTAGCCAATGATTGTGCCAAGATTTAGTCGTCTATGATCTATAAGCCTGTCGAAGTATAGATTCATTTTGTGATGGAACCAAGTTGCTTTTAATAAACCCAAACCTAAATCTTGTCAGGATGTTCATCTCCTTCTTTACAATAATTGCTTGATCTTGTAACCATGAGGGAGCAGGAATTCCAATCATCGCAGCCAACAATGCTTTCGTATCATCAAGTATTTGGATATTATCATCCCTTCCATGTCATTTTTGTCTCTTTGTGCACATTCCAGAACATCATTGATATCAATTTGACAGCATGGGGGTTGCACGCCTCTCACTTCCACAGCATCAATAGGTTTAAACATTGACTTTACCCTGCTTTTGTTCGTTAAGATGGCCTTGTCATTGGCCTCATAAAACTCTCGAACCAAGGTAGGCACATATGCTTCCCGAGGTTTGGTGACATTTGAAAGTTGTGGAACTTAAGAGTTTCCCGAACCTTGGGGTATCTATCAAACACACCATCAGTTGGTAACTCTTTCTCCTCCATGATTACTCTCTTCCCCTATGCCCTAAGTCTATTCAAGTGTCATGGGGCATTTGTTTCCTAGATCCTCTGAGATGTCTAGAGAAGAGGATCATGAAAGGCTTAAGACCTAGCCTCACTCCGATGACCTTTTCAACTTGGCTCTTAAGTAAACCCCGTAGAAGTTTTGGATCTCTCTTCCTCATCTTCCAAACTAGTCCAAGTTACATTGAGGGGTTCCTCCTCATCAGTGGCGGTTTCTCGGTGCTCAGCTACTTTTTTTCCCTTTTCCTTGCACCTCCCTTTAAGGTCCCAGAGATCTTTGTTTTGTTCTTTCAAGAGCTATAACAAATTCCCTAGCTGCTCTAGATCCACCTCGAGTGACCTGCTCCTTAGGTTTGCCTATTCGTACATAAAAATAAACTCTGAACATTTTGTGAGTAGCAGTTATGTGCATAATTTGATCAAAAGAGAAACATTCAGTGTAGACAGGACTATTTAACCATAAAACATACTCGGCGATTCACCGAACTGATTCTGCGATCAAATACATCATCACCTTTTTGAACAATATTCAAACTTTAGGCTACTACTTTCGGTGATACTCATTCACATTTAGCTTTACACCGAATTGATTTGGCGATGAATAGGTCCATCGCATAAGATTTCAACAAACAACCATGAAGATCAGTCAAATAAGGTGGTGCATGTTACAATTAGGCACATCTCCGAGTTCACTTAGGCGGTCAAAACGATCAGCGACAAAGGTAATTAGCATCGCCCCATCAACCATTCATAAAAAGTTCAACAACTTTACAACAAGAACATGTATGAGAGTCACACACTAACCTACAATCATACATCAATGCATGCTCATCTATCGATTATCGTAATCACATGGATTTCATGGCTATACACTCTATAAAGGACTATTTACCCTTAAGAATGATGTCACGCAATTCATTATTAGGCAAGTTCACTTCTCTCAAAGAAGTTTAAGGGTTACTGAGACTTCGCCCATAGCCTATAAGTACAATCAATCTAAACAGGCAAGTATTTTCAATCAAGCATTCTCATTATTATCGCATTATCTCAAGTGAAAACATTCAAGCATGATGACAACTATGAAATTGAGACAATGCCCACAAACATTCCACCATCTGGTAATAAACCCTCATTCATAAACCTAGTCCACATTATAGGAACCACCGATTTCAACACATATAAAGGGAATAAAAACCTAGAGTGCATTACAGGGTTTTAACATCACCATAAAGATCTACTCACTTAATTTCAACATCACCATAAAGATCTACTCACTTAATTTCCAACAAGATTTCAAGCAACAAAGCATGATTAACACATTCAACAATCCTAATCAACTTTATTATCAATGGCATTCTTTCAAAAGAACTAAACAAGGGCCAAACACATACCTCTTAAATGGTGACACAATTAAAATCCTCAAAGATGCTTTAGTGATGAAGATCATCAAATTCTTTATGAAAAGTTTCAAAGAAAAAACTAAGTAGGTCGGTGAGAAGGGGGGTTTGGCATGCAAAAAGAGTGAAAAGGAGGGAAGGTTGAAGGACCAAGGCATTTGAGAAACCTTAAGTAGGTCGGTGATTCATGCATGTTCAATGATATCGAACCACACCGCCTAGCACATTTTGCGTCGTGCCAAGTGTGATAAAGACCACCTTTTTTAACAGTATGCATACCTTTCTTTCATCCTTTAAGTGTGGTGAAATTGACCATCGCACATTGGTTTTGGTGATTCGCTGAGTTTCCATTGAAATTGTGAAATTTGGCAGCACCTCAAGAGTCACTAGGTGACTCGAAAGACAGTCAAACTAATGGTCGCCTTTTCGACTTGGCGACACGCCGAGTGGTTCCATTCATCGCCCTCTCAGTTCTCCACATCATATTTTTCTCTTTTTCAACCCTGCACAAATAAACACCCATTATTTAAAGACTAAAAGCAATGACTACTTATCTTAGGTTGCCTCCAAAGCAGCACCTTAGTCAATGTCATGGCACGACGTAGTTCCTTTTCTTCATCAAGTCACCGGTAATTGGCATATTACTAACAGTACTTCAGGATTATCTCCCAGCTTTAGAGTTTTGCCTATATTGAACACCACTTGCTCATCATTCATGCTAAACTAAAGATCTTAGCTCTCTCGGTGACTAAGAATGGCCTACCAAAGATAATTGGCACGTCGTTATCCACCTCACAATCCAGGATCACAAAACCATCTGGAAAAATGAATTTGTCAACCTTCACCCACACATCTTGTAAAATCCCAGCTGGTTGTTTGATAGACCAATCAGTGATGAGTAGTTGCATTGTAGTCGATGAAAGGGTCTCCAACCCTAATTCCTCAAATATGGCTAGGGGTATGAGATTTATACTTGCTCCCAGTCACATAGTGCCTTATTGAACTTTGAGGCTCCAATGGTGCATGGAATAGTGAATGCACTTGGGTTTTCTTTCTTCACTACCAACTTTTCTGGTAAGATTGTACTAAACTTTTGAGACACTTCAATTGTGTCGCACTCAAGAGTTCACTTCTTCGTGACCGTCTCCTTCATGAATCTAGCCTAACCAAGAAAATCAATCAATGCTTTCACAAGTGGAACATTTATCGACAATGAGTTAAACATAGAGAGGAATATTTGGAACTTTGCATCCTTCTTTGTGTTCTTCAATCTATGAGGAAAAGGAGGATCAACCTTGACTTGAGGTATTTTCAACCTCACAGCTGGACTAAAATTTTTAGGGAATATTTTATAGACATTCACAACATCATCCCCACTCTTCTCTTGTTTATCACTCTCAGGATTGTAAAAAGCATCACCATATTCAACATGAGCTTCATACTCATCAACTTCAACCATAACTGCGTCTTTTTTTCTCTCACATCATTCATGCCTTTTTCAACAAGCGATGGCTTTGTGGCTTCTACCATTTTCCACTACGAGTGGTTGTGGCTAAGAATTATTGATCATTACCATTGGGATTTGCCACCACATCACTAGGAAAACCTCCTTTTGGATATTGATTTAGATGAGCTGATATGTTTCAAAGTTGAGCTTCTAGATGCTTAATAGATGTCAAATGCGATGTCACAGTTTGAATCAACTGAGAAAAGTCAGTCTTCATCTCCTTTAAGACTTTATCAGAGGCTTCCACCTTGCTCAAGATTTTGGTGAGCATATCTTCAGTCTGAAGATTCTCTTAATTCAACACGTGGACAACAACTTTCAACCTATCATGAGGTAGAAGACACCTCTTTCCATCATGGTTCCTCCAACCCCCAACTTGAGGCTCCCGGCCATGCATGATCTTGCCATCAGATGTAATTATTCCAACCTTGATTCCCGGTTGGCCTTGGAAAAGCTGGTAGAGAGCCCACCATATGGTTTCCCATATAATGTACCTCCTTGTTATAACCACCTTCAAATGGTGCACCATCAAACATCGCATCTCTAACAACTTCCATAATATTCACACTTTTACGATTTTCTCCCATAACATACATAGTCAAAAGATCAAGCTGAGTTAACAATTTTAACCATGTTCTCATCCCTCTCTTGATCCTTAGCAAGCTGCTCCTTGGATGGACCCTTGTGTCTTGAAGGTACTATGTCATCGCTTGTGTACCATGCTCAATTAATCTTTGTCATGCCATCTAGGCGGTCACAAGATTCAGTGAATGCTTATGTCATCAGTCGCCCACTCACCAACTGATCAGCTATTCTTTTGTTAATTGCATTGAGCCTTAGATAGAAGTATTGAAAAAGCATCTAGTTTGGAACTTGATGGTTAGGACATTGGAGTAAGGGTTTCGAGATGGGAGCCATATTTCATGTAATTGCTTACCTTCGAGCTACTTGAATATCTCAATACTTCTTCTCAGCTTTATCATTTTTGAGGGAGGGAAAAATCTTTCAAGGAATGCATTTTGCAGCTCATCCCGTGAAGTTATAGAATCATGAGGTAGCTCAGTTAGCTACCTCGCTGCCTCTTCGGTGATGGACAAAGGAAATAGTCTCAATTGTATGGCTTCTTGGCTCACTCCCTTGAAATTGAATGGGAGACACACATCAACAAAGTTTCTTAGGTGTTCATGAGGATCTTCGTGGACAAGTCCTCCGAACTATCCCTTTAGATAATAGAGTTGCAACATATTTCTTTTCACATGAAAATTAACTCCTTCAGCTAACAGAGGTATTCAGATAGCACCTGTGTTTCCCACTTGATCCTAGTTGACACCTAGCATATCATTCGTATCTCAAACATTTTCACCATGGATACTCCCATCGTCCTCCATTTTAACAACTATTTTTCAACAGCAAAAACAATAAGAAAATAGTAAAAATAACTCTAACTACAATAACAAAGCGCAGCAAACACTTGAATTATGATATGTTGATTACCCAACAATGGGGCCATTTTTCATGTCACTCAACCCGGCTACTCTAAGGAAGTAGAGGCGGTTGTTATCTCCATAATAACCCAACTGAGAGGTTGGGATTAAATCCCACAGGGAGTCATATTTCAAGATAGAAGTGCTTTATTGGACTACGTAGTTGTTGGATCTGGCGGGTTGCAATAATTAAAAGTAAGAATCGGATTACACAATACCTAATTAACAATTAAATAAGCAAATAAGGGAAGATGTTGGGATGTGCAAATATGGGAATTCGTCTACCAGCTAGGTCTAAATATTTGACTGAATGAGTTGATAATGAATAAGTAGGCTAGATTGTTTGTAATCCATGTTCATCTATGATACACGAGTGTTTCATATGATTCAACTATAATATCATAGGCGGGCCGTTGAGGACATGCTTGGCCTAAGAAGTCTCAGCAAAATTAATAATACCTTGGCCATTGATTCCATGGTTGTGGACTTCAACTAATACCCAAAGAGGTTTTCAGTCATTATATCTATTCCACGCTCTAATCATTTCTGCTAAGGCAACAATTATAGATCTAAAGTAAACCCCAAGTTTGCAACATTGAAATTATAGATTAAACATAGAAATGGATATAAATTCACTCAAATCAATTGCAAATAAGTCAAAATATCAATGATCCAAAAGATGAATCAAAAACCCATAACAATAGCACACTCCCAACATGGGGATTTTTAGGCACACATGCTTGAAATTAATTTTTTGATACCAAACATAGCAGCTGCAGTCATGGGTAACAAGACTGAATAGAAATAAGTTTATTATCACAAGCCAATCTACTCTAATTTTGATTCCCAAAAGCTTGAAAACCCTATCAACCCTTGTACTCTAAAGAGAATGTTATATGTACTACTCTCTATGTAAAACTAAGAGAAAGAATGTGTATGATATGATATGTACAATGTCCTTTCTAAATTGCTTATACAGTCCATGCAAATGTATGAAAGTTTGCATTGCAAAATGTCATTCGATGGTCAAGGCCGACAATCACCGAGCACTCTAGCGATTTGCCGAATGTGCACTTGACCGCTTTCCTTTTCTACACCATTAGGAGATGGCTCTTTATCCCCCCGATTCGATTCGGTGATTCACCAAACATCCCATGACATCACTTTCTCGCCAGGGTTTTGGGGCTTTGAGTGCTATAACTTTAGGAGATCTCATGTGCCATTCAATGGTACACCAAATATATTTTACGATATCGATTATGACTGCATTCTTGACTTAAGTTGGAACCTTGGTTGTTGCAACACTATGCGGTCTCTATGAAGGTTCGGTGAATGACTGATTGTGTGGGGGATGCCATTTTTCTCCGCGTTTTTGCACTTTTGCTCCCTTTCAAAGATTCTTCCAAGTATTGCCCATTTTCTAACATTTAATCCCATTTCCTGACATAACACGTGCATATTAGTTAGAAATTTGAAATGATAGCACACTAAGGATAGTGTTTCTTTCTAAGCTAGTCCTAAAATGAGTTCAAAATATGGACTCATCAGTCGGTATGCATATATGCTCAAAATCAAACAAAGTCAAGATTTTAGGACATAAGGAGAGTAAACAAGGCCCTTTTCAAATCATTCAAAGTAACCCGCCATCACAAAGTAAAGCTTAGTTGGGACTTCCTTGGCATTTAAATAAAATATAGTGTACAAAGGTAGAATAACATGATTTACTCCATAATATCAACATACAAAAGAGTTCATATGACTTAAGCATATATGAGGAAGAGGAATGGCTCAGCTTTGTGAGGAAAGGTCTACACAAATGAAAATCGAAACACCTTTGTATGATTGGAGATGAAAATCTTGTTGGAGGATGAAGAAAATTAGAAACCCTAGCTTAGTTTCCTTTCTTTAAGGCCTTGAGAAACTTGAGAGTGTTTTGTAGGTGTTTGAGACTTACGATATTTTATGATGGGTGAGAATGGAGGCTTAAACAATATAGCATAGGCTTAGAATATTAGGAAATACTGAAATTTCCCTTTCCTAGAATATGTCGGAGAAGACCATGAGACCCCGATTATAGGTTATGGTCTAGTACACAGGTCGTGAATGGAGTCTCATCTGGGTAACCAAAAGTTTGGACTTCTCTGAAACCCAAAACACAACTCCAACAATGTCTCGTCAAATAATCCACCAGCCATCTTATTTGTTGTATATTGAACCTCTGAAAATTCCAAATTTTCAGCTAGTCTGCCTCCTATTCCATGAGTACAACTACAACTCATGGAACAACTTATGAACCTTCAACCACTTCATGCATCGATGGCCTCTCAAAACATGAGCTACTGGAAATGCACACTTAGGACCCACGGAACAATGCATTGCTTGTACATCATAATAAGCCCTGTATAACCTTCCGTAAAACTTACTCACACATAGAAAATTTTCAAGACTTCATTTCTTAGACACTTTCATACCTTTCAACATGTGGGGCCTTACTGTTTACAAAATTAATGAGATGCATAGGAGTTGAAATAACACATGGACTTTATTTAGCTAGAAGGAGATCATATAGCTTGGTATTCAAAGTACATATGCAGACTTGACAATAACTACATATTTGAACATATAGATACGATAAAGAGTAGAGACAGGGTCATTAGCCATAGTGGGGCTTGTAGGCTGCTCTACATGACTTATGCAAGGAACAAACAAAATTTCATGTCAAAGAATAGCAAATCAAATAGCCTTACATACCATGATGTACTACCTTATTATTACATCATAGTAACCTCCTTTTTTTCAAAATATTTATCTACAATAATGTAGGTGATAAAACTAGTACAATAGCTGATAAACATGTTTTGACAATCCAATCTTACACAAAAATAATACTCCAGAACAAAGCCCGTAATTACCAACATAAGGGTGTTTTTCAACCGTTCCTTGTCTAATTGTATCTGTATAATACACATTTTCATATATATAGCGTACCCATGATTATTTTAGTTCTACAACATGCTTACAGTAATTTACAAAGTAGGCTGCATAACAACTCCCTCAACACAGAATTAGGTAGTTTAACGTTACACCCTTTACCAATATTTTGATATCAACAATCCACACCCTTTCCAACTGATATGTTATCAAAACACAACACTTTTGATGCTTAAAACATGGAATTTTGTATGTTCTCAATGCGATGTTAGTTGTTTTTATGTGTTTTTGTGTTATATTTGCAGGATTCCAGGGTTGACCTTGATTTTGGGAAGAAATAAAGAAGTTACTGATTTTTGATGCAGCACGAGACCCTTTACGGGTCGTAGAGTGGTTCATGGACAATTCAAGTGAGGGCTGATTTTTTGAAGTTGGTTTTACGAACATGCGGATGAGTTATAGAATGATTTATGAGTCGTAGAACATGGTTCATACCCTGAGGATCAGAGATTGAGACTTTCTGAAGATTCATCAAATGAAATCCCCCTATGAGTCGTAGATGGTATGTCATAAACTTAAAGCCCAGAATTCCAGCAGCTTTGTGTGGGACCCCGATTACGGGCCATGGAATGCGGCCCGTAAACCAATTTATGAGGTGTGCCGACCTAGCTATCCTAGTTTATTTAAGACATATATTTTAGATATTACAAATAGATTTTTAGGTTATTTTTCAGATGTTTTTCGGATAGTACATAAAAAACTCAGTAATTAGAGAGAGAAAATAGTGAGATTACATTGGAGAGTATTGAGAACACTTATACTTTGATTTAATCTTTAAACTTGTGATTCTGTTTGAAGTTTGTCTTGATTTTTCTTAATTCAATTTTATAAGTGTTCTATTATGTTGTTCCAAGTCATAAGTCTTGCATCTACACAAAGTATGAGTAGCTAAAACTACAACTAGGGTTATGGGAACCATGAAGAGCTAACAGGGTAAAATCAGATAGTTAATAATTCTTGAAAAGTGTGAATGCATGTATTAATTAACTCTCTTTGTTTTCCATATTTCTAGTGGTGGCCAATATTAGAACTCGTCTTCTGTGACTAACTGGACCAAGGTAGTATTGAGTAGGAAAAAAGATTAATTAATAGGATTTGATTGATGTGTTCTAATCTAATCAACCAAACTGGGCCAAGGGGAGTTTGTACTAGGACTAAGAGCTATCGGTTAGTAACGCACACTATAGAGATGGGCCAAGTCACATAGTGAAATTTGCCTCTCACCTTTGATCAAAGGCTTTGGTGAACTTAACTTACCATCCGGCATCCTACACACTAGAAGAGAATTAGGTTATCCAGTGACACTAAGTTAGGGAATCATGGAGAATACAATACCCTAGTTTCTCTCCATATTGATTTCATTCTTGTGTTTGTTAGTTTTATTTTTTCCATAGATAACTGCAAAATCCCCCTTTTGGGGAAGTAAGTCGATTAACTACTCAAATTGCAGTCATTGAATTCTCTTTAGTCTACATATTCCCTTAGGTTCCACCCTAACCTTTGTTAGGTTCTATTTCTTGACAAAAACTATTTTATCCTAAAAAAGGAGGTGTAACTTGGGTGAATGAAAGTGCTGATTATGAGAACACATCTTTTCTTGAGGACATTGCTCCACAACCACAACACTTTCATGCCAATGCTTATTAGTGAAACCAATACGGGCTAAATCCTATGGCTTTGGAGGTGACTAGAGCCATTGTATTTCCACCTCTGTTGGAAGACACAAAGTTCATAGTCTTGAGTGGGTTGCTTTAGATGCTGCAAAACTATGGGCTATTTCTGGGCTAACCATCGGAGGATCCTCATAGCCATCTAGATAATATTGCATTTGTGTGCAAGAGTATGATAGGAACACAGAATCTGTGTATGATTGATTTAAGATTTTGTGTCTTCCGATTATCTCTTACTGGCAATACAACACTATGGATATCTAAGCTCCCGTAGAGTTTGGTCACCAGTTAGGCAGAAATGCAGAAGGCCTTTTTGGAGAGGTACTTCCCTATATCGAAAAAGCTCAAGTTGAAGGACTAGATCAACAAATTTGAGCAACTTCCTCGTGATTCGATTAGCACTACTTGGGAGCAGTTCACCAAATGCTTTAGGAGAGTTCTAGACCACAAGATAGTTGATGATGCTGTGGTGAGATCCTATATTGTGCCCTTGATGAGAAGAGTGAGTCTTGTGCTGAAACTATCATGGGGGGCATGTACGTAGATCAACCATTCGCAAATATAGCAGAACAGATAGAGAGAGTCATCTATTAATGTTGGTCCAGAGCAAGCAAAGATAAACAAAGAAATTATGCAAGATCTTTCCTGAATCTGCATAGGTATGGAGGTAATGATGAAGCAAAACTAGGAGTAAGTCAATGCAGTGGTTCATTAACCTCCACGTGCACCCATATATAATGAGCCTTATTTTGAGGAGGAACATGTTTTGTTGCTAAACAAACAAGGTGTTTCCAGATCAACACCCAAGGGTCTAATAAGGAGTATTAATGCCAAGGTCAAGGAAACCAAGGCCAAAACTTTACAGAGATGGAGCATCCAGGGACGATCGCGGAGGATACTATGATCGGAATAAGTCCAGAGAGATGCAGATTGGGGTGGCAGAGATGGCTTCACAAATTGTCTCTATGTGCCACCACATAACCACGACACAGGTGCAAGTAGTTCGAGGATTGAGGAGATGTTTGATCAGTTGTTTAAAAAATTTAAGACATAGGATGAGACTTTGAGGGGTATGATGGGGTATGGGTAGTTAGGGACCTCAAATAGATTGAGTAGCTTGGGTCTATAACTATACTAATTTTTAATCTTGGGATTTTCTCGCCTATGTTTGTTTTCCTCATAGATATTTACTTTCTGTTGAACCGGCATGTCTAGGATATTTAGGTAATATTTGTAGAATATAGTACTAATATCTGTGGCATATAGCATGTTTTCGTGTTTTTTGTTTGTAAAATGATACCCACCAAAAAGTTTGATTAGTAGTTTAGATAGTAAACATGCATGTTTAGATATGTTGACAATGTTAGTTTTGATAAGTGAGGAGAAATTGAGATAAAAAGCATAATTTGAGACTCTTTTGTTAATAGTGTAGTTAGTGCGATGTGAGTATGAGTTTTAAATTGCTAAAGTCATGTGTTGTGTGCTAATTCAGAACTTGTCCTATTACTCTAAATTAGACTGTAGGTTAATTGGTTTAGGAAAGGATCTTAGGTCATTGTTCTTAAAAGCCCACTTAGCCTAAAATGTCCAACAAACATTGCAATATATCCCTTTTTTCAAATGTTTGAGCCTAACATGTACCGATTCTTTGCAAACACCTATTAACCTAGCCTTGTTAGTTGTAAAATCTTGAAATTGGCCTTAGTCCTTCCTTGAATATTATGCACCTTGACTGAGGCAAAAAGCCTAATTTGAGGGTGGTTACCAAAAGTCGCCCTTGAGGATGGATATTGTGCACCTCAACTCAGGCCAAAGTCCTAAGTTGAGGGTGGCTGGTGATACGGAGAAAAAGAGAAAATAATGTACTAGGTGTAAGAAAAATAAGTGATGCTTTAGTTGTGAGTTAAAAAGAAAAATTAATTGCAAAATATAGGTAGAGAGCTAAAAGAATGTAAAGAAAGCACCCAGAAAAGCTTGAAATGGGAGAAAGGGAGGATTAGATGAAAATAACAGAGTTGATAGGGAAAAGTGTAAGAGAACATCGTGTCAAGGAGGGTTGTTAGTCATTATATTCCCAAAGTACCATACCGAATTCCCCTGAACCCATGTTACAAACCTAGAAAGTCCTAAAGTGATCCTAGTTTAAGTTGTTGAAGGTCTTAGTCATGAGTATAGGGGCAAGCCTATGATATTCGGCATGATGCATGAATATCTTTTGTGAGCGTGAGCGATTTTGCATTGTCCCAAGTTATATATGAAAACATCATTTATTGAAATATATGGACATCAATCTATGAGGGAACTTGCATTGCATTGTTAGCATTAGACTTATTCAGTGACTGTGGATTGTTGATAGTACCTCACTTATCATAGTTGTGTTGTCAAGTGCACTAGTATTTTCTGGTTTGCTAGATGGCTATCTGATTCTGTTTGAAAAAGTGGCGTGTGTATCTAAGTTTAAGATTGATGCTATATATACCATTGAGTTGAGGTCTGTGTGTTATTTTATTAGATATGTACATTGACTTTGTCGCTTGAGGACAAGGAGCAATTTTAAGTTGAGGGTGTTGATGTGCTTTCAAAATACAACTCTTTGATGCTTAAAACTTGGAATTTTATGTGTCATAAATACGATGTTAATTGCTTTTATGTGTTTTTGTGCTATATTTGAAGGATTATAGGATTGGCCTTGACTTTTGGGAAGAAATATAGAAGTTATTGATTTTTTATGTAGCACGAGACCCTTTACGAGACGTAGGTCATTATATGGGTCGTAGAGTGGTTTCGTAGACAATTCCAGTGAGTGGATGATTTTCTAAAGTTGGTTCTACAAAAATGCAGATGAGCCGTGGAATGATTTACGAGTCATGGAACATGGTCCACACCCCGAGGATCAGAGATTGGGACTTTCTGAAGATTCATAAGACGAAACCCCCTACGAATCATAAACCACTTTACAGGTCGTAGAGGGTGTTTCATAGACTTGAAGTCAAGAATTCCAGTAGTTTTGTAGGAGACCTCGATTACGAACCGTGTAATGTAATATGACCTGTAAAGCAGTTAGTGGGGCTTGCCGACCCAGCTATCCTATTTTGTTTAGGACATGTATTTTAAATATTATAAATATGTTTTTTAGATTATTTTTCAAAAAATTTTCGGATAGTACACAAAAAACTAAGTAATTAGAGAGAAAAAATAGTCAGATTACATTGGAGAGTATTGAGAACACTTGTACTTTGATTTCATCTTTAATCTTGTGATTCTCTTTGAAGTTGAATTTGCTTGTTCTTAATTCAATTGTGTAAGTGTTCTATTATGTCTTTCAAATTCATAAGTCTTGCATCTACACAAAGTAAAAGTATAAGTAGCTAAATCCATAACTAGGGTTGTGGGAACCATGAAGAACTAACAAGGTAAAACCGAATAATTCATAATTCTTGAAAAGTGTGCATGTATGTATTTACTAACTCTCTTCACTTTACATGTTTTCTAGTGGTGGCTATCATAATTCTTGATGTGTTCTTGTCTAATCAACCAAACTGAGCCAAGGGGAGGTTGTACTGGGACTAATGGGTAAGGGTTAGTAATACACAATATGGAGATGGGCCAAGTCACACAGTGAAATTCGCCTCTCACCTTTGACTAAAGGGCTTGGTGAACTTAACTTACCGTCCTGCATGCTACACATTAGAAGAGAATTAGGTTTTCCGGTGATACTAAGTTAGGGAATCTTGGGGAACATAATACCCTAGTTTCTCTTCATATTGATTTCACTCTTGTGTGTGTTAGCTTTATTTCTCCAATGATTATTGCAACCCCCTTCCCCTTGTGGAAGTAAGTTGGTTAACTACTCAAATGGCAGATATTGAATTCTCATGAGTCTACGTATTCCTTAGGTTCGACCCTAACCTTTGTTAGGTTCTATCTCTTGACAACGACCGCTTTATCGTAAAAAAGAAGGTATAACTTGGGTGACATCGCCAACATCAACTAAACTATTACCAACATGTTTTTACACCTAAATAGTCCGAAAACAGTCCAATATATATGGAGGACATGAGATCGTAGTTTCCAATTATCGTCCCACAAGTTCTTAATAAAATTACACTTAAAATATCATACTCAAACTCATGTTGAAAGAAAATAAGGATGTGGTAATCACCTTACTTTAATTCTTATTACTCATTCTTTTTAACTCTATTTCTTCAAGAACTTCAACTCCCTTTCATACTTAAACCAAAGAACAAGACAAAAGTTTCTTTATAATCAAGAGGAGTGAGCAGCAACTTGTGGAAATATTCTACCCTCTATTTTTATTTTAGCATAAATAACATATATATGGTAGACTTAATAGAATTCAATGTAATTCGGGTTGATTAACCAACTTATCTCCCTAAAAGGGGAGAGAGGGACGGGTTGTGACAACTACGAAAAGTAATCCTAAACTAAGACAATTGTTAAACCAATATTAAGAGTAACTAATGTATTGTGTTCCCCATGATCCCCTAACTAAGTATTACCAGATAATCGAATTATTTTCCACTGTGTAGCATGCAGAACAGTAAATTAAGTTCACCAAATGCTTTGGCACAGGCAAGAGGCAAATTTCACTATGTGATTTGGTCCATCCCCATAGTGTGACGTTACTAACCCTAACCTATTGTTCTAGTAAAACCTCCCCTTGGCCCAGTTCGTTGATTAGATGAGAAACATCAATCAAATCCTATTAACTAATCTCTTTAACTATTCATTACTACCTTGATCTAGTCAGTAACACTAGGTGAGTTCTAATATTGTCCACCATTAGAAAGCATTCAATACAAAGAGAATTAATTAATTCATGCATGCATACTTTTCAAGAATAATGAATTATCCGATTTTAACTTGTTAGTTCTTCGTCATTCCCACAACCCTAGTTGTGGATTTAGCTACTCATGATCAGTGTAAATGCAAGACTTATGAATTTGAATAACATAATTGAGCACTTATACAAGAGAATTAAGTATAATGAATCCAAGCTCTTCAATAAGAATCACAAGATTGAAATCGAACAAACAAATAAAGTTTACAAGTGTTTCTCTCCATCTCTTTATTGTTCTATCACGTACTATACTATTTTTTATGAAAATTAACCTAAAACCTATTTATAGTATTTGATATACAAAACCAAAATGAAGTAGGATAATTGGGCCGACAGACTCTACGGCAGATTCCACGGGCCATATAATATTTTACAGAAAGTGAAAAACTTACACGTGCATTGGCAGATTTTGAAGCACGAAGGGCCCAAATGGAATACCACATGATTAAGATATATGATGAACTCAAGAAATAATTGCTTAGCCTAGCCCGACGGTCCTCTCCCGATGATTCTGACGAGAGTACGAATGATTTTGTCGCAAATAGACCTAGTTCCCTGCTTTTATGTTTTGGACAATTTAGAATTTTTGTTGAACTTTCGAACAATTTTAAAACTTTGTAAAGTATGAATTTCTATGTGTTTTATGTTTAATTGTCGAACAATTTTAAAACTTTGTAAAGTATGAATTTCTATGTGTTTTATGTTTAATTGTTCTTGTTAGTACCTATTTTAAATGTTTTAGTTATTGTTGATTGTGCTGTATTGGGTTGTATTGGTATATATTGGATGTGACGTTTAATGCAGGTGGGCAGCAGAAACTATTGGTTTCTGCTGTCCAAAAAAATGCAGTAAATCAACAGACGGGGTCCCTAAGTCCGTTGCTTTTCTGAAATGTTTTTTAAAAAAAACCTTGAAAATCGACAGACAGAGTCACCTAGTCCGGCGCTTTTTTTAAATTCTTTTTAATATTTGCGACACAGTCCGTTGCAAAAAATAAATAATTAAAAAAATAAAGCAATGTCGTCCATCGATTTTTTTATTTTTGCGACAACGTCCTTCGCTTTTAGGCAATGCTGTCTGTCACTTTTAAAAAAGCGACTAGCAAAAAAGCGACAAAACTGACTGTGTCGCTTTTTTGTCACTTTTGATAAAACAAAGTGACGTAGTCTGTCGCTTTTTTGCATCATTTTTTTTCAGTTTTTAGTAGTGTTTGAATATCTAGTAATACCGAGTTAAGGAATCATGGGGAACACAATATCCTAGTTACTCTTCATACTAGTTTAATACTTATATTTCTTAGTTGTCACAAACCCCCCCCCCCCCTTTTGGAGAGATAATTTGGTTAATCAACCCAAATTTCAATGAATTCTTCTAAGTCTACCATATTTTCTATGGGATTCGACCCTAACCTTGGTTAGATTATATATCTTGGCAACGATCATTTTAGTCTAAAAAAGGAGGTGTAGCTTCGCCGTCGCTGGGGAATAGAGCTAGACTTGTATAATTCAAGTAGTTTGGGAATTAATCCTTATTTCCCTCATTTTATGTTTTCATTTTTTTTTTTTGTTTTATTTCAGGATACTGGTGTAGTTTATGCCCAATACGTGAAGTCGAGGCATTCCCTTGACTGTGTTTGACCTAGAGATCCAGAGAAGACTAAGAAGGATGGCCCAAGATAATGCAAACAATGCGGCAAATGCATCCCTGAACCGGAATGAGAATAAGAATGCAAATAATGGCAATCCACCTCTTCTTGAGGAAATTGATCCACAACCACAGGAATTCAATGCCGAAGCTTATCAGTGGAACCAATATCAGCTGAACCCTATGGCTTCAGAGGTTACTGGAGCCATTGTGTTACCACCACTACCAGCTAACACGAAGTTCATGGTTTCGAGTGGGTTACTTCAGATGTTGCAAAACCGTGGATTGTTTGTGGGCCTACCATCATAGGATCCATATAGTAATCTACACAACATTGCGTTTGTATGTGAGAGTGTGATGAGAACACAAAATCTATCTATGGATGTGGGACTTCGTGTCTTCCCACTATCTCAGACAAGCAATGCAGAACTATGCCTATCCGAGCTCCCGCAAAGTTCGATCACCTATTAGGATGAGTTTCAGAATGCCTTTTTAGAGAGGTACTTCCCGAGATTAAAGAAGCTCAAGTTGAAAGATCAAATAACCAACTTTGAGCAACTTCCTAGCGACTCAATCAATACTATATGAGTGAGATTCACAAAGTCCTTGAGGAGTGTCCCCGACCACACAATTTTAGAAAAAGCCTTGGTAGAGATATTTTACCATGCCCTTGACACAAATAGCCATGCATATGTTGACACCAACATAGGGGGCATGTTCTTAGATCAATCATTTGAAGAGATTGTTGTGCAACTAGATATGGTTGCTAAGCTAAATTGCATATGTGGCCCAAGGAATAGGCCTTCTACCAAAAGCTCGAGTGCTGTCAGCATAAATTCGGAGCAAGCAAGGGTAAATGAGGAGATCATGCAAGCGCTTTCTCAGAATATTAACAACATAGAGGTTCTAATAAAGTAGACGACGGAACTGGTTAATTCTAGAAGTAATCGTGGAGGTTACTATGACAGGTAGAGGGGACAAGACAAATAGGCAGTTTGGGATCACAAAGATGGCTGTAGGAATGGTCGGTATGGGTCATAACACAATCATGATACTAGTGCCAGTAGTCCTAGGGTGGAGTAGATGCTTGACAAACTGTTGAGGAAGGTTGAAACACAGGATGAGACCTTTAGGGGGATTATGTCCGACATCTCCAGCATATATCATACAATCGAATCTCATTCTGTTGCTATCAAACGGCTGGAACAACTGTTTGGTCAAGTATCAACTCAACTCAGTCAGTTTCAAAAAGGCACATTATCCAACAACATAATACAGAACCTAAAGAATAACGAGTAGTGTAGGATAGTTATTACTCATGGTGATAAGAGCACCACCGATCCTTCCATGATAGTTAATAAGGAAGCATGGGGACTTTGTAAAGTCTGAGTACCCAAGTTGTCTGTGTCGTGCTGCAATAATAAATCAAGCATTGTTTGGAGGAAACCCAAGGTAGAGACTAACACTTAGGCTCCCAGGTATGTTCTTTTAGACCCATGTGCTTTATTTGGCATTATTGGTGTGCATTGAAGACAATGCACCTCTTTTTAAATGGGGTGTGGATAGTTCTAGGTCTTAGTGAAGTATGAGTTAACTTCGGTTATAACTATCTAAAATTTTGAATTCTATGAGTTTTCTTGCTTGTATTCATTTTCCCTAGAGATATTTAATTTCTGTTGAACTGGCATCTTTAGGATATATAGGTAGCATTGGTAGCATATAATATTAATATCTATGGTATATATGTGTCTTTGTGCTTTTGTGAAAAATGATACCCACCAAATTTGGGATAGTTAGTCTAGATAGTAACCATGCATATTTGATTGTGTTGACAGTGCTTTTTGTGATAAGTGAGGATAAAATAGAGACGAAAAGCATGATATGAGAGTATTTGGTGATAGTGTAATAAGTGCCATGTGAGCGTGAGCTTACTTTGCTAAATTCATGTATTATGTTTCAATTCAGAACTTGTTGTGTTACTCTGATTTATAATGTAAGTTAGTTGGTTAGGAAAGGATATTAGGCCATTGTTCATAGTAGACCACTTAGCATAAATGAACCAACCAAATGTGTGAAATATCCCTTGTTCCTAATGTTTGAGCCTCACATGTACCTTTTCTTTGTAAAAACCTAAGTTACCTAACCTTGTTAGACACAAAAGCCTAAAATTGGCTCTGGTCCTTCCTTGAGCATTGTGCACCTTGACTGAGGCAAAAAGCCTAAGTTGAGGGTGGCTACAGAAAGTTGCCCTAATTCCTAGGTTGGATATTGTGCACCTCGATTCAGGCCAAAACCCTAATTTGAGGGTGGGTGATGTAAGGGTAAACATCAAATGAGGGGGAAAATCAGTAATACATGGAAAAGGAGATAAAAATGTATTCTGGGCTAAAGAAAAATGAGTGATGCCTAAGCAATAAACTAAAAAAAATATTGTGAAAATAGAAGGCAAAAAAGCTAAAAAAAATAAATGAGAATAAGACACTTAGAAAAGCGTTAAATAGGAGAAAGGGAGAATGCGGTAGAAAATAACATTGTTGGTAAGGATAAAGTGTAGAAAAATGTAGTGTCAAGGAGGGCATTTAGTCACTGTGTTCTCAAAACATCTTACCAAAGCCCCCCGAGCCTATGTTACAAGCCAGTGAAGTCCTAAAGTGATCCTATTCCAAGTAGTCAAATGTCATAGTCATGAGTATAAGGACAAGCATATGGTATTTAGTATGGTATTTGATTATCTTTTGTGAGAGTGAATGATTTTGCATAGTCCCAACATTATACATGAAAATATCATTGTGAATGAAATATGGGAGTTCTTTCTGTGAGAGCACTTGCATTGCATTGCTAACATTAGACTAACTTAGTGATTGTGGCTTGTTAATAATTACCATGCTTGTCATAGTTGCACTGTCACATGCATTGATCTCTCTTGGTTGGCTAGATATCTATCTAAGGTATTTTGGAAGTGGTGTGGGTATCGGTGCTTAAGTTTGATGTGATGTATGCCATTAGATTAAGGTCTATGTGTTACTGTGTTTCTTATGTAGATTGAGTCTATCCCTTGAGGACAAGCAACAATTTTAAGTTGAGGGTATTGATGTGTTGTCAAAATACAATACTTTTGATGCTTAAAACATTGAATTTTGTTTGTTCTTAATGCGATGTTAGTAGATTCGATGTGTTTTTATGTTTATTTTTCAGGATTACAGTGTTGGCAAAATTTTTGGGCCAAGTGTGCAGAATTTATTGAAGCAGTGGTTCCACGAGACCCTTTTTGCGAGCCGTAGATTATTCTATAGGCCTTAGAGATGGTTTCATGCACAATTCCAGTGAAGGGTGATTTTCTAAAGTTAAGTCTATGAACTAGCAGACGAGCTGTAGATTTAGAGTCAAGGTAGCCATCTGAACCCCGTCAATAGCCTCAGCTTGACATGATGATCCAATGCCTTGTAAACTACATTGGAGTCGTCGTATATTATTTTGGGAACCCATTACATAAACATGACATTTATGGCTCTCGCCTGCAACCTTTTATTTCAAACTTTCATTAGACAACTCAGAGGTTAGCTCGACCGAATCTCCAAGCTCTTGTATTTATTGCTCATACTCTCGCTACATATTATCAATAATAGTTAGACTCAATGTGTATACTAAAAGCAAAAGTTAGAATCAAAATAAATTATAGTTAAAGATATGTTAAATAACTTACATACGTTTGTTCAACCCTTTTCTCCACCCATTGATACGGATCCGAGTCATTCTTCTTTTTCTTTATATAATACCTCTGAAAAACTTCATCACTTTAAGGAGGCCACCCCAATTCTTTTTCCTATAAATTAAAATATAATTAATAAAAATATACTTTGTATGAATTAAATACTTTATTTAAGAATAAAATGTTAGTTTAAACCGAAAACTTTGAAAATCTTACTCGCTCCCCATAATGGTACCTACACTCTTTGCACCTCGGGTGTGCAATAAGCCACCCTTTAGGCTTCCTCTAGCTTTTTTAGCTTGATCGGACATAATCGTGAATGTATCGGTATCCCAATTCAGGACCAAACCATGTTATACAAGCGGAGGTAACCAAATATTGGCTTTTCTATCATCCTTGACTTTCTTTAGCCGGTTAGATAGTCGGGAGCTCGCCTTTTTCGCAAATATGGTCGCAATGACCAGGTTGTACTTTTGATACCAAGTACATAAAGTCTAGGAAAAAAAAAGCAAAAGCGTTAAAAAATAAGTTAAGTAATACTCAAAATATTATGTAATCTTATATATGCCTTGAATTCATTGAATATTGCTTGGCGAATATGATTTGGAATCCACCCCCAAGAGTGGTATTCCTCAGTGTATAACCTCCTAACGCTCTCATTAAGAGCATCCGCAGCCTATTTCGAAGGATGTCACCTGCAAGACATATATTAAATATGTTGTTAGTTCATCTATTAGTTTCTAAGGTAGCAAAAATAAATTAATAAAAGTACAAACTTACGATGTCCCATTAGACTCAATCATGACTCTCCCACATCTGTCCCTCTGTCTAGGAGCTAAGTCAGGCACAACCTGCGCAGGCTCAAATACAGCAGTAGAAGAAGGTGTAGCTGATGATAGAAGATGTGTGTAGTGCCAAGTTGGTGGTCTAGTGATAGTATCAGTACTGGAAGAATCCCTAAGTCTGAGATTAGATTTGTGGGAAGACTAAGAAGTAGGAGATGGAAGCCTAGGAGATAGGGTAGTCGAAGGTGTGGATCAATGATGTGGCACTGTAGGTCGAGGAGCAATGTAATCATACAAAGGGAATTCGGTTGTGCAGAAAAAGATGTGCCCCGTGGTTGACGTAACATACTCTAAAAAGCTAGAGGATCTAGAGTCCTAGAAGACATAATGACTAGAACCTGGGGAACCCTTAATATCAGGTGCTAAAGAAATATAGCCTGGGATATCCTCAAGATCGATCGATCTCCTAGACTTCATCTTTTTTGTCCTACAAGATGAAGTAACCCCAAGATGATCTGGAGATCTATCACCATCACCTGATGACATATGAATGTAAAGTATAATCTACAGTCTATTCCTCCCCACTTATTTCATTTACTTCATCCTCTTGTTCCAATTCCTCAATTGTTTCATGTTCATCATCCTCCCATTCCTATTCCTGCAATGATTCATCATCCTCCCATTTCTTCTCCTCCAATGGTTCATTATCTTCATCTACTTCTTGTTGAAAGTTTAAGATCATAATTCATAATTTGACACTCTTCTTGTATGTATTGAGGATGTTCTAGTGTGGTCTCCAACTCAACATCCACTTGTTGCTGAACAAGTGCATGATCATTTTGGTATGCCACATTTAATACATTCTCAATTTCAATTCTTCCTATAGGCTTTGGCTTAATGGCAACCTACCAATCAACCTTATCTCTATGCAATGGATAGGGAGCGTAGTAGACTTGCTTAGCATTTCGGGTAATGATAAATGGATCATAACTTCCATATTGTCTGGTATGCTTAACATCAATTATATTATGTTGTTGGTCCACCCTTGTTCCTCTACATGATGAGTCAAACCACTTACACCGAAATAATTCTATCTTCTTTTTAGGCCAATCTGAATATCAAACTTCAATAATCTCCTGAATGACACCATAATATTCAATAGTTTGGCCATTACCGTCAACATCACCTTGAACAAAGACACCACTATTATTGGTTTTCTTATATGCAGAATCTTCTTCAGTTTAAAACTTAAATCCATTCACACAATATTTACTCATTGTGTAGATTTGAGATTCAGGCCAGAGTGAGATTTCTCTCACTAATGGTGAATGTTGATAAGTTGAGTATTCATCATAAACTAACCAATTGTATCCGAAATAATATAATTAAGTCTTAAATAAATACATCATTCCTACTAATTCAATATAATCAGGCTTTCACACTTACATAGTCCTTTACCCACTTGGCGAACCTCGTGTATATGGCTTCATTGCCCCAGGCGTTTACGAACAATTTGATATTGATATGTACATATTTGTTAGTTAGTAAATACTAATTATTATGTAATTTGATAATATAATTTATTTAACACTAACTCAAGATATGGCTGAATTTTCGGACAATTAAGTAGAATATAGGTCATAGTTGATTATCATTCCATGGCTGTGAAGCCTCTTTTTTCATGCCTTTTAGATCCTCGGCCACTTTGATTAAAAACTAAAATCGAGGGAAACATCGAATCTCCCTTACCTTCATCATTCTGATTTGGTCTATTTTTCCTGCATGAGACTTTATCCCCAAAGTCATAAGAATAAAATTCTCCACTTTCTCTTGTGATATGAGCTTGAACAATTGTTCCTTCATTCTATCCCCTTTGTTTAATTGTCTGTTTTCAACCTCCAATTTTTCTGTGCATACGAATTCAAATTTGTTAATCATGAAGTTTATGGTTTATACATTCATTATATATAATTAAGAACCTAATTAGTCATAAAAAAATATTACTTTTCAAATGGATACATCCACCTTGTTTGAACTGGAACGCCAAGGCAGGCTTCTTGTACAAAATGAATCAAGAGATGCTCCATCACATCAAAAAAGCCAAGCAGAAAAATCTTCTCCAACTTTGTAGCAATAATAAGAATATTTTCCTCCATCCTGTCTAAACTACTTTCAAGAAATGTCCCAAAATATAAATCTCTAAAGAAAAGACTTATCTCTGCGACTGGCTTCCATATCCTCTCCGGAAGGTGGCTAAAAGTGATAGGAAGCAAAGTTTCCATGAATACATGATCATCATGACTTTACATACCTATCAACTTCCCTTCATTTATGTCTGCCCGCTTGCCCAAATTTGAAGCATATCCCTTCGGAATCCTCAAATATTTAACCCACTCACATATTTTACATTTCTCATCCATGGTAAATGAAAACTAGCTTTAGGCTTAACAATTTTGCCATTTGGTAGTTCCTGCAACCAAAGTTCTTTCCTCCTACAATATTCCTTTAAGTCCATTCCAGCTCTTGGGTTGTCTTTTGTCTTGCCTTTAGCATCCATTACTGTGTTGAATAAAAAGTCAAAATATTTTTTCTTAACATGCATCACATCAAGATTATGTCTTAGGAGATTATCCTTCCAATATGGAAACTCCTAGGCTATGCTTTGTTTGGTCCAATTATGTTCAACACCATATCCAGGAAGTCTAGAAGGCAGAGCTTCTATAACTTTAGACAGTTGAGAAACGCTCTCCAAAATTTAATGCCTTGTCTATTATGGGGTGGAGGATCAATTTCAACCCTGTTTTTTCACAATGTATGTTTCATCTTTCTGAACTCGTGATCCATTGGCAAGAATTGACGATGACATTCAAACCATGAATTTTATCTTCCATACTTCAGGATTAAAACCTTATATGTTCTACGCAATGAGAACAAGCAAGCTTTTCAACAGTCATCCAACCAGACAACATACCATATGCAGAAAAATCATTAATAGTCCATATTAAATAAGCATGCATAACAAAATTCTATTTAGTTGATATGTCGTAATTTAGTACACCTTGAAACCATAACTGCTTAAGCTCATCTAACAATTGTTGTAGAAAGATGTCAATCAAACTTTTTGGGTTACAAGGACCTGGAATAACACAACTTACAAATATGAATAGACTTGTCATGCACATTTCAAGAGGAAGATTATATGGAGTAAGAATAATGGACCAGCAAGAATAAGGCGTGGAAGAATTTGAGAATGGTGTAAAACCATCTGCACACAGCCCCAATCTGACATTTCTAGGCTCTCTAGCAAAGTTAGGATATACATTATCAAAATGCTTCCATGCTTCTCCATCAGATGGATGAGACAACACACCCGACAACCTTTTATATTGATGGTGCCATCTTATATGTGGGGTAGACCTCATCGATGCATACAACTTCTTCAATGTAGAAATAAGAGGTAAATAATGCATCACCTTAATTGGAACCATCTTTTCAGCCAGAGGTCTCTTATAACGAGCATGACCGCAAAACTTATAAATTTCCAAGTTACTATCGTTGTTGTAGTATAACATGCAGCCATTAACACAACAATCAATTCTATTATGTGACAATCCTAACTTGAAAACTAGTTTCTTTACCTGATTAGAAGTTCTTGGGTATGTTAAACTCAGGATTAACTAACTTACCCAAAAGATCAACATTGAGTCCATATCCGCCCAGTTCAATTTAATGTTCATGAATCTAACCACAACAGACGAAGAAGAATGTGGACTCCCCTCACATAATGTTGACTAACCACTTCTAATTTTTCATAGAAGTGTCTTGCTTCTTCATTAGGAGCTTCATTAAAAAACTGTTCAGGTTCCAGCCCCCCTGAACTTTGAAAGCATCATTAATCATTTCATGAACTCTATCAAGCTCAAACATGTCATGATGAATATTATCATGTTCAAATCTAACTTGACCCTGTGCTACAACCATATTATATTCATCCATGAGCATCGAATTATCAAACACACCATTCAGTCTATCTATTTCTCCATGATCCACAATACAAAATATCTATACTTAAATTCATTACGATACAAATGCACCAAACTTCATCTGGACTAAATAATTTTAGGCACATACATGAACTGTAGGAACACCTAACAAAATTATTTCTTTTAAAAAGATCAAGTGTCAATGCATGATCAATGAAACTTCTAACACCATCAAAAAATGTAGATTTCAACCCACGACCATTTTCATACTGCATGTCATACATCCACAAACGTGATCCATCTACAAAATATTAAGAACCTCAATTAATTAGTTCAAGGATGTTCTTAAGTATATTAATTAAAGTTCAAGTGCTAAATTAAATATAAGTTAAAAATAATCATAAAGTGTAACTTAAGAAATTTCTCAAAGTATCAACAATTTGTAAATACATAAATACAATCCTAGAGTTAGTGTTTCAAATTTCAAATATAATTAAAGTTCAAGTATTTAAAAGTTAAGGATTTATATAAATTTGACTTAATTTGTAATAACTTAATTTAAAAATTCTAAAGTTCAACTTAATTCTAACAACTTAACCAATTCAAAGAAAAACTATAAATAAATTTCAACAATTAAACCAAATCAAAGCTAAAGTGCAAATTAATTCCAACAACAAATAAATTATGATTAAAAAAATATAAGTGCCAATAGTAGATAGACACAAATTAATTTTGCAAGAAAATAAATTTTGTTATCCATAGGATCAACTAGTATTGTCACTAATGCCAAAAAAACACAGTATGACAAAAAATAAGATAAGTGTCACCACTAGATGGACGAAAATCGATTTCGCAAGAAAAAACAATTTTGTCATCAATAGAATCAATTAATGTTATCACTTATGTCAAACAAACGCAATATGACAAAAAAATAAAGATAAGTGTCACCACTAGATGGACACAAATCGATTTTGCAAGAAAAATAATGTTGTCATCAACATGATCAACCAGTGTTGTCACTTATGCCAAACAAACACAATATGACAAAAACAAAATAAGATAAGTGTCAACACTAGATGGACACAAATCGATTTTGCAAGAAAATCAATTTTGTTATCAATAGGATCAACTAGTGGTGTCACCTATGGTAAACAAACACATTATGATCAATACATACAAACATACATACATATATATATACATATATATATGTATACATACATACATATATATATACATACATACATATATATATATATACATACATATATATATATATATATATATATATATAATTGATCTTTGCATCGAATTGCCATAAGTCCTTTGCCTTCACCCAAACAGCATCCTCGACTGCCTGGCCCTTTCACTGAATTAGAAACTCTGTCATGGTGTTGTTTTTACCATGTCCTACAACCCTGTGATCTAGAATTCGACTCGCCTCAAATGTTCATGTATTTCTACGTCAGTCACCATATTCGTACAGCCTGGCTCTGATATCAATTGACACATTGGTGATTTTATTTTTCATAAAACGCCACTAGTTGGCAGTCTGCAAGCCAATAAACTTCAGCCACACTCACACGGTAACACACTGTATAACACATAGACTATTTGCACGTTTAGGCAGAATTACGCAATGAACACTTAAGCAGATTACAGGAAACAATTCCTAACCTTTTATTTATATCTCAATAACAAGGAAAAGGCTTCACGAAATAGTCTAAGGCACAGAAGATACTCTTCTGCCTTAGACTGATTTTCCACCCCTTTAAATAGTTTCTACACTAGGCAGTTACAACAGGATAAGGACAGTTACAAACTGCACATGTTTGACATATGGCTGCTATATCAAAAATCTGCTAAGTCTTTACAAAAGTCATATTCTAACAGATAAGCCTAAATTCAAATTTAAACTAAGTCCCACATGTGTCTCACACACGCCCCATGCCTTAGCGAATTTAGCCACTACCACACTTAAAATATTTTTTGTTGCCTTCAACACTTAGTTTTATTTTCGACTTCTTACCAGCACTTTGTCAACTTGCCTATCAGTCTTGCCTTGCCATCATCAAGTCCCACAACCTTGCGTTGTCAAGCCAACCCACTGCCTAGTCGCGCCAAGCCTTAGCCTTTTCAAGCTGCATGTTGTCTTGCCTTGCCTTGTCGATACTATTGCCTTGTCTTGTGCCTTGCCTGCCTTGTGCCCAAGTCTGCCTGGCCATCACCCCAGCATCCTTAGTAATTGTGTCCAAGCTCACTTGCTCATACACAAGTAGCTTAACACCTTGCTGCACTACCAACACTTAGCCGCACATCCCACATGCTACATTGCTTTGCCAACACACATGTCAAGGACAATGTAAAAGTCTTTGCCATGTCAGTGCCATACCCGTGCCGCATGACACTTAGGTAGACTAGGGATCTAACAGACCACCCCCACCTCTTGAACTCGATGCCCTCATCGAGACTGTTTTGAGATAGTCATCAATCTTTGCATCAAATTGCCATAAGTTCTTCGCCTTCACCCAAACAACATCCTCGACTGCCTGGCCCTTCCAGTGAATCAGGAACTTTGTCTTGGTGTTCTTCTTACCATGTTCCACAACCCTGTGATCTAGAATTTCTTAAATATCTGCATTAAACTGAGTTGGATCGGAAGGATGATCCCTTTTGTTCTTGTTCCGCTACGGATCCTCATTTGCAAAATAAGGTTTCAGAAAGCTAACATGGAAGGTTGGATGAATCTTTAACCTTTCTGGAAGCTTCAGTATGTAAGCTACTTCCCCTACTTTCTTCATGACTTCAAACGGACCATCATACTTAGGGATCAGTCCCATATGCCTGGTCTTGCTTGAAATCTGCTTCCAGATTTGTGAAGTAAGCTTCAACATCACTTGGTCACCCACTTTGAACTCTAAGGGGCGCCTGTTTTGGTTAGCATATTTCTTCATGCACCACTGAGCCTTGCGCAAGCTATCCTGAGCCTCGAAAATATTTCATACCTGTCCCTTGCAACGCGCAAGCTGTCCTGAGCCTCGAAAATATTTCATACCTGTCCCTTGCAACCCTGTATGCTGCTGGACACTTTCCATGGAACTTGTTCTTGGCAACATCTAATGGTGTCATGGGTTGTATTCCTAAGACAATCTCGAACGGACTCATCTCTGTTGCTGAAGATTTATGCAAGTTATACCGAAATTGGGTTGTATCACATAAACTTACCCAATTCCTTTGACTTGCTTTCACAAAATGCCTCAAGTACTCCTCCAACAAATGGTTGATCCTTTCCGTCTGTCCATCCGTTAGTGGGTGATTTACAGTAGCGAACTTCAACTCGGTCCCCATCATATTAAACAACACTGTCCAAAACCTACCCGTGAACCTAGTGTCTCTATCACTCATAATGTCAGCTAGAACACCAAAGTACTTAACAACATTTTGATAAAATAACTCAGCAGCAACCTCAAATGAGCATAAGTTAGGTGCAACAATAAACACCGCATATTTCGAGAATCTGTCTACTACAACCATAATCGATGTCTTATTTCCATCTTTGGGAAAACCAAAAATGAAATCCATGCTTACCGACAACCATGGCCTTTCAGGAATATGCAGGGGTTGCAACAATCCTGCCTCCTTGTTACGTTTTGTCTTGTCCACTTGACAAATGTGACAGGTTTTCTTGTAAGCTTCAATGTCATCCTCCATCTTTGGCCAAAAATATACCCAAGACAGCAGTGCCATCATCCGTTCCACACCCGGATGACCTGCCCAAGTAGTGTCATGCACCTCTTTCATTAAGTCCCTACGCAGTCCACCATCGTTTGGCACCACGATCCTCCCCCCTTAAAATGGAGCAGATCATCCTCGATCCAGTACCGCCTCACAGTCCCATCTTGGACTTGACCCATCCACTTCACATAGAGTGGGTCATTCAACGCAGTCAACTTGATCCTGTCAAAAAAATCAGATTCAAGTTTTGAAATTGAATATACTGCAGCAAATACCTCTTTCCTGCTTAGTTCATGTATATATTTATATATATTGTCAAACTCCGGGAGAGTATCCTAGACGTTGCCGGCACTCAAAGACTATTGCTAGTCCCCAAGTGAACCACTTGGCCTCAAGATAGTAATTCAATCATCAAATACAACGAAAATTATTAAGATAAGGAAAATAAGGCAGTGGGCACCTTAGTTTCTTCTACATCAATGAATATGGGTTGTAGGCCAATAAGAATCAATCTCGACATCTATGACATGACATAATAACAATTTTAAGAAACTCAATTCAAAGAGGAAAGGACCTCAACATCAAAACATTATCTTCTAGTCTATAAAGCCTCTACTTCTACGGTCCAGGATGGTACCATGATAGGCCATGGCTATCACAAACTCAAAAGACTAGCTCAGAACAAATGAAAGATATTAAATGGTATCCTCTAGAGGCATGGGAGGAATCACTAAATCTCTGGAACTACAGAACTCTAAACCTCAATGGTGCGTCTGTTGTAGTCCTTTATCTCCAGTATCTGCATCAAGAAATGATGTAGTATCGAGTGGCGTCAGTACAAGGAATGTACGGTATGTTAAATGGTTGACTGAAAAAATACATGCATAACTAGAATGGGATAACATCAACTCGCAAGATACTCACTCTGAATGACAATTGTTCTTCTAAGATAAGGGTAAGGAGTAGATAATAACTCATCAACCGCTATCAAGACCCATACAATCAACTCAACATCAGAGTACTATTAGTGTGGGACCTATCGAGGTGTTTCATGAACCAAGAACCACCAAGTATGAGCCGGTGATGATACAACGACGCGATGTCGTTGCCGTATCCAACCAATACCTTGTCGGGGTAAAACACATGGCATTAGTGGATCCACAATAAATAACATCAAGTCCTTTTTTGGCACAAAAGAAACATTTGGTTTTATGGTTCAATCCTCTTCTACACTGGTCACGTAGTTATTGAGTTTGAGTTGTTATCTACTCTTACTCAATTTGGTACTCAATACTCCTCCCAGGACTCAACATGCTCATAAGACATCAATAATCTGGATTACTCATCTAACTAGTCTCATTGGACATTGTTAACTCATTATATCAACAATCAACTCTTGGATTAGGATCATTATCTAAGGATTAATTTCATGATCTTTAAGACTCCAGGAACATCAAGTAACATCAACATCATCATCAGTGCCCTCATATTGGGATTAGAATCATAGTCACATGCACATTCATATCGTCAAGACTCTAGACTCATCTCCTAAGTTCATTCTTGTAGTCTTTTATTAAAGTAACATGTAGGGTTGTCTAAAATAACTCACGAAAAGAATTTAAAAAGAAAAATCAAATTTATGAGGATCATCAACATATGAAAATACATAGAGTATATATAATTTACAAGAAAATATTCATGTAAAACATGCATAAAGGTCAACACTTCCACAATCTCTCTATTACAATCTATAGGGGCACGTGGAAGAATATTTCTATGTTTTAGTTTAGCCTTACATACCTAGGATGAAGAAAACACCAATCTTTATCAGGAATTGCCCATCTTCTTCTCTCAAGAATTCTCACATTAGGAAGCAAAATATGGGTTTTGGAAGCCCTATTCTAAGAAAAACGACCCTTATACTCGTTTCTGGAACATGGGAGGGGTTGGGAAAGGTCCAAATTGTGTCTGACACAATAGAAGGATGCAGAGTATTACAATTTTTCCAAAAATTCTTCGAACGAGTTTTTTCCAATCGCAATCGAACGAGTGTGGGTCTGCTTCCAAGGTGTGACGCGGCCCTAACACACACCAGCAGTGTTTTTGGATTTCGCATCAAAACATTACCTTTTAATCTAGTCGTTCTAAAAATCGATCGAGATCATTTTTTCACTCAATTTTTCATGTTGAATGTAAATCCAATCTCGGATTTTCCATCCGGGCATGAGAAGGAACGTTATGCGCACACACACACACACACATATATATATATATATATATATATTCATCATTAGATGGACACAAATTGATTTTGCGAGAAAATTAACTATGTCAACAATAGGATCACTAGTGTAATCACTTATGCCAAATAAACTCATTATCACTATAGCATACTTGAAAAAATTATTCAAACATTTATATTGTCACGACCCGGACCTAGATCATTGATGTGACACGGCGAATGGGAACCTGAGAGTTCCCAAACAAGCCTCAAAGCAGAAAACCATATCATCGGTTCGGAAGCGCATTCGAGAAGTAAACACATAGTTTTAAGGGACGAGAAAGTAGGACTCACACTATGGGGATATCATAGGGGAAAGGGACCTTACACATCAAACACACATACCTACTTAAATCTCATAATCAATCCGTGAAAGCCATATTTAATAGATAACTGAAACATAAGCTTTAGATATAACACATAACATATAGGGTCTACAAGAGTCTACAAGATGTCCAACAATGCCTCTAGTTATAGGATGGAACGGGGGCCAAGGCATGTCCCGGGCTCACCCTCAAGTAAGAAAGTAAACATAAAATAGCATAGGTAGAAGGAAGGTGGCTTGTCCTTGGAAGATAGGACTCACCACAAGTTCAACTTTCCAGATTCAATGTAGTCGTCAAACGGTGGATAATCATAGCGCTCGTCCCCTACATAGTAAAATCATGTAGCATAAAGTATGTGTTAGTACGTTTGAATGTACTAAGTATGTGGGCATGGAATGCATATGACTTATTAACCTGAATTGAAATGTTAGATGACAACGGCACATAATATGGAAAGAGTCATATATCCAAAGGAGAATAGTATACAATATGCCATGAAATTCATGATGCATTAAATGCAATAATGCTCATATATATATATAGTGGGGATGGACTATAACCGACAAATCAGACCCATGCAAGTTATTACATGAGTTAGTCCGATAGAGACCTCCCATCGATAGGGAGAAGATTACTTGCTAAAGGTAATCTACATCACACCTTATGGGACCCCCTTTCGGTAGATGGTCACCTTCCTCACAGAACACACCATTTTGGAAGGCATTTCCAAAATCATATCATATCAAAGCAAAATGAACAACCATTCCTTACGACCGAGTAATTTTGGTAATGGCTTTCATTCTATGTCGGCACATAGTTCAAAGAAAGGGAGAGGACCCTTAGGATAGCCCGGACGCCCCTAATCCATCGATTCTAAGTCAAAACGTCTCACGAGAGTACTTATACATATACGTGATTTCAAGAGATACGATATTCATTTCAAATTCGTTTAATGCACAATTAGGCTCAAATGCCAACCCATAAATCATAATAATGATATTCATGCAAGGAATAGGTCATCTACCTATACAAAATGGTGCAAACATCCAAAATACTCGAAGAGTCATAATCATTGACATATATGTGATCACATTCTTCTCATAATCATAATCTTATCAAAATCATTTTATAAAACATAATTGGGCTTAACCCACTTCATAATTTCCATAAATTCAATGTTCATGAACATGCATATGCCATAAATGATGTGGGAATAGCATGGGTAATTGAGATTAAATCTAAAATCAATAATATAACACAAAATTGAAGTAAACCATAATTGAATCCACATATAAATCATAATATAAATCACACATGCATAAATCAAGCTTTAAAGGGGGACATGCATGGTCATAACTTCATAACTTAAATGTAATCATCATAATAGGGCTTAAAATAACTAAAAATCATAAATAAAGTACAACCCGTACATCAATTGAATTAAATAAAATCAAATAATGAAAACCCATATTTAAAGTAAGCTTAATTTCATGAAAATATATTAAAAAGGTTTTGGGTCTTTTTGCTTTAAAGGGGCCAAGAATCAATCCCATATACCTTAGCCTTGGAAGAAGAACTTGAGAGAAAATTATCTTGAACATGAACACTAATTTGAATCCCTTGCTTGAGTTTTGAGAGGTGAACTTAGAGAGGATTTTTAGGAATTGATTTTTAGGATGAGAGTGTTTTTAATGAGAATAAATAAGAATGAAGTAGCCTGAGATGAAGACAGTCATTCAATCATCAAATATAGCAAAAAATATTAGAATAAGGAAAATAAGGTGGTGGACACCTCAGTTACTTCTACATCAATGAATAAGGGTCGTAGGCCAATAAGAACCAATCTCGACATTTATGACATGACATAATAACAATTTTAAGAAACTCAGTTCAAAGAGGAAAGGACCTCAACATCAAAACATCATCTTCTAGTCTATGAAGCCTCTACTTCTACTGTCCAGGATGGTAACATGACAAGCCATGGCTACTACAAACTCAAAAGACTTGCTCAAAACAATTTAAAGATAATAAATGCTATCCTCCAAAAGCAGGGGAAGACTCACTAAATCTCTAGAACTACGGAACTCTGAACCTCAATAGTATATATGCTGAAGTCCTCTATCTCTTGTATCTGCATCATCAAAAGATGCAGCGCCGAGTGGCATCAGTACGTGGAATGTACGGTATGTAAAATGGCTGAGTAAAATAATACAGCATAACTAACATGGGATAACATCAACTCGCAAGATACTCACTATGAATAACAAATGTCCAACTAAGATAAGGGTAAAGAGTAGACAATAACTCAACAACATCAATCAAGACCCATACCATCAACTCAACATCAGAATACTATCCTATTTAGGAGTTTCTCTAACCGACAACCATCACCTATGAACCGGTGATGATACAACGAAACGATGTCATTGTCGCATCCATCCAGTAGCTTGCCCGGGTAAAGGACATAGGATTAATGGATCCATAATAAATAATATCAAGTCCTCTTTTGGGACAAAGGAAACATCCAGTTTTATGATTCAATCCTCTCCTATGCTGGCCAGTAGTTACTGAGTTTTAGTTGTTATCTACTCTTACTCAATTCGGTTTTGAATACTCCTTCCATGACTCATCCTGCTCATAAGTCATTAATCATCTGCATTACTCGTCTAACTAGTCTCATTAGACATTGTTAACTCAATTTATTACATCAACCATCAACTCTTGGGTTATGATTATTATATTAGGAATAATTTCGTGATCTTTAAGACTCCGGGATCATCAATTTACTCAATGTCATCATCAACATTCTCAGAATTAGGACCACAATCATAAACCACAAGCAAATTCATACCATCAAGGCTCTAGACTCATTCGCTAAGTTCATCCTTACAATCTTAAGTAAAGTAACATATAATGTTTCGTGAAATAATTCATGAAAACCATTTATGCAGCTAATCAAGTTTATGATGATCATCAACCTAAGAAAATACATAAAATAGGTATAATTTTCAATAGAATACTCAAGAATTTCACATATAGAATTCACTACTTTCAACTATCAACTTAATTCAATCAAAGGGGCACATGGAAGAACAGTTCCATGCTTTAAGTTAGCCTTACATACCTGGGATGAAGAAAAGACTCAACTTGTACTCGAAAACCCTCGCTCCTTCACTGTCTCCTTCAAGAACTCTAACCTAGCTGTGCATTTTGAGGCTCTAGAATGATGCTTAGAAACCCTTCTTCGACTAAAAATGCTTTATTAAATTATGGTTTACATTTATGAGGGGTTGGGAAATGTGTAGAATGCCCCTCACTGTAGTGCATTTTTCCAAAAAAAAAAATTTCGAACGAGTCTTTCTAATCTCCATGAAAAAAACTGAAAAAGATACTAGTGCGGCTCCAGGTCCAGGGAGTGACGTGGCCCTAACGCAAACCAACACTGTTCTCGGGCTTTGCATACAAAAAATTTCTTTTGATACGGTCGCTCTAAAAATCGACCGAGACCATTTTCCCACTCTATTTTTCATGCTGATCGTAAATCTGGTCTCGTATTTGCCATCCGAGCATGGGAAGGCATGTTATGTATACATCTCTCCACTAGGGATATTTTAGTAATTTCACCAGGTGTTATAGTCTCATAGAACCTCTGCTTTTGCAAATTGTGCCAACCTTGTAATCTTGCAAAACAAACATAAAAACTCGTCAAATCTACTAACATCACATTGAGAATATAAAAAATTATAAGTTTTAAGCATCAAAAGTGTTGTATTTTGACAACACATCAGTCACTAAGAACCTTAGATGTGTTTTTAGGGCTATTATATAAAGTTGAAAGAGAGTAAAGAGAGAACTCAGAAAATCTAATTTTTTCAATGTTAAAATGACCTGAAAGAGTTGTCTATAATCTCTTCTAAAAGTACCATACTTGGCCAACTTTCTCCTTTATTTTGGACCATAATTTATTAAGTAGGTTATGCACCTACTTGGCCCTTTCACTTGAGCCTTTGTGGGCTTCAATTTAGTGGGCCTTGGCTACCCACTTTTCTCTATTCCTTTCACTTGGTTTGGGTCAGAATTGTCAAGTAGGTGATTAGTGTGCTAGTGCACTTCATTTATTAACTTTGGTTTCCAATCTTATCCCTTTCTAATGTTAAAGCATGGGCCAAAAATACACCCTTAGTTTGGTCCTTATTGTTTATTGGGCTCAACTAGTTGGAATGGACAAATTTGGTGTTGGGTCATCTCCAATTTCTTCTCCTTTCACTTAATTTGGTCCCTAAGTGAGTCCATTAATGTATGAATTAATCTTCCCTATGTACATAACCCATTTAATCTAAGCAAGTAGGTGACTCACTTTCTATCTTCTTAAAGTCAAAAAGCACCTCACTTTTATTTATTTCATTTAAGACGGCGGTCTCCTTAATTTCACCTAAAACTTATATACACTCGATCATCTTATACTTTAGACTAAAATATAGCCCTTCAATCTGAGATTTAAATACTTTTAAAATTGATGCTCATTCAATTAGGCCACGTTATAATATACAAGAGTTTACCTCCAAGCTTCTTTGTTTTCACCATTCATCTAGAAAATAAAGTGCATTATATATATTACCAACCCATATCATGTTCTGTATTCATAGGACTAGTATACATAAAATATGGGGTGCTACAACCTCCCTCCTTTTGGACCATTTGTGCCCTCAATGTTAGAATAATTAGATAGATTAAACGAGTTCAAACCTTAGTTTAAAAAAACTATTAACAACATCATAAGTATCCAAATACGTGTGCCTATTAATGCACCAACTCTACATCTTGGACATCTTCTCTAGTTTCAAATAGATAAATGTACCAAGAAGTTGTTGCTTCCTCAGCTTCCCAGATTACCTCTTCTACTTGTTGGCCTCTCTAAAGTACCTTTATTACAACTATTTCTTTATTCCTTAGCTTCTTAACTTACAATCTAGATATGACAACCCAAAATCAGATCAGGACTAAAGAGAAATAAAGTGAGGTGCAAACAATCACAACATTTGATATGAAAAACCCAAAATCTGGAGTCACGAGTACAAGAGCGCCTAAAGTAGTACAAAAGAGTCAATACTTCTGTCTCAAACGAAAATACAACTATGATAATGTCTAATACAATGTATGAAATGGAAAGCAACAATAAAGGATATCCTAAAAGATCCATGATGACTCGAAGTCTAAGCCTCACAGCTAAGATCTGGATAGATGGAGAATAACTCTGATAGAGTGAGATTAACTATCTTATGTGGGTCCCTAAGTACACCAAAATATACCGAGTACCAAGTGTCTCTCAACCTTGCCACCTACCCATGGTCAAGGGGTTTCACAACAGCTCAATCCACCTGCCCATTGTCATGGAGTATCACAATATTTCTCAACCATGCAACCTGCCCGTGGTCAAGGGGTTTGAAAAGTGAAACATCTCACCCTTGCCTCCAACCTGGGTCAGAGGGTTGTATATAAGTAGTACAACTCAGAAGTAGAGCATCTTACCCTTGCTGCCTGCCTGGGTCAAGGGGTGGTATGACGTAGTATGGGATATATGCATAACAAAGATACATGTCAAGATATATATATATATAATGGCATCATGATAAGAAATATAGATACATAACCCTCATATAATAAAGGGGAATAACATCAAGTACCACAACTACTGCCTCAAACCATCATCATATCATAGATTATCATCATTATATCTATCGTCAAGTGTGCCAACCAAACCGGACCTCACTCATCCCAAAATATTCATATGATCCTCAAAAGTATCTCATAAGCCATCAAATTAACACAAAATTTTGTAAATACTCTCACAAATCTCATATTATCGTACCCAAATTATATCGATTCTCAAGATTTCCTCATAATTTATCATTAGTATCACATTTTACCAAATTTTTGGCATAATCAACATCACAATTCAAACATCATTCTATCATATCATCCTATTTACTCAGGAATTAATCTAACTCTTGCAATTATAACATGAACATATCCAATAAATCAAATCCAATCCCAATAAGTTTAGTTGAACCTACCTCAATGTCGAAATCACACTTGGACAAGCTTTCAATCAACCCAATCCTCCAACTGATCATCGAATCAATCAATCACTATTAAAAACTGATATTACGTGTCAAGAGGTGCATTTTGATACTTATATTGACACAAATTAGGCTTAGGGAAAAAATGGTCAAATTCGAGCTAAAATTCATAATTCTCGAATCTGAAAATTGACTTGAAAATTAGATTCTACATGAAAAATGGAGTTCATGGGAGAAAATCCCACTAAAATAAGTTCAAATCAAAGGAGAAGTCACCATTTAAATTTTCGAAATCATAGACTACAAATCCCCAATTTCAGACATTCATAATCATGAAATTCAAGACAAAATCAAGATAAAAATCATGAAAATCAATAAAAACGATGTTAGAAACTTACACAAAAGAATTCTTCAAAAGCCTTCATCGAAAATTCCCCCCAAAGCTTGAAATGTTTGAAAATTGAGTAAAAAATGGGGTCTTACAGATTTAACATTGTTAAGGTAATAAATATACTTAGTGAATGTGAATGGGTTTCCATGAAAGCGGAGAGGAAAAAGTCATAAACCTCCATGAATGTGCACTTTTATCTGCGAACATAGATCAGAAGGAAACAACCCTCCATGAACATGGATCGAACCCCCCCGAACGTGGAGCACAAGTTAGCCAGATCTCCATGAACGCAGAGAAGAAAAGCGATCGCACCAGATTTCACTTGCACCAGCAATGCCCAATTAATTTTCCAACTCAAAATAGACCCTCAAAACTCATTCAAATCAGAATTACACAAACCAAAATGTATGCATACCAGAAATAGCGATTAAGGCTTAACAAAATTATCAAAATTCGAGTTTAAGGCCTCCTCGCCACATTTACCAATGCAACTCAAATAAACTAGTTTAAAACTCAAAATACCAAAATTGTCATCGGAAACTCCAAGAATTATGAAGAGACCATTTCTAGTGTTAGTTTCACCATTCGAAACTACTAGAAATATTAGAGCTTTTATCCGAGATTTTGAGCTCTGAATGTTGACCAAAGTCAAATTTTAGTTTGGAAACAACTAAAAAGCACAAGTTTTGGCCTTAAAACCTCATTTTAACTTCTAATTTAGTTATGTAACTTCTCCTGGACAAGTTATGATGTTCAGGAGCAAATGGAATTAATGGATTTTTGATCTGACACCAGAAACTCAAAATGGTACAAAAACTTACTTTGTTTTAACAACTTAAGCTTCTAAAGATGTCAAAACTCATATTTTCCACTTTTAACACTCAAGATTTTACTTCCAATAATATAGATAGTCCAAAATAGGTCCAAAGCAACTTACGAAAAGGCAAAACAGTAATTTTTACAGATAAGTTCAAAAATGACCTAAACGTCATTACAATAGAATAGAAATAGGTACCTCTTCATAGGTGAGGTCTTCTATAACCTGCATATCTCAATAGGAGTGATATAGGATGAGTCACCTATGCATTTTTGAAGCATTAAAACATGAAACATCATATAAACTATTGAAAGCTCTTAGGGTAGCTCCAATTCATATTCCACCTGTCCAAACCTTCTAATGATTTGGTATGGCCCTATGTAACATGGGATCAGTTCTTATTTCTTACCAAATCTCATTACTCCTTTAATTGGCGACACGTTCAAAAATGCCCAATCTCTTACCAAGAATTCTAGCCCTCTTCTTCTAGCATTTGCATATGATTTATGATGACTTTGGATTGTTTCTAACGACTGTTGTATCTCCCTAACCTTTTCCATAGCTTGTTGAACTAGATCTTGCCCAAGTAAGATGGTTCACCCACTTCAGACCATCCAATTGGCGACCTAAATTTCCTTCCACAAAAAGCTTCAAAGGTACCAATTTGATGTTGGAATAGTAGCTATTGTTGTAGGAAAATTCCATAAGTGGAAAATGAACCACCCAACTGCCCTTGAAGTCCAATGCAAAAGCGTTCAACATATCTTCAAGTGTTTTAATTGTGCATTCTCCTTGACCATCTGTTTGGGGGTGGAAAGCTATACTTGAATTTACTTGTGTTCCCAAACTCCTTTAGAATGACTTTGAAACCTTTGCGGTAAATTGAGCTTCCTAATCAGATATAATAGAGATTGGGACCCCATGTAGCCTAACTATCTCCTTAAGATACAACCTCGTGTACTTTTCAACTATATAATCACTCTTAGCCAACAAGAAATGTGCTAACTTTGTGAGCCTATCCTCTATTGACCTTATGGAGTCAAATTTAGGAAATGAGCGAGGCAAACTAGTAACACAATCCATGTTGATCATGTCCCATTTCAAAGGTAGAAGCTCGATACATTGCATATAATCTCCCCATTTTTGGTGCTCTATTTTGACTTATTAGCATTCGAACATTGAGCCGCAAATTCTGAAAGTTCCTTTTTCATGCCTCCACACCAGAACATTCCCTTCAAGTCATGGCACATTTTAGTTCATCTTAGGTGGATGGAAAATTTTGAATGATAGGCTTCTACCAATATTGTCCTTCTTAGGCCATTAATATCAGGTACATATAATCTATTTTGACAATAAAGTATTTCATCTTACGTAAGCTCAAATTCCTTCATCATACCTTAAATTACATTCTCCATAAGTCATCATAGAGTAGATATTATGATTGATTCTCTTTCACCTCAATTTCAACTGAACATTCTATAGAATTATGCACCATAATCCCTTCTTTTAGTGTTTCAAGAAGGAAAACTCCCAAACTAGCGAGTTGATGTCGATCCTTGTCCATACCTTGTTTTACAAAAATTTGCTCATTAGTACTCATGATTGTCTTATGACTCAGAGCATCAGCTACCACGTTTGCTTTCCCAGGATGGTATAGTATATCAGCAATGTAATCTTTTATTAGCTCTAGTCATCTCCACTGCCTCAAATTCAAGTCTTTCGGCTTAAATATGTATTGCAAACTCTTATTGTCAGTATATATGATAATTTGAACATATACAAATAGTGGTGCCATAATTTTTAGCAAATATGACTGCTGCTAGTTCAAGATCATGTGTTCGTTAATTTTTCTCATCTGAGCGAAGTTGCCTTGAGGCATAAGCTATTACCCTATGATGCTATGTTAATACACATCCTATGACAACTCCTAAAGCATCATGATACACTACATATCCCTATGTGCCTTCTGGAAGTACTAGTACAAGTGCAGAAGTTAACCTACTTTTCAACTCTTGGAAGCTTTTTTCACATGCATCATTCAACTAGTACTTGGATGTCTTGTGTGTTAACTTAGTTAAAGGCGCAAAAATAGAAGAAAAACCCTTCACGAACCTCCTATAATAACCTACAAACCCTAGAAAGCTCTGAACTTCTATGGATGTTGTCGACCTTGACCAATCTTCCATGGCCTCTATCTTTTGTGAATTGACCCTCATTCCTTCACTGGATACAATATGACCCAAGAATGCCACTAATTTTAACCAAAATTCACATTGGGAGAACTTGGCACTATTGATCATGAAGAACTAGTAATATCTATCATAAATGATTTGCATGGTCAACTTCCAATCTTGAATACACCAAAATATCATCTATAAATACTATCATAAATACATCTAAGAATGTCTTGAATACCGTATTCATTAAATTCATAAAAATTACTAGTGCATTTGTTAGCCCAAATGAATCCACTAATCTCCGAACAAGGTGAATTGCTTCAGTAGTCGACCGCCTCGGCATGAATCCAAACTGATTCTCTGAAATAGGCACTATCCTTCTCACCCTCATCTCCACCACTCTCTCCCAGACCTTCATAGTGTGACTTAACAACATGATACCCCTGTAGTTGTTATAGTTTTGAATATCTTTTTTCATTTAAGAGTTTATGAAAGGAAGCTTGCCACCTTAGTTTAATGGAAGTGTCATCCACCAACATCACACCCTCCTCATCCTTGATGCACTTCACTTGGTCCAGGTCGCGAGCGTTCCTTTTTCTCTTTTTAATGAGCCTATACAATCTCTTTTCCGCGCCTTTATCACTTAGCTCCTTATATAGGCACTCAAAATCTGCTATCTTAGCACTCATCACCGCTATGTTTGCTTCTGACTTAGCTGTCTTATATGTCTCCTTAAGCATTCGCTTTTCATCTTCATCCTTACTTTCCAGCCACTTCGTGTAAGCAACCTTCTTATCTTTCACTTTGGCCTGAACTTCCTCATTCCACCACTAGTCGCCCTGATGTTCACAAAAGTCCCCTCTTGAAACCCCTAGTACTTTGGAGCTACCTTTCTAATACAACCAGCAGTAGTGTCCCGCATATTGTTCACTTTTCTGCCACTACTCCAAGCCTCTAAGTCTCTCAACTTATCTTCCATCTCTCGAGAAAGGGCAGGAGAAAGGCATCCCCACCTAATCCTCAGTTGGGCATAAATAACCTTCTTTTTATTTTCTCTCTTGATAACTAAATCCATCACTAGAAGTCTATGTTGAGTGGAAATATTTTTACTCGGAATAACCTTGGAATTCTTACATAGACTTCTATCACTCTTCTGTATAAGCAGGTAATCTATTTGAGTCTTAGCTACCGTACTACGGAAGATAATCAAGTGGCTTTCCCTCTTGGGGAAACATGAGTTAGCAATAACTAACTCAAAGGCTTTGGAAAAATCCAAGAAAGACGTCCCCCCTCCATTCGTCTCCCCAAAACCAAAGCCTCCATGAACATCCTCAAATCTGCTACTGGATGCCCCGATATGCCCATTGAAGTTCCCCCCTATGAAGATGTTTTCTTTCTACGGTACGCCTCGTATAACCTCATCCAGATCTTCTCAAAAGAGCCTTTTGACTTCCTCATCTCGGCTTACTTGGGGCGTATAAGCACTAACAATGACCACTACGTGCCTATAAACCACGAGTTTGATAACCATCATCCTATCATTAACCCTCCTAACCTCAACCACATAATCCCTGAGGTCCTCGGCTACTAGGATACCTACACTATTTCTATCCCTAGAACCACCCGAGTACTACAACTTAAACCCATTCACATCTCGAGCTTTGGTACCTACCCACCTGGTCTCCTGAACACACGCTATGTTAATATGCCTCCTCTTAAGACATTTTACTAGCTCTATGGATTTCCATGTTAATGATCCTATATTCCAAGATGCTATACTTAACTTACATAAGCCTGTGACCCTCTCCCTACCCCTGCCCCTTACCCCTACCCCAACCCCAACCGACAACATGACCCTAGTCTATCATTCGATCCTGACGCTACTAAATTTAAGGAGTAATGAACTATGCAATCCAACACACTACATAGGGAAATACAATATACTACTTACTAAACACAATATGCAAAACAAGTAAAAGGTACCCACTATACTAAGTAGGAATATAAAGGCCACACACAAAGCAACTCAATAATATAAAACAATAGATATATCTAGGACAATAGGCAAGAAAGTCAAGAACAATGAGAAAAAAAACAGAACCTTAATGGTTAACAAGAAGTAACCCACCAAAGTATGTACTGCAAAAATGCAAGAAGTATAGAAAAGAGAGGAACATTTGATCCTGCGCTGATTTTCGTGTGGGCCAAGTATCTTGGAATTCTGACCTTAAAGTGTCGCCGGAAATTTCATGCTGGAATTTGACCTGAAATTTATTTCGCCTGTAACTATGCTAGAAAATTGTTACTCGCTGAAAATTTTTTCTTGGAACTCTGGTCGCCGAAAATCGGACAACTGATGTCGTCGGAAACTTCTTTTCTGCTGGTTTCTCGCCAAAACTCTAGTCACCAGAAACTGACATCGCAGCACTCTACGTGGCTTCACCGAATGAGATCTCAAATCAAGAAGATGAGTTCCAAGAAAGATAGCCAGAAAAATCAAAGGAAAAAGAAGAGAAGAAGAGAGAGAGAGAAGAAAAATGTCAAAAATCAGAGTGACTTTGCCGGAGATCTTTACCTTGCTGGAAAGATTGAGGCGACTCATTTTCATCGATGAGATTATCATCGAAAAGCGTAGATGGATTAGTAAAGAAGCCCAAAAGTGCAGTAAAATGGAATGCAGTCTGAATCTCTGGCGGAGAGTCACAGAGAGCTGACGCTCGGGCAAGAATGCACAAATTTCTTTCAAGGATTATTGATTTTGGTTGTGAAAGAATGTCATACGGCTATGCTTATTCAGGAGACGGATATTTCCAGACTCATAACATATGCTGAACAAATTGAAGGGGAGAAGCTAAATGATAGGAAGATGAAGGATTCTAAGAGAGCCCATTATGATGGAGGGTTCATAAACTCTAGAAGTAGTGGTAGTAATGGTCACTTCCAACAAGGCCAAGGCTCAAATCCGAGGGTTGCTAATGATAGGGTGCCTCCTCCCAAAGCACATGTTGGAGGTGATCTAACTCATCCTGGGTGTGACAGTTGCGGAAATAACCACCTAGTAGATATTGGAGGGATGCATGTGCCTGCTTTGGGAGTAGCAAGATGGGACACAAAGTTCTTGATTGTTTTAATGCTCCTAAGAAGTTTTAAGGCCAAATGAAATCGGCTGATCATGGTCAACCAAAGGCTCAACAAGGTAGTGCTCCTCGGAACAATAAACTTTATGCCTTGCATGCTAGGCAAGAGATAGTGGAGACTCTTGATGTGGTGACTAGTATGTTAAAAGTCATTGATTTTGATGCATATGCTTTGCTAGATCCAGGTGAAAATCTATCTTTTTGTGATACCTCTATTGGTTGTTAGGTTTGTTTTGAGTACAAAAATTTTAAGGGAGCCATTCTAAGTCTACATTCCTGTAGGTGAGTCTATTGTTGCCCAAAGAGTCTATCGGGGTTGTCCTGCTTCAGTCTTGCATAAAGTCCTTCTGTGTGATCTTGTAGGACTTGAGATTTTTTTATTTTGATATCATTCTCAAGATGGATTGGTTGCATGCCTCATATGCCTCTATAGATTGTAGAACTTAAAAAGTTAAGTTCTGGTTTCCAAATGAGCCTATTCTTGAGTGGGAGAATAGTGACTTCGATTTTAAAGGTCAGTTTATCTCTTATATCAAAGCCAAAAATGATTTCTAAGGGGTGTATCTATCATATAGTTACTATTCTATTTTAAAGGTCAGTTTATCTCTTATATCAAAGCCAAAAAATGATTTCTAAGGGGTGTATCTATCATATAGTTAGGGTTCAGGATGTTGAGTTCAAATCTCCCACTCTTGAGTCAGTTCCCATAGTTGATGAGATTTTGGATGTCTTTCCTAAAGATTTGTCTGGTATTCCCCCCGAAAGGGAAGTAGACTTTGGCATAGATCTTCTTCCTGTTACACAACCTATTTTCATTCCTCTTTATCATATGGCACAAGCTAAATTGAAGGACTTGAAGGATCAGTTGAAATATTTGTTGGAGAAGGGCTTTCTTAGGCCAAGTAATCACTTTGGGGTGCTCCTCTATTATTTGATAGAAAGAAGGATGGATCACTTTGGATGTGTATTGACTATCGACAATTGAATAAGGTGATTATAAAGAATAAGTATTTGTTACCAAGGATTAATGACTTGTTTGACCAATTGCAAGGGGCTACTCATTTTTCAAAGCATGACTTCCATTTTGGTTATCATCAGTTGAAGGTAAAGGAGTGTAATACTCCCAAGATGGTTTTCTAGACTATATATGGACACTTTGAGTTTGTGGTGATGTCCTTTGGGTTGACTAATATTCTGACGATGTTTATGGATCTCATGAATCGAGTATTCAGTCCATTCCTTGATACATTTGTGGTTATCTTCATTGATGATATTTTGATTTATACCTAGAGTGAACAAGAGCATATGGATCATCTGAGGTTGGTTCTTCAAACATTAAGCGATAAGTAGTTATTTGCCATAATCAGTAAATATGAGTTTTGGTTGAGGTCTTACAGTAGATCCAACTCATGAAAATGATTTATCATTGAACTAACCCTATGAGAATTATGACCCAACGAAAGCATAGCATATAAGCTGGATCTACTATAAGACCCCACAGTAAATATGAGTTGGATGAGGTCTCGTGGTCCGATCCGACAAAATTTCAAAGGGGTGAATTCGACCTTTTCTATTGTCTAATGTTTATTCTAGGTTGTTTTGACCTCCAAGAGACCCCTTATCAACCCTAATTTACTCCTTTCCACTCTATTCTGAAATACTTTAAGTCCCCAAACACTCTCAAGCTTCCCTAAGGTTTCAAGTAAGAACGCCAAGCTTAAGAACTCTTTTACATAAAGATATTATGAAGTACTTTATGTTGGTTTATCCTTACGCATTATTGTCAAGTGAAATATCATGTGAAATCTATGATTTATATGAGGGTTTGGTCATACCCTAACCAAGTCTTTACTATGTGTTGGTGGGTTCTTCGAGTAATGAATAAGTGACTCTATTTGTAACTCTCATGGCATTTGCTCATGATTTGGTTTTAAGTTATGCTTATGTACCTACCATGCTTTTGAAATAAGATATATGCCACGCTTCTATGATATTGAGGGCCTTATGGCAAGATATGCGAATTATGAATATGAATTGAAGGGCTATTATCATTTTATGAAACATGAAATTATTGTGAAAGTCGTGAAAGTTATGAAAGTTGTGAAACCCTATCTTTTGATATATGAAGCTTTGGTTTTGATAAGCTACTCTATGAAATTATTATGACAATATAATGCTTTGCATTTTATGGTTATAAATATGATTTGAATATTCCTTGTGATTGTGACATAACACCGAGCGGACCTTAGTAGATAACCATTGTCCCATAACTATGTTGCCACCATAGGATTGTGAATTAGCTAATGGATCCATATAGCTACAATTACGTGGTTGGTCCAAAAGGGTGGAGTTTCCGTATGGCACATGTTAATTGAATATCAAAAAGGGTGGTGTTCCCATAAGGTTGTTAAAGTAAGATTAACTGAAAAGGGTGGTGTTTCCGTAAGCTATTTATCGAGCGTTTATCTGAAATGGGAAGGTTCCCATAAGGTAAGGGTTTGGTTTACCTTGGCAAAGTAGACTACTCCATGTCCGGTGTGGAATTAACAACGGGATTCCAAGTAGTGGCTCAGTTGGTATTATATCTCAGTTATGGTCCCTTCCATATATGTACGATATGTTATGTGACAGATGATTCCTCATGTATATTTTGATAATGGTATTTATCATACATGGAATATTGAGCTTATATCAGATGATTTACAATTATACATATTGTATAATCATGGTTTATGTTTTTTATTGTACTGCACCCCGCATACTTAGTACATTCTAAGAACTAACACATACGTTTTCCCTACATGATCTAACAATGTAGAGACCGGAGTTCCTTTCCATCCTCCTCCTCCACGTGGCTATATGGTTCGAGTGAAGATTTTCTATTGGTAAGTCATCCACTTCCGGGGACAATATCCATTTACTTTCATGCTTTTAATTAGACTTATCTACTTTTGGATATTATCTTTTGAGGGTGAGCCTGGGAGATATCTTGGCACCCATCCTATTAATGATTGGAGGTGTTGTTGGATATAGTTTTTGGCATATGTACTTTTGAGCTTAACAGGTTATGCTTTTGTAATTATGGAACACTTTCCTTAGTCCCACATTCCCCTCTATGTGTTGATGATGGTTGTATTGTTGTGATGAATGTCCTAAACCCCTAATGCCTCCATAGCGTGATTTATACTTACCCACCTCTTAAACTTTATTTTTTATGTGATTCATACTAATCCTCTTCCTGATAACATCCCCATAGCGTGAGTCCAAAGACTCATTTCTCCTAAAGTTGTTTGGTACTTGTTTATTATTTACTTATGCTTCCCCAAACTAGGGATCTGTTATGCATGCTTAAGAAGGCTTGTTTGGGGTCCCTTCGGATTCCCCATTCGTCGTGTCACATCTAGGCCCTAGGCTTGAGACGTGACAATCTTGGTATCAGAGCACTAGGTTTGTAAATGGTCCTCAAAATTCTAACACATCGCATTGAGTAGAGTTTGTTCATAGTTGTGAAGCGCTCCACAACTATGAATGAGAGTCTACGAGGAATTTTAGAAAATATTTCACTTCTTCATACTCTACGTCGTGCTTCAGATTTGAAATAAGATTTTCTATCTCTAATAGGCGGTCTTTTTCTCTTTTAGATCATGTCGCCAAGACGAATGTCACAAAGAGCTCCCATCTCCGAGGGTGAATCGGCTCCTCCAGCCTCACAAGTTCCCCAATTGGAAAAAAAGGAGTCACCCACGCTGAATACCAGAATGTGGTCAACCTATTGACAAGGTTCGTGGCTAACCAAGGAGTTAAATCTCCTCATGCTCCAACCCTAGCTTCAAGATTTAGGGATTTCACAAGGATGAATCCCCTAGAATTCTATGGCTCAAAGGTGGAAGAAGACCCCCAAGAGTTCATCGATGAAGTGTATAAAATGTTGGCTATCATGGGGGTAAGTTCGGAAGAGAAAGCGGAATAGTGTCCTACCAATTCAAGGGCTTTGCTCGAACATGGTACAACCAATGGAAGATGCAGAGGGCAGATGATGAGCCCGTTCCTTGGGAAGAATTCAAGGTCGCCTTTCTTGACCGCTTCTTTTTTATTGAGCTAAGGGAAGTAAAGATAACGGAATTCATCAACCTCAAGCAAGGTTTAATGAGTATTAAGGAGTATTCCCTTAAATTCAATGATCTCTCAAAATATGCTCCTCACTTTGTTACAGATGCTAGGACAATGATCCACAAGTTTTTTTCGGGTGTGTCTGACTTCATAAATGAAGAGTGGCACATTGCCATGCTCATCGGGGACATGGATATCTCTCATCTTATGACATACGCCGAACAATTTGAGGGGGAGAATCTTAAGAAGATAAGTATGGGGGAGTCCAAGAGGGCCCGACTTGATGGAGGCTTTCAAGGCACAAAGGGTGGTCGCTTCTAACAAGGCCACAAATTCCAAGGCCAAGGGTCCTCTAATGCCCAAGGCCAAAGGTTCTCTAATGATAGGGCTCCAAACCCCAAAGCGCATGGTTGAAATGGTGTCCAAATCATTCCTAGGGGTGGAAGGTATGGCAAAAATCATGGCGGTAAGTGCTATAGAGATGTGGGTGCTTGCTTCGGATGTGGCAAGATGGGCCACAAAATTACCAAATGTCCTCATGCTCTAAACAAGGGTAGGGACGGCCTTCCCTAAGGTCATGGTGCTCATAGTGATCAAAGGGCACAAGGTGGCCAACAAGGAGGTGCCTCTCTACACAACCAATTTTATGCACTTCAAGGGGGTTGATGAAGTGCTCGATATTGTTACTGGTATGTTAAAAGTTTATGATTGTGATGTATGTGCTTTCTTGGATCGGGGTGCCACTCTTTCCTTCTTTACTCCATTTATTGCTAATAGGCTTCATGTGTGTCCTAAATTATTATGTGAACCCTTCGAAGTGTCTACCCCCATCGGTGAGTCCATTCTTGCTCAATAGGTCTGTAGGAGTTGTCCTGTGTCTATATTGCATCAAGTTCTTCTTTGTGATTTTGTTGAACTAGACATAGTATATTTTGATATCATTCTTGAGATGGATTGGTTACATGCATGTCATGCTACTATTGATTGTAGGACTCGTAAGGTTAGATTCTAATTCCCTAATAAACTTATTCTTGAGTGGGAAGGTCGTGATTTGGTGGTCAAGGGTAATTTCATCTCTTATCTTAACTCTCAAAGGATTTCCAAAGGTTGCATTTATCATCTTGTATAGTTTAGGGATGTCGAGTCTAAAGCCCCTTCCATGTAGTCGATTCTGGTGATCAATGAGTTCCACGATGTCTTTCCGAATAAACTTCCTGCATTCCTCTAAAAGAGGAACAGACTTTGGTATATACCTCCTCCCCGACAATCAACTTATTTCCCTTCCGCCCTATCGATTAGCCCCGGTGGAGTTGAAAGAATTGATGGACCAATCGAAAGACTTATTGTAGCACGGATTTATAAGGCCTAGTAGGTCGTCTTGGGGTGCACAATGTTGTTTGTGAGGAATAAGGATGGCTCACTTAGAATATGCATCGACTACCGGCAACTCAATAAGGTTACCGTGAAGTACAAGTATCCTTTGCCAAGAATAGATGACCTATTTGATCAACTACAAGGGGCTAACCACTTCTCGAAAATTGACCTCCGGTCTAGCTAACATCAATTGAGGGTAATGGAATGTGATATTCTCATAATGGCTTTTTGAACAAGATATGGACATTTTGAATTTGTCTTGTGTACTTCAGCCTAACCAATGCTCCAAAAATATTTATGAATCTCATGAATAGGGTCTCTAAACCCTACCTTGACATGTTTGTGGTGGTATTTATTGATGATATTTTGATTTATTACTGGAGTAAAGACAAGCATGCTAAGCATCTAAGGGTAGTGCTACAAACATTAAGGGAACAAAGGTTATTCGCAAAGTTCGACAAATCTAAGTTCTGGTTAAAGTAAGTCACCTTTCTAAGGCATGTAGTATCAAGAAAAGGGATCAAAGTAGACCCAAAGAATATGGAGGTGATAAGAAATTAGCCTAGACCCTTGACTCCAATGGATATTAAGAGTTTCTTGGGCTTGGCGGGTTACTACCGGAGATTCGTGAATGGCTTCTCTTCAATTGCTTCTACTTTCACAAAATTGGCACAAAAGAAGGCTAAATTTGTATGCACTGATGAATATGAAGGAAGTTCCTAAACTTTGAAAGATAAGCTTACATTCGCTCCAAATTTGACTTTACCGAAAGGGTTCGAAGGGTTTGTGTTGTATTATGATACTTTAAGAGTTGGCTTGGGGTGTGTATTGATGCAAAATGGCAAAGTCATTGCCTATGTTTTTAGGCAAATAAAGGAGCATGAGTGCAATTACCCCACCCATGATCTTGAATTAGCGGTTGTGGCATTTGCCTTGAATATATGACGTCATTATTTGTATGAGGTCCATGTAGATGTGTTCATCGACCATAGTAGTCTTTCGTACTTGTTTACCCGAATAGATCTAAATTTGATGCAAAGGAGATGGTTGGAGTTCCTTAAGGATTACGACATGAATGTGCATTACCATCCGGGAAAAGCTAATATTGTGGTTGATGCCCTAAGTAGGATGTCTTCGGAGACTGTGGCTTATGTGAGGATAGTAAGAAAGAATTAGCAAGAGAGGTCCATCGGTTGGCTAGGTTGGGGGTTAGATTGAATGATGCCAAAAATGGTAGCATGGTGGTGATAGATGGTTCTATGTCTTCCTTGATTGAAGAAGTCAAATCTAAACAAGATCTTGATTCCACTTTGGTATAATTAAAGTCATTAGTGAGGGATGGCAAGGTGGAGGTTTTCTCCCAAGCGGGAGATGGTGTTCATAGGTACCAAGTTAAGTTATATGTGCCCTATGTTAATGATTTGAGAGATTCAATCTTCAAAGAGGTGCGTGATTCATCTTATTCTATCCACCCCCGTTCCACCAAAATGTATAAAGATTTGAGGAAAGTGTATTGGTGGGGTGGTATGAATAGGGATATTACCAAATTCGTAGCCGCTTGCCATAATTATCAACAAGTCAAGGTCGAACACCAATGGTCGGGTAGCCTAGCACAAGATATCGAGATTTCTACTTAAAAGTAGGAAGAGATCAACATGGATTCGTGATTGGTTTGCCAAAGACTAGGAAGCATTTTGATTTTATTTGGGTCACTGTTGATAGAATAACAAAATCGGCTCACTTCCTACCGGTTAGGATGACCTATTATGCCACAGACTATGCCAAGTTCTATATAAATGAGTTTATAAGGCTATATGGAGTTTTATTGGCTATTATGTCAGATCGAGGTGCTCAATTTACATTGCACTTTTAGAGGACTTTTCAAAGGGGCCTTGGTACTAAAATCAAGCTTAGCATGACATTTCACCAAAAAATAGATGTTCAAGCCAAAGAACCATCCAAACGCTTGAAGATATGCTTAGAGCTTGTGTCTTGGGGTTTAAGGGTAATTTCGATGAGCATCTTCCACTTATTGAGTTTGCTTATAATAGCTATTACTCTAGCATTGGAATGGCTCTCTTTGAAGCTCTATATGGGAGGCATTATAGATTCACATTTGGTTGGTTTGAAGTGGGAGAAATGGCCTTGTTGGGTCTATATCTAGTTATGGAAGCCTTAGAAAAGGTGAGGATAATAAGGGAGAGATTGAAGGTGCCCTAAAGCTGGTAAAAGGCCTATGCCGACACTAGAAGAAATGACCTTGAATTTGAGGTTGATGATTGGGTGTACTTGAAGGTTTCGCCAATGAAGGGCATGGTTCATTTTGGCAAGAAAGGAAAATTAATTCCTAGGTATGTAGGGCCTTACCAGATTTCGAGGCGTATTGGTAAAGTTGCATATGAATTAGAGTTGCCCATAGAAATGAGTATGGTTTATCCAGTTTTCCATGTCTCCCTATTGAGGAAGTGTATTGGATACTCTAATTCCATTGTGCCCTTTGAAGTGATGAATGTTGAAGAGAACTTGACTTATGAGGAAGTCCCGATAGAAATATTGGATAGGCAAGTCAAGCGGTTGAGGAACAAAGACATACCCTCCATCAAGGTCCTTTGGAGAAACCAGCAAGTCGAGAGTGCCACGTGGGAAGCTGAAGCGGATATGAAAAAGTGATACCCCTATCTCTTCCAATCTAATCAAGCTTGAGGTACTATAACTTATCCCAATTAAGAGCCTCCTTTCCTTGCTTATCATTTTTTATGTCATCTATGCATGGTTATGTGATTTTGAGGTTGCATTGTAATTGTTATTTGAAGCATGATTTAAAGATTTTCATGGGTCATATGTTGCATTTGGCATATGATGCATGTATTCCATTCCTTAAAGCTTGCCTTAGCAACATTAGGGGACGAATATTCTCGAAGGGGAGATATTGTAAGGCCCCACCTGTGAGAAGTATGAAAAGTGCGAGAAATGGGTTTTGGAAAGTTTCTGAGTGTCAGTTGTTACAAGGGGTCTTACAGGCCGTAAGTGGTTCTACGGGCCATAACTAGTGCTTGTATGTTGAAGGTTAGACTTGGTGAAAATTGATGATTTCTAAAGTAGGGTATACGAATCAAATGGCCCATAAAGTGACTTATGATCCATAAGTCAGGTCGTAGAATATGATTCAGAGAAATATTTCTGAGAATCTGAAATGGCATCAGACAAGACCCTTACCTACAGCCCATAAGTCAGACCACGGCTCATAGATTTGGTCTCGTGGTCTGATCTAGTAGAATTATAAAAAAAGGTGAATTCGACCTTTCTTATTTTCTATTCCATACACTATGTAATTTTGACCTTCCAAGAGACCCCTTATCATCCCCTACAACCCTCATTCACTCCATTCCACCCCATTCCAAAATACTCCAAGTCCCCAAACACTCTCAAGCTTCCCCAAGGTTTCAAGCAAGAAGGCCAAGCTAGGGTTTCGAATTCTTCTCCTCTAAGTTTGATTTTCCTCCGCTAAATTACTAAGGTATGTGGGTTTTGATTGTGGAGACCTTTCCTCCACAAGCGCAACCATCCCACTTCTCCTTTATGCTTTCTCACATTATGGTAATACATGATGGTTTTATGAACTCTTTTACATAAAGATAATATGAAGTATTTTATGTTGGTTTATCCTTAAGCATTATTATGAAGTGAAATATCATGTCAAATCTATGATTTATATGAGGGTTTGATAATGTCCTAACCAAGTTTTTACTATTTTTGATGGGTTCTTCGAATAATGAATAAGTGATTCTATTTTGTAAGTCTCATGGCATTTACTAATGATTTGCATGGTTTTGCGTTATGTGTATGTATCCATCATGCTTTTGAAATAAGATCTACGCCAAGCTTCTATGATGTTGAGGGCCTTATGGCAAGATATGAGAATTATGAATAATATGAATTGAAGGGCTATTATGCATGTTATGAAACATAAAAGGATTGTGAAAGTGATGAAAGTTGTGAATCCCTATCTTTTGATACATGAAGCTTTGGTTTTGGTGAGCTACTCCATGAAATAATTATGACAATATAATGTTTTGCATTTTACGGCTATAAGTATGATTTGAGTATTCCTTGGGATTGTGACCTAGCATCGAGAGGGACTTGGAAGATAACCATTGTCCCATAAATATGTTACCACCAGAGGGTTGTGAATAAACTAATGGATCCACATATCTAGGATTACATGGTTGGCCTAAAATGGTGGAGTTCTTGTACAGCACATGTTAATTGAACACCGAAAAGGGTAGTGTTCCTGTAAGGTTGTTAAAGTAAGAATAGCATAAAAGGATGGAGTTCCCGTAAGGTGTTTATGGAGCATTTATCTGAAATGGGGAGGTTCCCATAAGGTAAGTGTTTGGTTTACTTTGGCAAAGTAGACCACTCCTCGTCCGACGTGGAGTGAACATTGGAATTTCAAGTAGTAGTTTGCTTGGTCTTGCATATCGGTTATGGTCCCTTCGCATATATGTACGATATGTTATGTGACATGATAATTCCTCGTGCATACTTTGATTATGGTATTTAGCATACGTGGCATATTGAGCTTATATTTAATGATTTACGACTATGTATATTGTTTAATCATGGCTTATGTTCTTTGTTGCATTGCACATTGCATACTTAGTACATTCCAAGCACTAACACATATATTTTTCTGACATGATCTAACTATGTAGGGACCAAAGTCCCTTTCCATTCTCTTCCACATAGCCAGATGGTTCGAGCGAAGATTTTCTATTGGTGAGTCTTCCACTTTCGGGGACAATATCCATTTACTTTCATGTTTTTAAGTAGACTTATCTACTTTTGGATACTAACTTTTGAGGGTGAGCCTGGGAGATGTCTTGGCCCCCATTCTATTCATGATTAGAAGTGTTGTTGGATATGGTTGTTGGGATATGTACTTATGATCTTGACTCGTTATGCTTTTGTAATTATGGAAAACTTCCCTTAGTGTCATATTCCCCTCTATGTGTTGATGATAGCTGTATTGTTGTGATGGAAGTACTAAGTCCCTAATGCCCTCCTATCGTGAGTTATAATTAAACCCCATAGACTTTATTTGTTATGTTATTCATGCTAATCCACTTCCCAATAACATCCCCATAGCATAAGTTCAAAGACCCATTTCCCCTAGAATTATTCGTCATTTGTTTATTGTTTACTTATGCTTTCGTAAACTAGGGATGTGCTATGCATGCTTAAGAAGGCTTGTTTGGGGTCCCAGTAGGTTCCCCATTCACCATATCATATCTAGGCCTAGTCTTGGGTCATGACATCTACCCAATGAGTTGAACTAGATACTTCCAGTCTTCTATGTGCCGATGTTGAAGAAATTCATAGGTTACCCAAGTTCCATAGTTCCTTTGCATTATGTGAACATTGAAGAGGATTTAAGTTAGGAAGAGGTCCCGGTTGAAATCCTAGACTGGCAAGTGAAGAAGCTAAGGAAAAATGAAGTTGCATCAGTTAAGGTTCTTTGGAAAACCAACAAGTTATGGGTGCAACATGGGAAGTGGAAGAGGATATGATGAAGCACTATCCACATCTATTGCAGTCTACTCAAGCCTAAGGTATTAAGAAATTCTTTCAGAAACCCCAAATACCATGCATTTTAGTTACACATGATATATGTGTTTATTTTGATGTTTCGAGACATGTTTTAAAGTATGGAATCTAAATTTTTTTTGAGAAATGATGTCTGACTTGTATTTTTGCATGCATACTGGGGTATTAGTTGCTTGTTTACTCTTTAGAGCATGCCTTTTAGTATATTCGAGGATGAGTATGCCAAAGAGGGAGATATTGTAATAACCCCCAGTTTAGGAGCCCTTAGTACAGAAACGTTGGCCTGAAAAATTGCCTGATGTCTTGTTTATGAGGCAACTTACAGCCCCTAAGTTGACATACGACCCCTAGGATTCATTCTTAAACATAGAACTTCAGGAAGGGGAAAAGTTTCCAAGTTCGGGGTAACCCACGAACCAAGTGACGGTTGGTAGGATATCTTACGGTCCGTAGATGGTGTCATGAGTAGGACCCTAGACATTAAGAAAATTTAAAGTTTTCAGGAAAGTGACTTATGAGTTATCAGATGGTCTGTCGAATGGTTTACAGCCCGTAGAATCCTTATGTGGGTAGGGCCATAGAAACAGCGAAAAATGGTTAGGTGTGGAAGGACTCTACAAGTCAAATTGTAGCTCATAAGATGTTTCATAGCCCGTACTGATGCTTCATGGTTTTGGGTCCAGCAAAGTTAGTTTTCAGGATTTTCAGATGTGTCATCAGACAAAGGGACTTACGGCCCATGGATTGACTTACGACCCATAATTGAGGTCTCCTAGATCGATCCTGTTAGTTTTAATGAGGCAATTTTGTCATTTCCATCCTTTTTATTCCTTAACTACGTCATTTTGGGGACAGAAAAGGGGTCTTATATCAGTCAGTCTCTAAGCCCAAATCCCTTCATCCATTCGCTCATTCTTTACTCTAAAAAATTCCAAGGCAATAAAGAGGCTCTCAAGGCAGGGAAGGCAAGAACTAGGGTTTCCAAGATTTCTTCCTCAATCCTACATGTTTGTTTCTTTCTAGTTCTTCTAAGATATGTGAGTTGAATTATGGGCATCCTTTCACCCATCAAGTTCCTTACTAAGTATTTTACCTTTTCTTTAAGTTCCTCAAGTTAATGTGCATGCATATGATGATTTCATGATATTTATTTATATTATGATACATATGAAGTTGGTAACAATTTTATTAAGTAAATATATGCATATTGGAAGAAGGATATTGATTTCATGATGATTTTAAATATGATTAAGGTTGGGAGTTTTTAATGTTCTTTTTAAAAGAAATTTCCTATGACTTATATGATTATGATTGTTCAGTGATAAAACTAAGCCCACCTAGTTTTCAAGTAAAGCTTTCTATGATGTATGATTATAATTAGGGAATTGATGAAGAATTTCAAAGTTAAGTTTATAAAAGATATGAGTATGATGTTAATATCCCTAAAAGATGTTTAAGAAAGGTCCCCAAGATAAAAGGACAATTTTCACTTGGTGGTTACTAAGTTCGAGCTACTCCTATGATTGTTACTTATTATTCTAAGATGAACTTTAAAGATTATGTCGGATGACTTAACACCGAATGTCACCTTGTGGTGCGGTTCGATAGGGAACCTTAGAAGCAACCCTTTGTCACATTAACTATGTGCCACCATAGGAGCCTTTGTATGCTAGGCTAATATATCCATGTAGGCCATTTATGTTATTATGATGCATGCTAAGGTTAACAAAGCTCCAGCCGACAAGTAGTCTCCCTGTGCCAACACCTATACCTTACTAATAAAAAGGGGCTTCCTTTTTTCAGCTGCATTGCACTGCCGCATAAACAATGGATCCGCTGGGCTGGATGAGCAACCTTTTCCAATTCCTTATATCAACTAATGGGGATACCGGGTCCGAGTGGGGATAGCATTTCTCTTCTGCATGTCCATGGAGTTTTGAAAAATCCAAACTATTCATAGCTATTACCTTGACACCAAAGAAGACTTCGACCCAATGCTTTATTTCTGTCCTAGTTGATCCTGATTCGACATTAGAAGGGTGAATTCTAAGGTTCCTTATTCCGGTTGTAAAGCGGAAGAAGAGGGAGAATGGGCACAGCCCCACTAGCAGCCCGTTAAGTAGTCATGCATTACGATCGGAACGCCCAATTCTCTAGCAAATACAGCTCTTTTGATCATTTCTTCTCTAGGAAGAATTAGCTTCGAATAAATTTCCTGGGATCCTCTTCCTTTCGAACTACAAACATGGGAATCGTTGAAATAGCTCTTTGATGGAAAGAGGAATGCAAGTCGGACGGGAAACACGGGAAACGGTGTTTCCAGTGGCGGACGGGTGAGTAACGCGTAAGAACCTGCCCTTGGGAGGGGAACAACAGCTGGAAACGGCTGCTAATACCCCGTAAACGAAGCTTTTTAGAAACTTGACTCTCGCGAGTAAGAGATTGGAAAGAGGAAGCTAGGAGAGGATTCTAAACAATTCTATCGAGCCGAACAACAAAAAGAGAAAGATAGAATACCTTTCTAGTGCCCAAACAGTCTTTAGGCAAATAATGGAAAAAGGCTAAGAGGTCATGGTTGATCCCATGTAATAGCTCAAATGGTCTTATATGTTGGTTAAGGTTCATGTAATGACCTCCAGTTTAGGAGCCCTGAGTGCAGAAACGTTGGCCTGAAAAATGATTGAGAATCTGGTTTACAAGACCATTTAAGGCCCGTAAGTTGTTCTATGGCCCGTAGGATTGGTCCTTAAAAATAGAACTTTAGAAAGGGGTAAAGTTTCTAAGTGTGGGCTAACCCACATACTAAATTATAGATCATAGGTAGTACTACGGCTCGTAGAAATATTTATGAGTGGGACCCCGGACATGAAGGAAATGTGTAGTTTTCAGGAAGGTAATTTATGAGTTATCAGATGGTCCAGCCATAGAATGTGATACTACCCACATAAGGATTTGTGGAATGAGGTCGGAAATGAGGTAAAATTTGGCTAAGTGAGGAAGGACTCTACAAATCCAACAATGTCTCGTAAGTAATTCTATGGTTCATCCTGTTTGTCATAGTCTTCAATTCAGCAAAAGTTGGATTTCAAGATTCGCAGGTGAGCCATCAAACGAAAGGGTCCTACAGGACCCATAAGTCATTATATGGCCCGTAGTTAAGGTCTCATAGATGGCTTCTGACAATTTTTAATAAGGGGCGATTTGGTCATTCCTATCAATTCTAATTCAAAACCATGTCATTTTGGGAATGGGATAGGAACCTATATTAGCCTATAAGCCCTAATTACCTTCATTCTATACTCCAAAATTCTTTAAGAAAAAAGAGGTCCTCAAGAACTCCCAAGTACAAGGCTAGGGTTTTTGAAGTTTCTTCCTCAAGACTTCATTTTTGATTCTCTCTAGTTGCATAGGCATGTGAGTTGACTTATGGGTATCCTTTTACCCATAGAGTTCCCTACTATTCATTTTATCATTATTTTAAGTTTCTAATTTCTTATGCATGCTTATGATGATTTCATGAGTCTTAAGTTATTATATGATACACATAAAGTTCAATGGCTACCTTGCTAAGTAAGAATATATATATGTTTAAAGTATGATGTCGATTCTATGATGGGTTTTGATATGATTAAGGTTGGGTGATTTCGATGTTCCTTTTTAAAGAAATTTCTTAAGACTTATGTGATTTATTATTGTTTCGTGATTCAATTATGCCCACCTAATTTTCAATGAAAGTTTTCCATGAGTTATGACTCTGATTAGGGCATTTATCAAGATCTTCAAAGTTAAAGTTTATCAAAGATATATGTATCATAATTATTGGCCTAAAGGATGTTTAAGAAAGATTCTTAAGTTCGGGCTACCCCTATGATTGCTACTTATAATTCTAAAAGTATGTTTTAAAAGATTTCTGTGGGATGATATAGCATCGAGAGGACTAGAGATTAGGACTTATCCTGTTAGTTGAGGCATGATCCCTTGAAGATAAATTTTGATATCCGTAACTATGTGCAACCAAAGGAGCCTTATAGGCTAGGCTAGTGGATCCATGTAGGCCCCAAAATTATGAAAGATGCAATTGCAAAGTTACTAAGTTTCATATATCTACCATGGCAAGTAGAATCTCCATTTCCCAATGGAAGGGGTGCATTGGCCTATTCCCAATGGAAGGAGTTCATTGGATTTCATGTAGTTTTCACATGGTCTTACTATCGATTATGGTCCATTCCCACAAGTTTACATAATCTTATGATATGTTTTAAATTCGTGTGTTTAATATGCATTGTATCATATTAATCTGTGCCATATTCCTTGTGCACATTTAAGCTTCTTTCATGACTCTTTAATCTTATGTATATGTATATGTTATGTTTAACTATGATGGAGTTACAGTTTTATCCGTGCATTACATCTCACATACTTAGTACATTCAAATGTACTAACGTACATTTGCCTGTATGATTTTACCATGTAGGGATAGGTACTCCTCCACCGGCTCATGGCTAGTAGTTGGTGTTCGAGACTAACTTTTGTTGTGGTAAGCCCTTAGTTCGGGACTCCACCAATTTTCCACTCCTTATGTATTTTGTTTTAGACAATGTATTTATGGCCCTTCTAAGGCGTTTAATTTTTGCATTGTCTATTATGAATGTTTATTTTATTTGATGAAAACCGACCTTACTGGTTATGTTCGTATGTAGTGGTATGCATATGGAAAAATGATATTTTCTAAATTTTCTATTTTTTATTATTGCTTCATTGCATAAGATGGCCCATAGCCCCTTTCACTTATGATTTTCCGCAATGTATTTCGATTTATTACCCTGAATGCTTGAGATGCTTAGATGACTTGGGTGAGGTGCCTCCGAGTATCTCATTCTCCATGTGATGACTAGGCCCATAGGTCAAGTCATTACAGTACATTCCCACAAACTTATGATCTTATGCTATGTTTTTACTTTATATGCTTTCTTATGCATTGCCTCATCTTGATTTTGAGCCATATACCTTGTGAATGTTCAAGCTCACTTATGTATCTTTTATTGTATATGTGTCCTCATATGTTAAGGTTAATAATGATGGCCTTACAATTTCATCCATGTGTTGCATCTCACATACATATTATATTCAAACGTACTAATACATATTTTGCCTCCATGATTTAACCATGTAGGGATAAACACTCCTTGTAAGGACCCAGATTTTTTTCGAGCGGCTTTACCGAATCTCTTGGTACTATCTCGAGCGAACTACCAGGCATCGGTCCATGGAAGGCCCACACGGGTCATGTGAAGCACACGGACCGTGTGGCCTCCCGTGGAGGGATACTTGGTCTAGTTCACGGTGGGGGCAATCTGAGATGGAGGAGATTTTGGACCAAGTGAGGGCACATGGCCACATACACGGTCCGTGTGATGTGTCACGGGTCGTGTGGCCCTCTGTGTAACTCACTACATAAAATTTTTCTAAGTATGGAAGTACCATCTCGTAACTTTGTCGTGCGGAATTATTTCAAGTACTATCACACGGTCGATGTCACGGCTCGTGTGGTACCCCCTTAGCTTCGAATAAATTCCCTATGCAAAATTTCTAAGTGATGGTTCATGGTCACTGTTCACGGTCTGTGTGTCGTCTCATGGATCGTGTAGTGGACCGTGTGTACCTGACGATTCCAATTTTTGCCCATTTCATTAATGGCGTTTATGTATTTTGATTTATTTTAATTATGAATTATGACCTTTTACCTATCTGAAACCCCTATTCAGTTGATATCCCTCCTCTCTCAATTCATTCTCCAAAAACCTTCTACCCCTCATAAGATCACTTCCCAATTCCTCTCTACTCTCCCCTCTCAAGGTTCAAGGCTAAGGTTCAATTGTAGTTCAATTCAAGCCAAGTCCTTCCTCAAATTCATCTCCTCAATCAAGGTATGTGGGATTGATTCTTGGTCCCTTTCAACCAAGAAGACTCAAAAGTTGTTCAATCGATTTCATGAATTTTAGTTTACTTTGAATAAGGGTTCTCATTATTTGATTTTATTAAATCCAATCGATGTATGGGTTTTACTCTACCTATGATTTCAATTCACTTTGATTACTATTATGATGATTTACATTGAGTTATGAAGTTATGAACATGCATGTCCACCTTTTAAAGTTGATTTATGCATGGGTGATTTATACTATGTTTTAGATGTTTATTTAATAATAGATTTACTTAACTTAACATTATGATATTGATTTTAACTTGAATCCATGTTACCCATGACAATCTGACATCATGCAATGCATTTACATCATACATATTGGTTTATATAAAAATCATGAAGTGGGTCAAGCCCAATTATGTTTTATGAAATGATTACGATATGATTTTTGTAAGGCATTGGTTATGACAAGAATGTGATCACATAGATGTCTATGATTATGGCTCTTTGAGCATTTTGGGTGCTTGCACCATTCTGTATAGGTAGATGAGCTATTCCTTGCATAAGCATTATGATTATGATTCATGATTTGGCATTTGAGCCTAAATGTGCATTGAACGGTTTAAAATGAGCATTGTATCTCTTGAAAGCACATATATGTATAAGTATTCATGTGGGATGTTATTGACTTAGCACCGATGGATTGGGGGCATCAGGGCTATCCCCAAGGGTCATCTCCCTTTCCTTGAACTATGTGCCAACATAGGAACGTTAGCCATTATCGAAAAGATCGGGTCGTAAGGAATGGTTATTCGTTTCTTATGTTTATGATATGATTATGAAACACCCCTTCTGAAAAGCGGGTCGTAAGAAAGGTGATCATTCCACTGAAAAGCGTGGTTGTAAGGTGTGATGTAGATTACCTTTGGCAAGTAATCTTCTCCCTACCGATGGAAGGTCCTAATCGGTCTAATTCATGTAATAGCTCGCATGAGTTTGATTTGTCGGTTATAGTCCATCCCCACTATAAATGAGCAACATTGCATTTCATGTATCATAAATTTCATGGCATCATGTACATATTTCCATTGAATATATGATTCTTTCTATATTATGTTCCTGTGTCATCTAACATTGAAGTTCAGGTTTGGTAAGTCATATGCATTGCATGCCCACATACTTAGTACATTCAAACGTACTAACACATACTCTATGCCTACATAATTTTACTATGTAGGGGCCGAGCACTTTGGTTACCGAACATTTGACGAATATTCCGATCCAGAAGTATACCGTGGTAAGTCCCATTTTCCAAGGATGAGCCAACAGCCTTTCCTTTATGTTATTTCAGAATGTTTTCCCTTATTTGAGGGTGAGCCCGAAACTTGTCCCGGCCCCCATTCCGTCTGATTAGAGGCATTTGTTGGACATCATGTAGACTCCTTAAAGTCTTTATGTTATGCAAAATATTTGGTTTAGGTATCTCTATGAATTGATTTACAGAAATCTTATATTTTGATTATATATTTCGGGGTGGTAGTGTGGAAAGTCCCAAGCCCCCGTTTTGCCCCCATAGCGTGAGTCCTATTTCTCCATCCCTTAGAATTATGTGTTACTATCTGAATGTCTTTCTTGAACAGATGATGTAGATCCAGATACTTGAGGCTCTCTTGGGGACTCTCGGGTTTTCATTTGTTGTGTCACATCTAGGCCCTAGTCCCGGGTCGTGACACTCCTCCACTGGCTCAAGTGTAGTTTTCGACGTTCAATGCTAGTAGTTTTGTTGTGGTGAGCACTTAGTTCGAGACTTCTCCACTTTTCCTTCTATCTTGTATCTTTTCTTTGTTTAAGACAATGTATTTGTAGCCCTTATGAGGATTTTATGTTCTATGTTTGTAGCCCTTATGAGGTTTTTACGTTCTATGTTGCACTATTTTAGACTTCTTTCTATTTGATGGAGATCGACCGGTACCGATCCCATCCATTTATGATGTTAATGATATGCATATGGACACACAAGTTGATAGTAGTATTTCCACTGCTCTTTAATGTTGCTTCATTGTCAAATAGGCCCTTGGTTCCTTTTCCCTTACTTCTTCCACAAAAGTTTTACTTAATCCCTATGAATGCTTAAGATGCTAGGGATGGCTTAGGTGAGGTGCGTTTGGGTATCTCATTCACCATGTGATGACTAGGCCCTTAGGTGAGGTCGTTACATTATGTACATGTAAACTCCTCTCCGAAATAGGTGGTGTTCTCGTAAAATTAGGTACTCTAAAATGGGTGGTATTCCCGTAAGTAGATGTATGGTCTACCTTTGGCAAGTAGATCACTCTTTCTCCGGTGTAGAAGCAATCTTGGGATTTCATGTGATAACTCGCATGGCCTTGTATGTCGATTGAGGTCCCATCCCCCTATGTTTATAAATAATGGTATTCATGCATTATGGATTTAAGGCGTATTGTTATGACATTGTTTCCTATGTACTTCTTTCCCTCTCTCTCTCTCTCTCTCTCTCTCTCTCTCTCTCTCTATATATATATATATATATATATATATATATATATATATATATATGTACCCTTGTCATCTAACAATGAAATACAGGTTATCATGTACATATGCATTGCATGCCCGTATACTTAATACATTCAAACGTACTAATGCATACTTTTGCCTACATGATCTAACCATGTAGGGACCAGAGACTTTCCTCGTACACCACTTCACGACTAGATTCTAGTTGTGAAAGTTTGCTTGTGGTGAGCCCTTTATTCCAAGGAAAATACCCATCTTCTATCTACCTATGCTATGTTATGCTTACTTTATGTTGCTTATATTGAGGGTGAGCTCGGGCCTCTGTCCCCCTATGATTAGAGGCATTATTTGATACTACGTTATGTATGAATCATTCTACGCTATGTATGAATCATTCTACGCTATGTATCTATGGAGGATAACCTAAGTCCTTATCCCATGTTGTGATATATGTGATATATGGCAAGTTGATGAAAGTCCTAAGTCTCTACTTCACCATAGAATGCGTCCCATGCTCCCTTCCTCTTAGACTTATTTGTTGAGGTTATGTGATGGCAATTCCATGCCCAACCCCCATAGATTGCGTCCTATTTTCCCTAACCCTTAGTATTGATTGTTAATGTTTAATTTGTGCTTCCTCACCAATGACGTGCTTAAGTATGCCATGAGGCTTGTTTGGGGACTTTTGGATTCTTATTTGCCATGTTACGCCTGCGCCCTAGGCTTGGGTCGTGACAGGTAAAATATTAAATGAGACTAATATATCTAAAATAAAAATGTATGTATGACAATTTCTAAGGAATAATGGTTTACCCCATAAGAAAATTGAATAATCTATCTTCACATCAATAAGTCATAAATTATAAAATTTAAATTTGTTTCTTGACTGTTTATTTAATAACCCAATACAAATAAGTCAATAGCTAATTTTACTCATTGACTTATTAGTTATTGTTGAATTTTAAACACCTCTGCATCTAGAACAAAGGACAAAATCAATAGGAAGAAAAATTTTAAAACTGACAATTTAAGATGATTAGAAATGATTGTACTAAAAGTAGGTACAATTTTTATGGAAATTCTAATTAATTATGCCATACAAAAAGTAAGACAATTATTTGAAGAGAGAAATTAAAAAATGATTTAGTTTGATTTGATATAAAATTTAAAAAAAGATTTTTTAATTTTATTATTTTAAACTAAAATTATATTAAATATATAAAAAATATCCTTTAATTTTGTGTTTTTTATATATGTCACGTGAAAAATTAAAATTTTACAAATAAAATAAATAATTTTTTTTAAAAAAAGAATTGAATTGAAAGAAAAATGGTCATTTTTGTAAACCGAAGGTAAGGGAGGAGAGAGAGCATGGAGTATGGAGATGTATGCAGGTATCCAGGCTGAAATATCAATTTTGCAATAACTTTCTCATTAAATGCTTTCACCTACACTGCGCTTATTTTGAGAAGCTCTAGTTTTATACCATTTAATGCTTCCACTTTTTTTCCCCCTCTCTCCTTTTTTTCATATGCTATTTCACCAATATTTTTATCACCACTTCATTCGACCGCCACCGATAACTTTGACAGAAAATGGCTAAGAAATGTCATTTTCTTCTTTCTGTCTCTTTATGAACTGAAATATACAAATTAGGTTTAATTATATTGAACAAACATAATGATATTGGAAAGTTCTGAATGCTATGTTTGAACCGTTTCTCTATTTTCTGTTTCCCTTTTCATAAATCAACTCACGCAACTATGGAGAATGAGGAGTGGTATTTTGGTTCTGACAAAAAGATAAAGGTGAAACAAAAGCACTGAGTTTTTTTTTTTGTTTACTCGGGTTTACTCGTAGTGGTTTCATTTTTTTTCTGTAATGGACAGGTTTAATAAGTTGTGTCTGTTAATGTGGAAATGTAGATGCCTTGTAAAAGCTTTTGTGTTCCTTTTGGTATTTTCAAAAGTTTCAGGGTTGGGGTCAATGTCTTCAATTGCTATTTCTTATGGCGAATATGGTTCTGTTTTCTGTGGGTTGAAGTCTGATGGATCTCACCTGGTGAGCTGCTATGGCTCTACTTCTTCTATAATCTATTCAACTCCAGCTCATTTCCCTTTTATTGGTCTCACTGCCGGAAATGGCTTTGTGTGTGGCCTTTTGATGGACTCGTACCAGCCTTATTGTTGGGGAAAAAGCAATTTTGTACAAATGGGAGTGCCTCAGCCCATGATCAAAGGCTCCCAATACTTAGAAATATCTGCAGGTGAAAATCATTTGTGTGGACTGAGGCAACCCTTAATGGGGAAGCATAGGAACACTTCACTCGTCGACTGCTGGGGTTATAACATGACCAGAAACAATGAGTTTGAAGGTCAGATCCACTCTATTTCAGCTGGGTCTGAGTTCAATTGTGCTTTGTTTTCCCTCAACAAAAGTGTTCTCTGTTGGGGCGATGAGACTAGCAGCCAGGTTATCACCCTAGCACCAAAAGATTTGAGATTTATCAAGATTGCAGCTGGGGGATATCATGTATGTGGGATCCTAGAGGGGGTCAATTCTCAAGTGTATTGCTGGGGAAGGAGCATGAACCTTGAAGAAGAATTCTCTGTTGCTCAACTCAATGTTGAACTGGCAGCCCCTAGTGATCCAATTATATCTGTTGTTGGCGGCAAGTTTCATGCTTGTGGGATTAAAAGCTACGACCGTGGTGTCGTTTGCTGGGGTTACAGTGTTGACAAAAGCACACCACCTCCTAGTGGAGTTCGGCTTTATGAGATAGCAGCTGGTGACTACTTCACTTGTGGAATCCTGGCGGAAATTTCACTCTTGCCTGTTTGTTGGGGCTATGGCTTTCCGTCATCTCTACCACTGGCTGTTTCTCCTGGAATCTGCAAGCCTAGACCGTGTGCATCTGGCTTCTATGAGTTTAACAATGGAAGCACAACTTGCAAGTCTCCTGATTCTCGCATTTGCCTGCCTTGCACCAATGGCTGCCCTGCTGGAATGTATCAACAGGTTGAATGCACTTCATCTATGGACAGGCAGTGCACGTATAATTGTTCAAGTTGTACTTCTGTTGATTGCTTTTCCAACTGTTCCAGTACTATTTCTGGAAAGAAGAACGCGAAATTTTGGTCACTCCAGTTACCAGTAATAGTTGCTGAGGTTGCATTTGCAGTATTCTTGGTGAGTGTTGTGTTTCTGACTTCAATCGTATATGTTCGCTACAAATTAAGGAACTGTAGGTGCTCAGGGAAAGGTCCTAGTCCTAGGAAGAATGGTTCTTTCACAAAGGAAATTGCTAAAGATAGGGCTGATTTGGATGATCTGAAGATAAGGAGAGCTCAGATGTTTACTTATGAAGATCTTGATAGAGCAACTGGAGGATTCAAAGAAGAATCACAAGTTGGAAAGGGTAGCTTTTCGTGCGTGTTCAAGGGTGTTTTGAAGGACGGTACAGTAGTTGCTGTCAAGAGGGCTATAATGTCATCTGACATGAAGAAGAATTCAAAGGAGTTCCACACTGAACTAGACTTGCTGTCCAGGTTAAATCATGCTCATTTGCTCAATTTGCTAGGTTATTGTGAAGAAGGTGGAGAGAGACTTCTAGTTTATGAGTACATGGCTAATGGCTCATTGCATCAACATCTACACGGGGGAAAGAAGGAGCAATTGGACTGGATAAGAAGGGTCACCATTGCAGTCCAAACTGCTCGGGGAATCGAATATTTGCATGGTTATGCATGTCCACCTGTGATTCACAGAGACATCAAGTCCTCTAACATCCTTATAGATGAAGAACACAATGCTCGAGTGGCTGATTTTGGGCTTTCCTTGCTTGGACCTGCTAATAGCAGTTCCCCATTAGCTGAGTTACCAGCAGGGACTCTTGGGTACCTCGATCCTGAGTACTACAGACTACATTATCTTACAACGAAATCTGATGTCTATAGCTTTGGTGTTTTGCTTTTGGAAATTCTCAGTGGCCGAAAAGCCATTGACATGCAATATGATGAAGGGAACATAGTGGAGTGGGCAGTCCCATTAATCAAAGCTGGTGAAATAGAAGCAATACTGGATCCAGTTTTAAAACCACCTTCTGATGTTGAAGCTCTTAGAAGAATTGCTAATATAGCCAGCAAATGTGTGAGGATGAGAGGGAAGGAGAGGCCGTCAATGGATAAAGTAACGACAGCTTTGGAGAGAGCACTTGCTCAATTGATGGGTAGTCCAAGCAATGACCAGCCTATCTTGCCAACAGAGGTTGTTCTAGGAAGCAGCAGAATGCACAAGAAGTCCTCATCAAATCGATCAACCTCAGAAACAACAGATGTTGCAGAAACTGAGGATCAGAGATTTGTCGAATTCAGAGCTCCTTCCTGGATTACTTTCCCAAGTGTTGCATCATCTCAAAGGAGAAAGTCCTCAGTATCGGATGCAGATGTTGAAGCAAAGAATTTAGAATCTAGAAACTGTGGAAATGGCACTGATGGGTTGAGAAGTTTGGAAGAAGAAATTGGACCAGCTTCTCCTCATGAACACTTGTTCTTGAAACACAATTTCTAATTAACGTAACACTAAAAGGAAATGCTCTGCAGGTTGATGCTTATTTTGTTAGTTGAAGTGTATACAAGTAAAGGGAAATGTTGGGAATTCTTGTTAAATAGAACCCTGTGATCAAGAATTCCCCACTCAACCATTGGCGATGAGCATTAGCTAGATGTTTGATCATGTAATTGTAAGTTCAATTTTTATTTTTATTCTTTTTGCATTCAATTCTGATAATTTGATTTTCGATGATTCTGTTGAGTTGGCGACTTACATTGAACAACAAGGTGGAAGTCCTAATTTCCGAAACTGAAAAAAAAAGTGAAGTCCTTTTACTAAATTTTTAAGAAGTAACTAAAAATTAGGGGCAGTAATTGGGCTAGTTGGATAAAATTTGAGGGGTTATAATAGGTCAAGATAATAAATGAGCTAAGATCTAATCCAATTCGAATTTGCTTGGATCAAAATGAGTTGAGTAATGAGTTATAAAACAGTTAAAATTCAATTCAATCCAATCCAATCCAATCCAATTTTACTTATTTTATCTGTTCTTTTACAATATTTTCGTACTTAATAAATTATATTTTTCTTTATTATGACTTTAGATAATATCAAATTTTACAAAAAAGTTTTTTAAAGATATTTTGATAAGATTTTTTTCAAGTCAATTAAGATTGCATATCAATTCAATTTATAATGGGTTGAAATGAATTGAGTTAACAAATGGACGAGTTATTAATACGTTGCACGGATTGAGTTTGATTTTGCCACCTCTAATTAAAATTAGAAATTTTTACACAAATAACAACTTTCACCCTCAAAATTACACTTTAAAATTTATTTATCAAAATACCAAAAAAAACACACTCTTTTTCATTTTCCAACACTATTATATCATACCACACACCACAATAATCACACTCAAAACACTCTCTCTCCTAAAATTGTAAATAAAGTTGGTATTTTATATGGTATTTTTCAATGATTCGGTAGGGGCATGTAATTTTTATCCAAAAACTTGGTATTTTTGAAAACTCCCCTTAAAATTATCAAATCTATTATTAATCTATATTACAAAAGTACTAATAATAGAAACGTTGGAAAATTTCCTAATAAACAGTAACATATTAAGAATACTACCAAAACTAGATGTTGGTGAAAATTATAAAAAATTACAAATTAAAATTGAAAAGTAAAGTAAAGAAAAATAAATTTCTTTCAAGCTAAGACATGAATGTTTCGTTCTCTTTAAGGGGGTTTAAGTTCATTCAAGTAAATTTTTTTATCAATCTAGCAGTAATCTCTATGACTTGCCCCTTCAGGATACAACAATCTAATCACAAAGTGTAACTCAACAAACTTTGGGCAAGAATTGAGTCTCAAGCTCCATGAAAAGAACATGTTTTTTTAATTAATAAGAACTCTCTTTTTTACTAACTTTTATGTCCTTTATATTTTCTCATGTTGTATTTCACAACAAAAGAGGACCATCACCATTTATAGTTTAAAAATTTTTCCATGCAATGAATAGTAAGATAATGGAGTAATAAATAGAGAAGACAAATGGCTTAAATGTTACACAAGTTACACGATGTAATGGAAAATGAAGATAGAAATAAGGAGAATAAAAATCCAATGCCACCAACGGCTAAGAAATGCTGCAAAGAATGAATTTGTAACATAAGCACTTACTCCAAATAGGAGTAATGCCGGAAATGAATGTCCACCAGTGTGATGCCAGCCAACGTTCTGCATCTTTCACTAATGCAAAATGACAATTAAGCTTATGACATTGTGAGTCAAATTAATAATAAACAAATATGAAAACGTTCACATTTATATTCTCTCACTCATTGTAATATTATGTAACAGAGTCCATCATTTGAAGGAAGAATACTTTGCATAATGAAGGTGCGCTTTGCATTGAACCTCCACTTGATGAATAATAATTTTGACTGTAGAGTCATAGTGGTCTCAGACTTGAACTATGACATCTACTCAAGCCTAAGGTATTAGGTTCTTCCTTTTCCAAGTGGTCCTAATTCTTTCACTCTTAAGTTTCATGATATGAATGCATACATATGCACCAAAATGATTTTTATGATGTTTTGAGTGATTTGAATGCGTTTTGATATGAGTTTAATGACTTTACGATTTTCTAGTGATGAAATATGCATTATATGTTGTGTTTTAATGTTTCATGTGCTATGTCATGCCTTTTAAGCCTTGTTCTTGGACATTTGAAGACGAATGTTCCCAAGGGGGAGATGGTGTAAGGACCCGAACTTTGTACAACCTCAATGGAGCATGAAAATTTGATTCCGGAAAGTTTTGGACGAAGGTGACTCCTCATGGAAGCCTTCATGGTCCATGAGTTTCTTTCCGGACCATGTGGTGTCTCGTTAATGTGTCCCTTGGCCTTATGTGGGGTGTGAGGGCCTTAGTGTGGAGTTTGAGACCAAGGCATACCACACTTAGACCCCACACAGACCGTGTGAGGCCATACGGACCATGTCATAGATCATATGGTAGCCTCGGGCTTGAGACTCCACAGTTTTGAGCCTAAGTGAAGTGGTACAAACAAGTGTATGGTCTGTATAGAGTGGTATGCCCCATATTCCCTTCCGTATGGGTCACGGAGTAAAATTTTTTAAGTATTGGATCACGATCAAGGATCTTCGTCGCGGAGAAATTTTCTAAGTTGAGTGGGATGTAGGAGGAACATGGACTGTATGGCTTTGTACGGTCCATACCACCCTTCGTATGGATGCCTATGTTGAATTTTTCTATGTAAGGGATTACCGTTCCGGACCTCTGTCAAGTGAAAATTTCCTATGTGTTGGACCAGGGGCAAGTATACGGTTTGTATGGCCTTTCATGGACCGTACCACCCCTTCTTGGGACGTAACTTCAATTTTCTACTCATTTCATTAATGACATTTCAGTAATTATGGTTTATCCTAAGCGTATTTTGTGACTTCCTATGCTACCTAAAGACTCTCAAATGACCTATACTTTGTTCCATCATTCAAATTTATTCCTCACAATTAGAATTCTCTCAAGTCACTCTTAAGAACTCTCTCTCAAAGGACTCTTGCGAATCTAAGCTTGGGAATCAAGGGAAGACTCATTCTTCTTCATTAGCTAAGGTATGTGGGATTGATTCTTTGTCCCTTTCAATGAAGAAGACCCAAACTCTTTTACACTGAATTTCGTGGAATTTTAGCTACTTTACATATAGGTCTTAAATATCATTGTTTATTAAAATCGATTGATATATGGGCTATGTTTATTTATTGATTTTAAAGTGATTTAAGCTCTAATATGTTGAATTGCATTGGTGTTGTGAAGATATAAATGTGCATGTCCCCTTTAAAGCTTGATTTAAGCATGGGTAATCTATATCATGATTTACACGTGGATTTAATTATGTTTTCACTTGAATTTTATATTGCGTTGTTGGTTTAAGTTTGAATCTCTATTGCCCATGCTATTTCTCATCTGATTCATGGCATGTGCATTCATGAGCATTAGTTTTTGTAAAAATTATGAAGTGGTTAGGCCCGATTATGTTTATGTATATGATTTTGATAAGATACTGGTTATGACATAAATGTGATCATATAAATGTCTATTGTTATGACTCTTTGAGCATTTTGGGTGCTTGAACCATCCCGTATGTGTGCATGAGCTATTCCTATACATGAGAATCATGATTATGAACTATGATTTGACTTTTGACCCCAATTATGAATGTATGAGCAATATGTTTGGCTTTTGAGCCTAAATGAGCATTGAAAGGATTTGAAATGACTATTTCCTATTTGAAAGCATGAATATATATAAGTATTCTCATGGGATGAAAAGACTTAGCACCGATGGATTGGGGGCATCAGGGCTATACCCACGGGCCTTTTCTCTTTTCTTGAACTATGTGCCAGCATAGGTATATGATAGCCATTACCAAAATGACCAGGTCATACGAGATGGTTACACATTGATATGATATGATATGATTTAGGAAAAACCTTCTGAAATGATATGATCGTCCGGAAAGTGTCCATCCACTGAAATGATCAGGTTGTAAGGTGTGATGTAGATTACCTTTGGCAAGTAATCTTCTCCTACCAATGGGAGGTCTTTATTAGTCTAATACATGTAATAGCTCGCATGAGTTTGATTTGTCAGTTATAGTCCATCCCCACTATTTATGAGCATCATTGCATCTCATGCATCATTGGTTTCATGGCATATTGTATACTACATCTCTTGTTATATATCTCTTTCTATATTATGTGCCCTTGTCATCTAATACCGAATGCAGGTTTGATAAATCATATGCATTGCATGCCCGTATACTTAGTACATTCAAACATACTAACACATACTTTAGCCTACATGATCTAACTATGTAGGGACCGAGGGCTATCTTTATCCTGGCTTGGATCTTGAGATACTTGTTCTGGTGAGTCTTATCTTCCAAGGACAAACCATCATTCCTCTACCTATGGTGCTTTTCTCTTGTTATTTACTTAAGGGTGAGCCCGGGATATGTCTTGGCCCCCGTCCTATTTAATGACTAGAGGCATTGTTGGACATCTTGTAGACTCTTTGATGTTTATATGCTAAGTGTTGTATTTGGAGATTTTGTGTATGGATATGGCTATCTATTAGACATCGTTATGTGGATTGGCTATAAGTATTATGATATGTTCTATTTTATGATTTGAAAGATCCTAAGATCCGAATTGCCCCTATAAAGTGAGTCATACTTATCCGCCCCTTAGTCTTTATGTACTATGTGTTATATGGATTCATGTTAATCCCTTTCCCTATGACATCCCTATAGCATGAGTCCTACTTTCCCATCCCTTAGAACTATGTTTTTATTACATGTACATGCTTCCAAACAGGTGATGTGAATATGGATAGTTGAGGAGAACTCTCAAATTCCCATTTTCCAAGTCACTCCTAGACCCTAGGTCCGGGTTGTGACATCTCGAGATCCGACTCTAGTTATGAAATGGAATAATCTCCTCGCCGTGTGTCCATACATGGTTAGGTCATGTAGGCAAAGAAGTATGTGTTTGCACATAAAATGCACTAAGTATATAGGTATGCAAATGTCATGCCCCAGGAGAGTACCCTTGGCGTGGTCGACACCAAGAGACTATTGCTAGTCCCCAAGCGAACTACTTAGCCTCATCACATTCATTCAATCAAAAAACTGTACTCAACAGCGGAAATAGGAATAAGTAAACGGGCACATCTCATCTAATATCTCAAAATGATATAGATAATAATAAACGCTAGCAGAAAGAACTAGCTCACAATCTCAATATCAACGTTCAACCATCCTCTATGAAGTCTCTATCACTAATCATGTGGTGCCAATGATAGACCCATGGCTACCCAAATAAAAATAAAATAATAGTCCAATCTAACTCTAAAGAAGGATGAAATAAATAGTAAGGGATCCTCCGGAGTAGGAGAGGCTCATTAGTCAGCTGAGTGTCTCGGATCTTCATCGGAGCGCCTGTTGATAATCTCTAGTACCTGCCTCTGCATCATAAAATGATGCATTCCGAAAGGGACATCAGTACGTGGAATGTACTGTTATGTAAAATAGCTGAGTGAAATAGAAACAAGTAGAATAATATGGAAACAACATCAACTCAAGATAATCATCAAATTGCATCAAATCCTCAAATGTCTATCTATGCAACAATAAAGAGTAGACAAGTGACCCGTCAATAACTCAAACACATCAATCATCTCAGACTTATCTCAAAGGAGCTCACCTCCTCTCATCTCATCTTATCTCATCTTAGAGGAGCTCACCTCTTCTCATCTTATCTCAGAGTACTCATGGTAGGAAATTTATAGGAGTTTCTCTTATCCGACAACAATCACTTATGAGCCAGTGAATGTACAACAATCTCGCTGATGTTGCCACAACCATTCAAAACTTGCCAGGTAGGGAACGATCCAAACCATATTAGCTCACCCAATATGGAGTTAGTTTTCAATAGGTCCTCTACTGCTTTCAAGGACTGTTACTCATGAGGGGACCATAATATATGTGATGGTCTTACGCCTCACCTACATTTGGCAACGTAGTTTGACGAGTTCAAGTTGGACTAACTCTCACTCTTTCGGTGGTTGATACTCCTCCCATGACTCAATGCTCATAAAACCTCTATCTTAACCATTCTCATAGGGACTTGAACCCCGTCATCGATCGGTATATGATAGGGACTCGAACCCTGTCATCATTCAATTCAACTCTTAGGGACTCTAACCCTTTCATCAATGTCATAGGTACTCGAAACCTTGCATCAATCAACTCATAGGGGCTCTAACCCTCTCATCAATCAATCATCATCAATGACTCAAGATTAGAACAATCATTAGGAATCGATCGAATAGACACATCGATAGAGTTCATTTATAGAGACTCATAAGGCAATCAAATTCTATCAACTCATCATCATTCTCTCATCACAATCAACAATCTCAACTCAATGCTCTAGACTAAATTCTCAAGTTCATTATGCATAATTTTCAAATTAGTCATATAGGGTTATGCAAATTCTCATGAAAATATTCAATTCAAGAAAACAAATAGTATGATGATCATCAATACTGAAAAACATGAAATTTCAAATAAAATTTTAAGAAAAACCATCAAGGATTCATGTATGTAGACTCTTGAACCATCAACTCATCTATGACCATCTATGGGGCACATGAGAGGACAATCTCATGATTTAAGTATAACCTCACATACCTGGAATGAAGATATCAATCAATCACGTCAAGAATCTCCTCTCGAATTGCTCAACCTCAAGCCCTTCTCCTCTTTTCTCAAGCCCTAGCCTTGTTAGATTATGGAATAGGACTTAAAATGGGGGTTTTAGACCCTTTTTACGTCAAAACGACCATATTAGATCGTGTATGGAGTTTAGGAAGGGTTGGGAATGGACCGAAATGCCCCTTGTAAAATTAAGAAATTTTCAGCTTAGAAAAGGCCCAGTTCACAACGCATACTGGTCGCGCACTGTGTATTTTCAGAACAAGTGTTTGAATGAGTTTTCTCAATCCTCTCAAAAATTTTCAAAAAAATGTAAGTGCTGGTCTGCGACACAGGCGTGACGCGCTCCTGTCGCACACCAACACTGTTTTGTGCTTTGGATTGAAAAATTATCTTTCCATCGGGTCGCTCTAAAAATCGACCGAGACCATATTCCCACTCAATTTTTCGTGCTGATCATAAATCTGGCCTCAGATTTGCCATACGAGCATTAGAAGATGCGTTATGTGCATAGCCTCCTTCTAGGGGTATTTTGGTAATTTTTTTACCGGGCATTACAACAAATGAATCAAAGGGCATCACAATAATATCAATATACATAACCATAATCAATAGAATACGAACACAATATGCATGAGCATGCAATTTGAAAATCATGAGAAGAAGCCTCGTAAATCCATTGTTAACCTTAGTATTCATATGTGGGATAAGGCCATAACCGACATGCATAAGACCATGCAAATTATTACATGGAATCTCGATGTTAGAGTCCACTTTTTAAAAGTTAACTTGATCCTCACCCTCTAGGATCTATCCTAGCACGGTGAGAACCATCATTTGACCCCATCCTTTAGGCTCTACCCTAGCACGGTGTGTGTCCATCGTTAAGCTAATTAGATCCAATAACACACATTTAAGGCATAAAACACTAACATTATTCCTGTGGCGGCACATAGTTATAGGACTATGGTATCTACCAAAGCCCTAGCTGTGCTAAGTCATATCCCGTGAAATACATACATTATGCAGATGGATAGCTTTCAAACGTAGGTCATACTTAAGTTAAAATATAACTTTCATAGTTTACAAAATAGTCATCATAGTTTTCATGAAATGTCATGTCATAAGGATAGTCCATTTACTTGCTTTCATCATACTGTCGGTAGGCATTCCTACCTTTTCATCATCATAAACATTATGATTTTCATCACCCTCTTTATCATAGCATCATCATAGCTTTCATAACATAGTCATGGTCATAATATCATCATTTAAAACATGTTTTTCATACTTGAGATCATAGGCATAAAAATACAGAGCTTTACCATAGAAGACTGGCACTATGTGTGGGATCATAGATATTGGAATCAAAACCATGCAATTGAGTAAGATTCTTAGAGAAATCATGCAACTAAAATCAAATTACATCGTTAACAAGGAAACCCATATCAAATCATTAAGCCCTAATCATGCATACTTTGAAATCACATACTTTTTTTTTGAAAATCATATACGTCATTAAATAAACTACAATTCATGCATAGTTAGTCATAATCATCATGTAGGAATCATAATCCATGCTTTAGGAATCATAGCTTAAAAGCCCATAAGAACTCATTGTGAAATTTTATTAAAAAGGAAGGTTTTGGATTGGGTTTCATGGATGAAACTAATCCATGAATGAAGTCGTATATACCTAGAGTATAATCCTTGGAATTCGAAGAAGAAAATCTGGAACTCCATAGTAAAACCTTCAAGGTTTAGCTTCAATGAAACCCTTGGCTTAGACAGAGAAATATTGTGTACCCTTGAGAGAAATTAGGAATTATAACACTTTGCATGAGTTGGGAATATAACTTTATAGAGGATATGTTGGTTAGGGTAGCCAAAATGCTATGGTTTAAGACTTAGATGGATTGGAAACGTCAAATACACTCTTCATTCAAAATTGCTGGAGTCATCCACGGAACCACTTCTACGGGCCATGGATTAACTTACGGATCGTATCTTGATTCATAGATCAGGGTTTCACAAAAGTTGAGCTACTAGAATTGCAGCTTCTAACTCACGATCACGCAACACAACTTATAGATATACTTACGGGCCATAGATCCTTCCGAAGTTAAACCCCAGACTTAGACAAATTTTGGTTTCTCAAGGCCTCCACTTACCACACCTACTTACGGGTTATGGGTCAACATACAGACTCGTCTAATAACACCTAAGTCAACTTTCAAAATTTTTCCTATTCTCCAATTTCACTGGACATTTTCCAAGAGAGCACCTATGGCTCGTGAATGCATCGATGGTCCGTATAGTGGCTCGTAAAAGTAGCTTGTCAACTGAAATCTTAACTTAAAGTTTTCCAAGCCTATAAACATGAGGGGTGTTAGACGAGTAACTATTAAGAAAATAGTACCAGCCTTTACCTACCAAGCAAGTAGCATCTGGTCCATGATTGGCATAGGGAAGTGATCTTTCTCTGTCAATGCATTGAGTTTACGATAGTCCATGCAAACCCTAAAACTTATGAAAAGCCTCATGGGAATCAACTCATTGCCAGCATTAGGAACCACAGTGATAACTCCCTTCTTTTGAACACATTGGATCAGACTCACCCATTCACTGTTAGCAATCAGATATATCACACCTACGTCCAATTACTTCATTATCTTCTTGTGACCAACCTCTTGTATTGATAGGTGGAGATATCTTTGGGGCTCAATACTTGGACTATAATCTTAGATAAACTGAATTTTGTGATTGCATATGCTAGGTGGGATGCCAGTGATGTCTGCAATAGTCCATCCAATAGACTTATTGAACCTCTTGGGAATAGAAATCAATGCTTCCACCTATTCATCATAATGATTTGCCGCAACAATCATAGGCAAAGTATTGTTAGTACCCAAAAATACATACCTCAAGTAGGTCAGAAGAGCTTTTAACTCCAACACTAGTGGCTCTTCAATGGATGGCCTAGTAGGTTGTGAGTCAGGATTTTACAGGTTCATCTCAAGCATGAGTTGGTGTCTATAAAAACCATGTTCTCCAAGTGCCTTTACCGTCTCATCATAATTTGGGATGCCGTCACTCTTAAAGTTCATCAATGCTGCTTCAAGAGTTTTGACACCCAATCATTCCTCGATTGGTCCTCCAATGGCATTTCATTGATGCTTTCAATAATTAAGACAACTTTGATATCATCAGGTCTCTTCATGGAGAGGAAACATTGAGGATAACCCCTTTATCGTCCAAGCTAAAGATGAGTTGACCTAACTCCATGTCCACTAGTGCTTGCCGAGTGGCGAGGAAAGGCCTGTCCCAGTTGATTGGGGCATCGAAGTCAACTTCAAAATCTAGGATTACGAAGTTTGCGGGGAATATGAAATTTTCTACCCTTACTAGTACGTCATAGAGTATCCCCCGAGGCTTCTTCGCAGTCCTATCTGCCATTAACAATTATATTGTAGTCAACATAGGGGCTCCAACCCCAACTACTTGAACACCTAAGAGGCATTAAGTTGATGCTGGCTTAAAAGTCACATAACACTTTTGTGAAGTTGAAGATTCCGATGGTGCAGGACATGGTGAATGCTCTGGGATCTTCCTTCTTCTTCACTAACGATCTTGGTCGCAATATATTCACAATGGTGAAGATCATGAGTAAGCTCTTAACTCACCATTCTCTTCTTAGTCACTAGATCTTTCATGAATTTAACATACTCGGGAATTTGCTCCAATTCTTCAATGAGTGGGAGATTAATAGACAACCACTTCAATATAGAGATGAAATTCAGAAACTTCCCCTCGTCATTCTTCTTCTTGAGCCTCTGAGGGCAAGGTTGTGGAGGCCTTGGTATGGGCTTCAACTTCTTTGGTGTCACTACTTCATCACTCGCCGCATCCTTGGCCTTGTCACCTCCCATATCTGCATCCTTGTTCTCTACTGTCTCCTCATTAACAACATCATCAACTACTGGCATTGGTGGGTCAATTGTTTGCTTACCACCTCGTGCATTCACTACCATGCACTGTCTATCATTCTTCAGATTCAGCACTGTGTTGCTTGGCAATACACCCTTCTAGTGCTGATTCAAATGTGTTGACATCTGACCAAATTGTTGCTCCAGCTGTTCAATAGCCATAAAATGAGAATCAATCTTCTGATTAATACTTGATATATCAGCTTCAAAGTCACATATTGTGCTTTTGCTTTCTTTAGAAACTTGTTAAACATCTCCTCGATGTGCAAACCACCAGCCCCAGAATCACGATTGTGTGTTCGCACATATGGACCATTTTTACACCCAACTCTGCGAGCCCAATAACTATTTCGATCTTATCCCCTATTCCTGTCATAATATCCACCTTAGTTGTTATCCCTGTATGCATTGTCCCTGTTAAAGTTCCAACCTTGGGTCCCTTGACCTTGGCGCTAGTAGTCCTGGTCGGAACCTTAGGCATTAGTTCGGAAACTTACTATATGATCTGTCACAAAACAAGTGTCTTCCTTATAACACCACCCCTCATAAATAAGTGTTCTTGGTGGTTTATGATTGACTACGTTCACCCGCTCCTAGTCTTGCTTCATTAGTAGTCAACATTAGAACTAATTCAAGCTAACTCTTGCAACATTTCCTCATTGATTTTGTCCCGCTCCGAATTAGTACTCACTGTGAAAGAGCTCTTAGTCGTCGATTTATCTCTTTTGCCCTATGTACGATGAGTCTTTTCCATTCGCTCTAATCATTGAGCTACATCTTTGAAAGTGAAGTCTAAGAATGATCCTCCAGTTATGGTATTGGCTGTATCTTTGAATTTATCATCTAACACCCAATTGAATATTTCTACTAATGACTCATCATTGATCTTGTGGTTTGGAACACTTCTCAAGTGCTAAGTAAACCACTCCCATGTAGCACTTTCGGAATCACTAGGCAATTTCTCAAAGTTATTTATCTAGTCCTTAAGCATAGTTTCTTCGACTTGGGAAAATACCTCACCAAAAAGGCTCTCTGTATTTCTGCCCATGTAGTGATAGAGTTAAAACAAAGCTCAGATAACCATACAGTTGCTCCACCAATAAGACCTAATGGGAAGACACGGAGCCCGAAGGCATCCATGGACATATTTTGATTCCCATCATACTCTTACAGACAAAGGCAACATTGTGTAGATAGTAGTTATATGTGTCTTATATTGGTAGGCCTGAGAACAAACCTCTATGCTGCAACATCTGTAGTAACCCATTGGATGTGACAAACTTTGTATCATCTGGTAGAGGAGGCAAAACAATTGCTCTTTTGACATCTACTGCCATAGGATCAAGTTTGTAAGAATTTCACCCATTTCCTGCCGCTTGTTGACTCTGTGGCAGTTGATTGTCCGTCAATAGTGGTGATGGTGGACTCTGATTATTCAGGTTGAGCGTAACATTTGTAGCACTAATTGGTGTTATCCTAAGCCATTCTACTGAATGTTCTCTTAATCCCTATATTAAGTAGAGTCAAGAGAATGTCTCGACTGCGAGTATTGGGCATACACTACACCTACATGCTGCAAGAAAAATAAAAACGTAAAACAAGAAAATAAGGATTAACTCTTCAATCACCCTAATTAAACCAATCGAAAAGCTGTATACCCTAGTAATGGCACCAAAAATTGATCATGCCTAAACTACACCTCTTAATCGAGGTATAAGCTGTCAGTATTCAAATATAGAACCTAACAACAGTTAGGGTCAATCTCACAAGGAATATGGTCTAGACTTAGGCCAATTAAAGCAATTAAGATGAATTAATCGACTTGCTTCAAAAAGGGGGACTTTAATTTAAAAGCAATAATTTAATGCTAAACTAAGATCACCGTCAATTCAAGTGTTGTTAATTCAGTGAGAGACATAACTAGGGTATTGTGTTCCCCAAGAATTCCTAATGTAGTATAACCTCATAATTGTAACCTTTTTCTAGTGTGTAGCATGCATAAACTGTAAGTTATATTCACCTAATTCCTTTGGTGGGAAACTAGGCAAATTTCACCATGCAACTTGGGCCGTCTACAGGTCTTGCACTATTAACCCTTACCTTGTCCCAGTGTAATTATCCCTTGGGCTATTCAGGTTAATTAGATGAGTGTACTCATGATGAATCCTGTTGTTTATCCCCTTTTCCATTCATTACCCCCTAAGACTACCTAAGACTAATGAGTACGAATAAGGTGTGTTCTAAAGTTGGCCCTCATTTAAAAACATTCAAAATGAAGAAATAGCGAATACATGCATGCACATTTTCCAAGGATTACAAATTATTAAGTTTTTATATTGGTGGTGTTTCATGGTTCCACAACCCTAGTTGTGGATTTTAGCTACACATGTTCATTGTAGATGAAGAAATATGTTATGAATTTGCATAATTAATCACTTACAACGAAGAACTAAATAGCAAGAATGTAAAGGCCCACACCTCGGGAGGCCTTAATGATGCGTAAAATCAAATTTCTGGAAGTTTGTGACAAACATACCCCCTAAGGACACTCCCACGAGCTGTGGAGAGTCCCACGAGCAGTAGGGGCATCCATTGGGTGACCCTTTGCTTTATTCATAGTTTTATTGGCTTAAGAGGGTGTTTAGGCTTGGTGGATCTCCGTGGAACCTCCCACGAATGGTGGTACTCACCACTGGCCGTGGAAGGGGCTCATGGTAGGTACCCTAGACTTCAAGCAAAGAATTTTGCTAAGGCAGCCACTAGAAGGCCCTTGTACGGGTCATGTAGCCCACCATGAGCCATGGTGGGGTCTCGTGCAAGCTACCACGAGCCGTGGTTTGGTGTCTCAAGTATCCTCTCCCAAAATATTGTTCTAATTATAAAATTACCGTCCTGGAACTTGGGTCACTTTGACGGACCATTTTACGATCAGTGAACCTTTGTATGGACCGTGAAACCTTCAGCAAAAATGTCAAACAACAACATACCTAGTTGAATCCCACAAGTGGGGTCTGGGGAGGGCAGAATGTACACAGACCTTACCACTATCTCATAGAAGTGGATAGGCTGTTTCCTGGGAACCCTCGTCTCAATAACCCATAGGCGGATTAGACTAGATATGATAAAGATGAAAGGAAAGAAAGGAATAGGAAGAGCGACTCCTACTGAAAAGCACATAACATTATGCAAAGACTATAAATTTAATACACATGACACAGATAAAGGCAACACCCTACACTACCTTGCGGCTAGACATCAACCTAACCTTGCTAACCTATTAGCCTTCTACTCTAATACGCGACTTCCACACCTTCCTATCTAAGGTCATGTCCTCGGCGAGATCAAGTCTCACCACTATCCTGTCTAATCACCTCTCCCCAGTACTTTTTTGGTCTACCTCTACTTCTCCTAGCGCCTCCTAAGCCCAACCTCTCGCATCTCCTTACAGGAGCATTGGTACCTCTTCTCTGCACATGTCCAAACCATCGCAGTCTCGCTTGCCTCATCTTTTCAGCCACCGGGGCCATCTCTAGCTTCTCCCGAATGGTTTCATTCCTAATCTTATCCCTCCTTGTGTGCCCACACATCCATCTCAGCATCCCCATCTCTGAAACCTGGATCTTCTGGACATGTGCATTTTTTATTGGCCAACACTCCACCCCATACAACAAAGATGGTCTTACCACCATTCTGTAAAACTTACCTTTGAGTTTAGGTGGTATCTTCTTATCACACAATACTCCAAAGGCAAGCCTCCATTTAGACCAAGCTGCCGCAATACGATGTGTGACATCATCGTCGATATCGCCCCTACTCTGGATGATGGACCCCAGGTACCTAAAGGTTTCCCTCTTGGGGATAGGTTGATTGGCAAGCGCTCACTACACTGAATTTGCACTCCAAGTATTCTGTTTTGGTCCTGCTCAGTTTGAATCCTTTGGACTCCAAGGCGTGTCTCCACACCTCCAACCTATTATTTACTTTAGTTTGGGTCTCATCTATCAATACTATATCATCTGCAAAAAGTATACACCATGGAGCCTCCTCCTGAATAGCTTGCGTCAGCTCATCCATCACTAGGGTAAACAGGAAAGGGCTCAACACAGATCCTTGATGGAGTCCCATCTCAACAGGAAAATAGCTTGAGTCTCCTCCCACCGTTCACACTCGAGTTTTGGCTCCATCGTACATGTTCTTAGTCGCCCTAATATATACCATTGGGACACCTTTTGCCTCTAGGCACCTCCATAGGACATCCTTTGGCACTTTGTCATAGGCCTTCTCGCGATCAATGAACACCATATGAAGGTCCTTCTTTCTTTCCCTATATTTCTCCACTTATCTCCGAACAAGGTGAATAGCTTCCGTAGTCGACCACCCCAGCATGAATCCAATTGATTCTCCGAATAGACACTACCCTTCTCACCCTCATCTCCACCACTCTCTCCCATACCTTCATAGTGTGACTTAACAACTTGATACCCCTGTAATTGTTACAATTTTGAATATCCCCTTTGTTCTTATACAATGGAACCATTGTACTCCTCCTTCATTCATCAGGCATCTTGGCAGTCTTCAGAATAGCATTGAACAGTCAAGTCAACCACTCTACACCATCCTTGACCATGTACTTCCAAAAATCTACCGGAATCTCATCGGGTCCGACCGCCCTCCCTCTCTTCATCCTACTGATAGCCCTTTTAAACTCCTCGACTCTGAACCGCCTACAATAGCCGAAATCACGACACTTTTCAGAGTGGGCCAACTCCTCCAGCTCAATGATTCTATCTCGTTTTTCATTTAAGAGTTTATGAAAGTAAGCTTGCCACCTTTGTGTAATGGAAGTTTCATCCACCAGCACCACACCCTCCTCATCCTTGATGCACTTCACTTGGTCCAAGTTGCGAGCTTTCCTTTCTCTCTCTTTAGTGAGCCTACACAATCTCTTATCCCCGCCTTTATCACTTAGCTCCTCATATAAGCATTCAAAAGCTGCTCTCTTAGCACACGTCACCGCTGTCTTAACTTCTGACTTAGCCGTCTTATATGTCTCCTTAAGCATTCGCTTTTCCTCTTCATCCCTACACTCCAACTACTTCGTGTAAGCAACCTTCTTATCTTTCACTTTGCCCTGAACTTCCTCATTCAGTTGCCCCGCCGTCCACAAAAGGCTCCTTTCGAAACCCCTAGTACCTTGGCAACCACCTTTTTAATGCAACCAGTAGTAGTGTCCCACATCCTGTTCACATTCCCGCCACTATTCCAAGCCTCTAAGTCTCTCAACTTATCTTCCATCACTCGGGAAAGGGTAGGAGTAAGGCCTCCCCATCTAATCCTCAGTTGGGCATACATAACCTTTTTCTTCTTTTCTCTCTTGATCTCTAAATCCATCACTAGAAGTCTATGTTGAGTGAAAATGTTTTCACTCGGAATAACCTTGCAGTTCTTACATAAACTTCTATCGCCCTTCCGTAAAAGCAGGTAATCTATCTGAGTCTTAGCTACCATACTACAGAAGGTGACCAAGTGGTTTTCCCTCTTCGGGAAACACGAGTTAGCAATAACGAACTCAAACGCTTTGGCAAAATCCAAGAGAGACGTCCCCCCTCTATTCCTCTCCCCAAAACCAAAGCCTCCATGAACATCCTCAAACCCACTGCTGGTTGCCCCAATATGCCCATTAAAGTAGCCTCCCATGAAGATATTCTCTGCCTCCGGTATGCCTCGCACAACCTCATCTAGATCTTCCCAAAAGAACCTCTTGACTTCCTCATCTAGGCCTACTTGAGGCGCATAAGCACTAACGACATTCATTACACACCTACCCACCACGAGTTTGATAAGTATCATCCTATCATTAACCCTCCTAACCTCAACCACATAATCCCTAAGGTCCTCAGCTACTAGGATACCTACACCATTTCTGCCCCTAGAGCCACCCGAGTACCACAACTTAAACCCATCCACGTCCCGAGCTTTGGTACCTACCCACTTGGTCTCCTGAACACACGCTATGTTAATATTCCTCCTCTTAAGACATTTAACTAGCTCTATGGATTTCACTGTTAATGATCCTATATTCCACGATGTTATCCTTAGCTTACATGAGCCCGTGACCCTTTCCCCACCCCTGCCTCTTACCCCCGACCCCCACCGACGACATGACCCTAGTGTATCATTCGATCCTGATGCCACTAAACTTAAGGAATAATAACTATGCAAACCAACGCCGTATGAAAGCGGATAAAGGCCACACCAAGCAACACTACTATAAAACAAATGAAACAGTAAATATACAATAGGAATTATGCACAGTAATCAGTAATCAATCATAAAACAGTAAGCACAAGAATAATACACAATAAAAAGCCACAAAGAAATGACGCAGCAAACAACAAGAAGAACCCAAAACAATTTAATAAGAAACGATAAAAAATGAACAAGAAGGAAACAAGAAATGGCAAAAGATTTCAAGAAGGAACCACAATACTTTTTTCTAGAACAACACGAATCAAGAATCAATAATATCAACAAGCTACAATAATATCAAGAAAATGGTGAACGATAGTAGTTATGCAAATAAATGCCCAATAGGTCAAGAAACAACCTAAATAAATAAGAAATCTGTATGAAAAGATGATAAACACAGAGAGAACTCTAAAGTAAATAAAGAGAATAAGTATGAAAAAACAGCACCTGGAATGTGTTCAGAGATATATATCCCACAATCTGAATCTTCAAATGCGAAATTTGGATTCCTTGAATTGGGTCTATGCTCAGATCTGACATCTCCTGAAATCTTGAATCTTTGATTGCAGCAATTTGCAGAAGAACTTTTCTCCAGAAATGATAAATTGAATGACAGGTGTTCCTTTTCAAATACCCAATAGAAGGATAATGAAAAATGAGTCTGCCAGTAGCGGAAGAATGAAGAAAAGAAAATAATTCGAACGCCAAAAAAAAGTTTCACCGGAAGAAAGAGGGACGGTAAAGACAGCCCAACATAGTTTCGCCGGAAAGTCCTTCTCACCAAAATTTTCTAAGTGTCATAGAAGGCATTTTCATGGGCACTTTTTACGGTCAGTGCACTTTTGTACGGTCCGTGGTATATTTGTACGGTACATGTGACGCCCTAATACAAGGGCCTAAACGTGACATGGCAAATGGGAAACTAAAGGGATCCAAAGCAAGCCTCTCGAGCATACATAATACATCCTTGGTTTCATGGAAGCATAGAGGAACAATGAACATGTAGCACATAATTTCAAAGGGAAATGGGGTTTTGGACTCATGCTATGGGGATATTGTATGTAAGAGGATAAACATGAATCACATATCAAATAAAGCTAAGAGGCAGGTAAGAATGACTCATGCTGTGTGGACAATTAAGGGCTTGGGACTTTTATCTCATCCATACAACAAACATTTAACACAAAAGGGAAATAAGGGACTAAGGGAAACCTTTCATAATACAAAGCAAATGGGTCAAGCTCAAATATACATGGAAAAACCATATCCAATGAAACCTCTAATCATGAATAGAACGGGGGCGAAGGTATCTCCTGGGCTCATCCTCAAAACATAGTATCCAAAAATAGACATGTTTTGAATTAGGCATGAAAGTAAATGGATGTCATCCCCGGAAGTGGAGGACTTACCAACAACAAATCTTCACTTGAGTCAGCTAGCCACATGGAGGAGGAGGATGGAAAGGAACTCCAGACTGGACATGGTTAGATCATTTAGGAAAAAAGTATGTATTAGTACATGGAATGTACTAAGTATACGGGGCGCAAATGCAATAAAGAACATATGCCATAATTAAACAATATGTATAATAATAACCAATGGATATGAGCTCACTGTGTCATGCATGCTCAATGCCATTGTCAAATATAACGGAGGAATAATCAAGTCATATAGCATAATATACATATATGGGATAGGACCATAACCGATATGTATAGACAAAGCGAGCTACTACTTGGAATTCTGATGCTCACAACACACCAAACAAGGAGTGGTCTACCTTTTTAGGGTAAACCAAACACTCACCATATGGGAACTCTCCCATTTCAAAAAGTGCTTCATAATCACCTTATGGGAACACTAACTTTTTTTGTATACTTATAATATCAACCATACCGGAACACCACCCTTCTCGGTATTTGATTTAAATGTGCCGCACAAGAACACAACTCATTTTAGTCAATCATGCAACTTAAGCTATGTGGATCCACTGGCTAATTCACAACCTTATTGTGGAAACATAGTTATGGGACAATGGTTATCTACCAAGGTCCGCTCTGTTCTAGGTCATAATCCTAAGGAATACTCAAACCATACTTATAGCCACGATATGGAAAACATCATAGCATCATATTACTTTCGAAGAGTATCTCATCAAAACCAAAGCTTCTTAACATCAATATAGGGCTTCATAACATTCATAACTTTCATATTGCATTCATTGTTTCATAACATACATAATAGCCCTTTTATTCATATTATTCATGATTTCACATAACTCGTCATAAGGCCTTCACATTCGTACAAGCATAGTTTACATCTTTTTTCATATCATGGTGGATTCATGCACAAACATTAAAACTATTAAAATCATGATTAAATGCCATGGGAGTTACAAAATGGAATCATTTATTCATTATTCAAAGAACCTACCAAAACATAACAAAACTTTGTTAGGACATCATCAGACCCTCATATAAATCATAGATTTCACATGGCTTTTCATAACTTAATCCAATACAAAGGTGTATCATCATAAAATTCTTCATATTATCATCATATAAAAGGCTTCACAAAATCACCATGTAATACTATAACTTTGAAAATCCCAACGAGAAGAATAATGGTTGAGCTTGTGAAGGATAGATCTCCATAATCAAAACCCACATACCTTAGTGATAGGAGATGGAAAAACCTTCTTGCTTGAAACCATAGGGAACTTGAGAGTGTTTTAGGACATAGAGGATTTTGGAATGGGGTGGAATGGAGTAAATTAGGGTTATGAAGGATGATGAGGGGTCCTTTGAAGGTCAAACCAATGTCGTATAGTCATTAGACAACAGGGAAGGTCGGAGTTGCCCCTTTTAATATTCATAATATAGGACCACGAGACCCCATTTATGGGCCGTGGTCCATTCTATAGGCCATACATAAGGGTCTTGTCTGATGACATCTCTGACTTTAAGAAACTTTTCTCTGATTCATATTCCACCAAACAAATTATGGTTCGTAAATAACCTTATGGGCCATCTGATAAGGCATACATCCTACTTAAGAAATTATCATTTTTACCAAGTCAGGCGCTCAACCCATGAGCACCACTTACGGAGCGTGGAACAAATTACGGCCCATAGGACCCCTCATAACAACTGATACTTAGAAAATTTTAAGGACCCTTTTCTTGTAGTTTTCGTACTTCTCATAGGTGGAGCCTTAAAATATCTCTCCCTTGGGAACATTTGTCCCCGAATGTTGCAAAGGCAAGCTCTAAAGAACGGAAAACAGGCTTCATATACCCAATGCAACATATGCATCATGCAAATCTTTAAATCATATTTCGAATAACATTTACAATGCACCCTCAAAATCACATAACAATGCATAGATAACATGAAAATGACATGCAAGGAAAGGAGGTTCATATTTGGAATAAGTCATAGTACCTCAAGCATGAGTAGAATGGAAGAGATAGGGGTATCGCTTTTTCATATCGGCTTCGGCTTCCCAAGTGGCACTTTTGACTTGTAGGTTTATCTAAAGGACTTTGATGGAGGGTACACCTTTGTTTCTCAACCGCTTGACTTGCATATCCAATATTTCTACCAGGACGTCCTCATAAGTCAAGTTCTCTTCCTCATTAACAACCTCCAAAGGCACAATGGAAATAGGGTCCCAATACACTTCCTCAACATGGAGACATGGAAAACAACATGAACCATACTCATTTCCATGGGAAACTCTAATTCATATGCAACTTTACCAACACATTTTCAAGATCCGATAAGGTCCTACATACCTAGCGCTTCATTTCCCCTTTTTACAAAAATGAACAACACCCTTCATTAGTGAAACCTTCAAATACACACAATCATAAACTTCTTCAGGTCTCTTCTTTTAGTGTAAACATAGGACTTTTGCCGGCTTTAGGTTTCCTTCAGTCTCTCCCTTATCATCCTCACTTTATCCAAACTTTCCATAGCAATGTCTGGACCAACCAAAGCCATCTCCCCTACTTCAAACCATCTGATCGGGGATCTACAACACCTCCCGTACAAAGTTTCAAAGGGATCCATTCTGACGCTAGAGTTATAGTTGTTGTTATAAGAAACTTCAATGAGTGGAAGATGCTCATCCCAACTACCTCTAAATTCCAAGACATAAGCTCTCAGCGTATCCTCAAGTGTCTGAATGGTCTTTTCGGCTTGGACATCCTTTGTGGGTGAAAAGTCATGCTAAGCTTAACTTTGGTACCGAGGCCCTTTTATAAGTACCTCCAAAAGTGTGATGTGAATTAAGCACCGGGATCCAAAATAATTGCCAATGGAACCCCATGCAATCTTACCAACTCATGAATTTACTACTTGGCATAGTCTTCAGTCCCATATGTCATCTTAATTAGTAGGAAGTGAGCCGATTTTGTCATTCTATCAATCATGACCAAAATAGAATCAAAATGCTTCCTAGTCTTAGGCAAGCCGATCACATAGTCCGTGTTGATCTTTTCCCACTTCCAAGTAGGTATCTCATTTTCCTGCACTAGGCCACTCGACCTTTGATGTTTGGAATTATGGTAACCAGCTACAAACTTGGCAATATCCCTCTTCATACCACCCACCAATATAATTCCTTCAAATCCTTATACATTTTGGTGGAACCAGGGTAAGTAGAATAAGAGGAATTATGTTCCTCTTTCAAGATTAAATCTCTCAATTTATCAATATCGGGCACACATAACCTACCTTGGTACCTAAGAACACCATCTCCCCCTTGGGAGAAAACCTCCACCTTGCCACCCCTCACCAATAATTTTAATTCCACCAAAGCAGTGTCAAGATCTTGTTTACATTTGACTTCTACAATCAAGGAAGACTTAGAACCATCTATCACCACCACTGCTACCATTTCGGCTTCATTCAATCCAGCCCCTAACCTAGCGATCGATGGACCTCTCTTGCCAATTATTTCTTTCTATCCCCCACATGAGCCACACTCTCCACAAACACCTTACTTAGGGCATTCACTACAACATTAGCTTTGTCAAGATCGTAGCTCACACTCATGTCGTAATCCTTGAGGAACTACAACCATCTCATTTTCCTTAAATTTAAATCTCTTTGGGTGAGCATATATTGGAGACTGTTGTGGTCGGTGGACACATCTGCATGAACCCCATACAAATAATGATGTTATATCTTCAAGGCAAACACCATGACCGCTAACCTAAGATAATGGGTGGGGTGATTGCCGTTATGCACCTTTAGTTGCGTAGAAGCCTAGGGGATGACCTTGCCATTTTGCATCAAGAGACACTCTAAGCCGACTGTCGAAGCATCGCAATACACCATAAACCCTTCTAACCCTTCTCGTAGAGTCAAAATAGGAGTGGATGTAAGATTATCTTTCAAAGTTTGAAAACTTCTTTCACATTCATCGGTCTATAAAAAGTTAGCCTTCTTTTGAGACAACTTCATCAAAGGAGAAACAATTAAAGAGAAACCACTCAGGAATTTCCAATAGTAACTCGCCAAGCCCAAGAAACTCCTAATATCCATTGGGGTTTAGGGTCTAGGCAAATTTCTTTTAACCTTCATCTTTGTTTGATCCACTTTAGTGCCTTCGTCCGACACCAAATGCCCTAGGAATGCCACCTCCTTCAACAAAAATTTGCATTTATCGAACATCGCAAATGGTTGTGCTTCCCTCAAAGTTTGCAACACTACCCATAGATGCTTGGCATGTTCCTCTTTACTTCGGGAAGAAATCAAAATATCATTAATAACACCACCACAAACATGATGAGGTAGGATTTAAAGATCCTATTCATGTGATCCATAAATATTATCGGGGCATTGGTTACGCTGAAGGACATCACTACAAATTCAAAATGTCCATATCTTGTCTGGTAAGCCATTTTGGGAATATCACACACCCTTACTCTCAATTGATGATACCTGGACCGAAGGTCAATTGTTGAGAAGTTACTAGCCCCTTGTAGTTGATCAAATAGGTCATCTATTCATAAAAAAGGATGCTTGTTCTTCACAGTAACCCTATTGAGTTGTTGATAGTTGATTTATATTCTAAGTCAGCCATTCTTCTTCCACACAAACAACACCGATGCACTCCAAGATGATTTACTAGGTTGTATAAATCCCTTCTCCAATAAATCTTTGAATTGGTGCTTTAACTCTTTAGCTCCATCTGGGCCATTCAGTAGGGAGGAATTGAAATGAGTTGAGTGTCGGGGTGGAGGTCTATATTGAAGCCTATTTCGCTTTCACGAGGAATATCGAGAAGTTCATTAGTAAAGACATCGAGGAACTCATTAACCACTGGAAACCGTGTATATGAGGGGCTTTATACTCGACATCCCTAACCCGCACAAGATGATAAATGCAAGCTTTGGAAATCAATGTTTGAACCTTAAGATAGGAGATGAACATACCCATGACCACCGAATCACGACCTTCCCACTCAAGGATGGGTTCATTAGGGAATTGAAACCTAACCTTACGAGTCCTACAATCAATAGTTGCATGATATGCATGTAGTCAATCCATCCCAACAATGATGTCGAAATCTACCATGTCTAGTTCAACAAAATCACAAGGCAAAACTTTATGCAATACAGACAGGGGAAAACCCCTATAGACTCTTTTAGCAAGAATGGACTCACAGATGGGGGTAGGCACCTCAAAGGGTTCACATAATAATTCCAAACACACATGAAGCTGATTAGCAATAAATGGAGCAATGAAAGAAAGAGTGGCACCCGGATCCAATAAAGCATATACATCGAGATTGCGGATATTTAACATACCAGTGATAATGTCGGGCACCTAATCAAACCCTTGTCTCCCCTGAAGAGAATTAAATTATTTGTGACATGGAGCATTCACTTGTTGACCACCTTATGTCCGTTACTCACCATGAGTACCTTGTCCTTAAGGAAGACAATTTTACCCTTGTTTGGACAATCCACAATCTTGTGACCCATCTTGCCATATCCGAAGCAAGTACCCATATCTTTGTAAATCTACCACCATGAATCTTACCACACCCTCGACACCTAGGAATGACTTGACAACTATTAGCACCTTGAGCTCTAGGGTTGGGCATCCTATCATCAACAAACCTTTGGCCTAGGGCATTAGAGGACTCTTGGCCTTGAAATTTGTGGCCTTTTTTAAAATGACCACCTTTAGTACCTTGGAATCCACCATCAACCCAAGCCCGCTTGGACTCCCCTATTCTTCTCTTCCTAAGCTTCTCTCCCTAAGGTTGTTCGACGTATGTCATGAGCCGGGATATGTTAATATCCCTATTGAGTATGGCTATATGTCTCTCTTCATTTATCAAGTCAGACATACCCAAAATAAACTTGTGCAATGCTGCCCTAGTATCGGCAACCAAGTGGGGAGTATACTTTGAATGGTCATTGAATTTAATAGAATATTCATTAACACTCATTGAACCTTGCTTGAGGTTCATAAACTCCATCATCTTCACTTTCCTTAACTCAATCGGAAAGAAATGGTCAAGGAAAGCAACTTTGAATTCCTCCTAAGGGATAGGCTCATCATCTACCCTCTCCATTTTTCATTGATTGTACCATGTTTAAGCAAGGCTCTTGAGTTGGTAGGCCACTAATTCTGCTTTCTCTTTTGAATTTACCTCCATGATTTCCATGAATTTGTACACCTCATCGATGAACTCTTGGGGGGTCTTCTTGTACCTTTTATCCATAGAACTCCGGGAGATTCATCCTCGTGAAATCCCGTACCCTTGAGGCTGAGGTAGGAGCATGAGGAGCTTGAACTCATTTATTGTCCATGTCCCTTACGAAAAGGGCGACCATATTCTAGTACTCAACCAAGGTGACTCTTTCTCCTTCCGCTTGGGGAGCTTATGGGGCCAGAGGGGCCAGTTCACCCTCTGGGGTGGGAGCTCTTTGCGGCATTCATCTCGGCGATATAAACTAAAAGACCAAAAGACCTCTAATTAGGGATAGGTAACCGTATTTCAAATCTAACACATGACATAGATTATGAAGAAGTGAACCATTTTCTCACATGCCTCATACCTTCTCATTCATAGTTGTAGGGCGCTTTACAACTATGAATAAGGCTCTACTTGACGCGGTGTGTTTGATATCTTAACACCATTTACAAACCTAGTGCTTTGATACCAAGTTCGTCACACCCAAGCCAAGGGCCTAGTTGTTACACAGTGAATGAGAACCCAAAGGGATCATAAACAAGCCTCTCAAGCATATATAGTACATCCTTGGTTTCGCAGAAGCATAGAAGAGCAATGAAGACGTAGCACATAATTTCAAAGGGAAATGGGAATTTGGACTCATGCTATGAGGATGTTGTAAGGAAGAGGATAAGAATGAATCACATAGAAAATAATGCTAAGGGGTGGGTAAGAATGACTCATACTGTGCAAGGAATTAGGGACTTAGGACTTTCATCTCATCCATACAACAAGCGTTTAACACAAAAAGGAAATAAGGGACTAGGGGAAAACTTTCATAACACAAAGCATAACGAGTCAAGCTCAAATGTACATGGCACAAAAATATCCAACGAAACCTCTAATGATTAATAGAATGGGTGCCAAGACATCACCCAGGCTCACCCTCAAATGATAGTATCCAAAAATAGACAAGTTCTGAGTAAGGCATGAATGTAAATGGATGTCCTCCCTGGAAGTAGAGGGCTCACCAAAAGAAAATCTTTACTCGAGCAGGTTAGCCACGTGGAGGAAGACGATGGACAGGAACTACGGACCCTACATGGAGGAGAAAAGTACGTGTTAGTACTTAGAATTTACTAAGTATGGGGGGTGAAAATGCAACAAAGACCATAAGCTATAATTAAACAATATATATGATAATAATTAATGGATACAAGTTGAATATGTCATGCATGCTCAATACCATGGTCAAATATGTAGGAGGAATTATCAAGTCATATAACATAACACATATATATGGGAATGGACCATAACAAACATGTAAGATGAAGTGAGCTAATACTTAGAATCTTGATATTCACTCCATATCAGACTTGGAGTGGTCTAGTTTGAAAGGGTAAACCAAACACTCACCTTATGGGAACTCCCCCATTTCGGAAAGTGCTTCATAATCACCTTAGGGGAACACCACCCTTTCTGGTATACTTATAATCTCAACCTTACAGGAACACCACTCTTTTTGGTCAATCATGCAACTTAAGCTATACTGATCTATTAGCTACTTGATAATCCTATGGTGGCAACATAGTTATGGGACAACGGTTATCTACCAAGGTCCGTTCGGTGCTAGGTCACAATCCCAAGGAATACTCAAACCATACTATAGCCATGATATGGAGACATCACAATATCATAATACTTTCATAAAGTAGCTCATAAAAATTAAAGTTTCTTAACATTAATATAGGGCTTCATCACTTTCATAAATTTCATATTGGATCATTGTTTCTTAACTTACATAATAGCCCTTTTATTTATATCATTCATGATTTCAAATAACTCGTCATGAGGCCCTCACATTCGTAGATAGTTGGTTTACATCTTTATTCAAATCATGGTGGGTTCGTGTACAAACTTTAAAACCATTAAAATCATGAGTAAATGCCATGAGAGTTAGAAATTGGAACTACTTATTCATTGTTCAAAGAACCCACAAAAACATAACAAAACTTTGTTAGGGAAACTTCAAACCCTCATATAAATCATAGATTTCACATGGAATTTCATTTCTTAATCAAATACAAAGGTGTATCATCATAAAATGCTTCACATTATTATCATATAAAAGGCTGCACAAAATCACCATGTAATACCATAACTTGGGAAATCACAAATAGAAGAAGAATGGTTGATCTTGTGAAGGAATGGTCTCCACAATGAAAACCCACATACCTTAGTGATAGGAGACAGAGAATCCTTGGAAAAATTATGGGATAGACTCATGCTAGGTGATTTTTCCACCTCTGGGATACAACCCATCAACAAGCAACTTCAATATATCTTTTATTTACTTTTGAGATGATTCTATTGGTGGTCATAACATTTTGGAGTCGTAGGACTATAGATATAACATGTGGCATATAAACAATCATGCAAGACAATACTACAATGAAAAGAGTAAGTTTCACAACTAATGAATGCATAGGAGATGAAACAACACATAGACTTTACTTAGGAAAAAGGAACTTATGTATCTTTGGTATCCAAGTATGTATGCAGATTTTACAATGGCTATGTACATGAGCATATGAACATGGTGAGGAGTGAAGCCATGGTTTCTCGTTATGATGGAGTTTGTAAGTGCCTTTATGTGCCAAGGAAGAACCTAAATTTCATGTCATATAATAGGAAATCGAATAGACTTACATACCTCGTTATACGACGTCTTTATTACCTCGAAGTAACCTCCTTTTCCACCAAATATTTATCGGCAATAAGGTAGGTAATAAAACTAGTATTAGCAGCTAATAAACACGTCTTGGCAGTCCAATCTCATATAAAATACAACACTCGGGCAGTAAGCTTGTAATTATTAATGCAAGACTATTGTTTTAGCCTTTCCATTTCTAATCGTATTTTCTAGTACACATTCTCGTGTACATGTCATATACAACTTGTTTTAGTCCCATAATAATGTTACAATAGCTCACAAAGCACAACATATAATGATTCTACACAACACACAAGTAGGCAACAGAACATTACGTCTTCTCGTTACATTTCGAAGTCAACAATTCCAAACCTGTTTCAACTCCAACCAAACTGTTTCCAATACATTTACACATAAAAACAGTCCAAAAATAGTCCAAAAGTAGATGGAGGACGTGCAACCACAATTTCCAATTACTTGTCGACAAGTTCCTACTAAGAGCACAATTAAGATGTTATAAGAACTCATTCTTGTGGAAGATAACAATGATGCAGCAACCTTGTTACATCACTAAAAAAATAAACCTTGTTAAAAACATAACCTTACTTCATAATCTAAACCAACCAAGAAGATGAAAGCCTCTTAATAAACAAGAAAAGTTTATACCAATCTTTTGAACACATGATTTCCAAAATTCCAGCACAAGAATATCTAGCCTATTTCTCTTGTTTTTTATGAAAAAAACTATACTAAATACAAAAGTATCTTTTCTTACCTTTATCTTTAAGGTTGATGGCTTTTTTAAGAACCCAATCAAGGTTTTGAGGGCTGCTTCGTAGGAGTTGGAAGAGAGCAAAATGGAACCTAGAAAATCAGATTTTTTATCCAAGTTGAAATGGGCTTAATGGAGCTACTTTCAACCCTTTTTGAAGGGACCTCTTGGCCGCCTCCCTTTTGAATTTTAAGACTTACTTTATTAAGGTGGTGATGCACCTGCTTGGATCTTTCACCTGGGCCTTATAGGGCTCCAATTTGATGGGCTTTGGCCTCCCACTTTTCTCTTTTCCCTCCACTTAGTTTGGGCCCAAATTGTCATGTGGGTCGTTAATGTACTTGGGCCTTTTTTCTATACATCTTGGGCTGAAAATATTGTTCCTTTATAATGCTAAACAATGGGCTAAACTTACACCCTTAACTATGGATTTATTCATTATCGGACTTGAACAAATTCGGTATTAGGCCTCATCTCCGTCTACTTAGCCTATTTAAGCTAAGCACGTAGGTGACTCACCTATTAGATTCCTAAGTCTTAAAAGCACCTCACTTTATTTCACTTTGTTTAAGGCCATTATATCTTCAATTTGGCTTAGCACTTATATACACTCACTCATCTTAAGCATTAGACACAATTATCGCCCTTCAGTCTAAAAGTTAGGTACTTTTAAAGTTTGTTCTCCTTCTACCAAATCATATCATGTTCCGTATGCATAGGACTAGTACACCTAAGATGTGGGGTGTTATATCATCCCCCCTTAGGAACATTCGTCCCGAAATGTTAGCATAATTGGATAGCTTAAACAAGTTTAAACCTTTAGTTAAACAAACTTTGGACAACATAATAAGCATTCAAACACACGTACCTCTTAATGCCCCAACTCTGCATCTTTGACTTCCTCTTTAGCTTCAAATAAATAAGGGTACTTAGATCTCATCGCTTCCTCAGCCTCCCATGTTATCTCTTCTACTTGTTGGTTCCTCCAAAGTACCTTTACTGAAGCTATTTATTTATTCCTTAGCTTCTTAACTTGACGATCCAGGGTAGTAATAGGTACCTCTTCATAGGTGAGATCTTCTACAACTTGCACATCTTCAATAGAATGATACGAGATGGGTCACCTATGCATTTTCAAAGCATTGAGGCATGAAAAACTGGATGAACCATTGAGAGCTCCTGGGGTAGCTCTAATTCATATGCAACCTGTCCAAACCGTTTAATAATCTTGTATAGCCTTATGTGATGTGGGCTTAGTTTTCCTTCCTTACTAAATCTCATAACACCTTTCATTGGGGACACCTTTAAGAATACCCAATCTCTTACTGGGAATTCCAGTCCTCTCCTTGTAGCATCCGCATATGATTTGTGATGACTTTGGGCTATTTCTAGCCGCAGTTGCATTACCTTGACTTTTTCCATGGCTTGTTGGACTAGATCTGGTCCAAGCAAGGTGGTTTCACCCACTTCAAACCATCTGATTTGTGACCTACATTTCCTTCCATACAAAGCTTCATAAGGTGCCATCTTGATGCTTTAATGGTAGCTATTATTGTAGCTATTATTATTACAAGCCTATAACATATCTTTAAGTGTTTGAATGCTGCATTTTACTTGACATTGGTTTGAGGGTGGAAAGCTGTACTCAAATTCACTTGTGTCCCTTAACTCCTTTAGAAGGATTTCCAAAACATTGCAGTGAATTGAGTTCTCCGATCAGATATAATGGAGATTGGGACCCCATGTATCCTAACTATCTCTTTGAGGTATAACTTTGCAGTTTCTTCAGCTGTATAATCACTCTTAACTGGAGTCAAAGTGTGCTGACTTTGTGAGTCTATCAACTATTACCCATATGGAGTCGAACTTCTGAAATGCCCGAGGCAACCCAGTAACAAAATCCATATTAATCATATCCCACTTCCACGCTGGAAGCTCTGTACATTGCATATAACCTCCCGGCTTTTGGTGCTCTACCTTGACTTGTTAACAATTTGGACATTGAGCCACAAATTTCGCAAGGTCCTTTTTCATGCCTCCCCACTAAAACATTCCCTTCAGGTAATGACACATCTTAGTTGATCATGGATAGATGGAATATCGTGAATGATAGGTTTCTTCCATTATCCTCCTTCTTAGTCCATCAATATCAGGCACACATAATCTATTTTGGCAATAAATTACTCCATTTTGTGTAAGTTTAAAGCCCTTCATCGTACCTTGACTTAGCTTTTCCTTAAGTCGTCGTAGAACAGAATCCTTGAACTGTTTTTTTCTCACCTCCATTACCTATGAAAACTCTACAGTATTATGAATAACAAACCCTTCCTTTGGAGTTTAAAGGAGGCAAATTCCCAAATTGGCTAGTTGACATAGATCCCTAGCCACTCCTTGACTTACCAAAGTTTGATCACCAATATTCATGGTTGCCTTACGACTCAGAGCCACTCCTTGACTAGCCATCTCCGTTGTCTTAAATTTAGGTTTTTCTACTTAAAGATGTACTGTAGGCTCTTATGATCAAGTATATATGTCAACGTGAACCCCATACAAATAGTGGCACCATATTTTCAAGGCAAACACAACACCCGCTACTTCATATAAGCTTATCTCAAGCAAATATTAAGCAAATTAAAATACTTAAAATTTGTTATATTTGTAATTTTCAAAGAAAAGAGGTTAGGTATGCTTGCAAACATTGCATCAGCCTTTTTGCAGCTTAAAAAACTAAGGTCATGTGGTGGTAGTTTCTCTCATGCAGTCGTAGTTGTCTTGAGGCATAAGAAATTACCCTACCATGTCATGTTAGTAAATATCCTAAGCCAACTCCTAAAACATCACAATACACCATGTACCCCTCCGTGCCCTCTAGAAGCACTAGCACTTTTGCAGAAGTTGTCTTGCTTTTCAACTCTTGGAAGATCCTTTGACATGCATCATTCCATTTGGAACTTGGTTGCCTTATGTGTCAACTTTGTTAGAGGTGCAAAAATAGAAGAAAAACCCTCAACAAACCTTTTGTAATAACCTACAAGCCCTAGGAAGCTTCGAACTTCCGTGGGTGTTGTTGGCCTTGGCCAATCTTTCATATCCTCTATCTTTTGTGAATCAACCCTTATTCCTTCATAGGATACATTATGACCCAAGAATGCCACTGATTTTAACCAAAATTCACATTTGGAAAACTTGGCGTACAATTGCCGACCACGAAGAACTTGTAATACCTATCGTAAGTGATTTGCATGGCCCTCTTCTCATCTTGAATATACCAAAACATAATTTATAAATATTATCACAAATACATCCAAGAGAGGCCTGAATACCCTGTTCATTAAATCCATAAAAACTGCCCGTGCATTTGTCAGCCCAAATGACATAACAAGAAATTCAAAATAACTATAGTGCGCCCTAAAGGCTGTCGTCTTCCTCCTTCACCCTCACTTGGTGATAATCTGATCTCAAATCAATTTTTGAAGAGCATTTGGCAGCCTGTAACTGATCAAATAAATCATCAATCCTGGGGAGGGGGTATTTGTTTTTAATTGTCACCCTATTCAATTGCCGGTAGTCAATACATATTCTCAAGGTGACGTCTTTTTATGTACAAATAACACTGGTGCACCCCAAGGGGACACACTAGGTCTTATAAAACCCTTCTCTAGCAAGTCTTTTAACTGCTCCTTAATACAGGTAATTTTGCTGGGGCCATTCTATACGGAGGGATAGAAATAGGTTGGGTGCTTGAAGTAAATCAATACCAAAATCTACTTCTTATTCTGGAGGTAAACATAGAAGATCTTAAGGAAACACATCAATAAATTCATTCACTATGGGAACAGATTGACGATTTGGTGATTCTGCCTCCATATCCCTTACTCTAACTAGATAACATATATCCCTTTGACATCATCTTCCTTACCTTAAAATAAGAAACGGACTTTCCCTTTAGTGCCCCAACATTGCCTTCCCATTCAAGGACCACCTCATTTGGAAAGTGGAAATACACTCTCTTAGTTTGGCAATCCAGAATGGCATAGAAAGAAGCTAACCAATCCATACCTATTATAACATCAAATTCCACCATTTCTAGCTCCAATGTGTCACGGTCACAAACAATTACTAGACAATCATAATAGACCCTTCTAGCTAAAATAGATTCACCGGTTGGTGTAGCCACTTCAAATGGCTTGTTCAATAATTTAGGTGTTCTCTTAAGCTTCCCAGCAACTAATGGTGTGATATGTGATAGTGTAGAACTAGGGTCAATTAATGCATACACATCATGTGAAAAGATGAACAATGCACCTGTGACCATATCGGGTGATGCTTCCAAATTTTGCCGACTCCCTAGAGCATAAGTGCGATTGTGGACTCCGCTAGAGCTACCTGCCCCTCTAAAACCTCTACCACGACCTGTAGGTATTTGCTGACCCCTACATAATGAAGGCATTGATGATGATGATGTAACAACTGACCCGGTAGGTTGTGCTATATCAGCCATACGTCTCCTTGGACAATCTCTCATCATATGCCTTGGTGCACCACACAAATAACTAGCATCTTTCCCAACACGACATGTACCTAAATAAATCCTCCCACATTGTTTGCAAGGCTGCGTAGGAGGCATTTGCTGGCTTGTCAAATATCCTTTTGTCTGTGCACCTTGGCCTTCACTTCTTTGACCAAACTGATTACTTCTAGTCCCTTGATGTTTTGGTGGAGTACTAACTATAGAGTAGGAGGTTGATGGATAGGTGGTTTATGACAAAACCAAGGCCTGAACTCATCTTGGGAGGGTATAAACTGCCCCATAGATCTAGCCCTCTTATATTGCCCCCTTTCTAACTCTTATGTCCTTCTTTTTGCCTCTAATCCTCCAGTTTTTGTGCAAATGCTTGCATCCTCGCTATATCCATGTCTTTAAATAAAAAAGCAATAGTACAGTCTCTGACCAGATACGAATCCAACCTATCCATATATCGATGAACCCTATTTGCCATAGTAGCGACTACATTAGGAGCACACCTTGCCAGGGAATTAAATTAAAGGTTATACTCCCTCATACTCATATTCCCTGGGTGGAGATTCAGAAACTGATGTGCACGAGCCTCTCGAATCTCTAATGGCAAGTAATGGTCAAGAAATGCCTCTTAGAGCTCCTTCCAGGTAGTTGGAGGTGCATCTACACCCTTAGATTGCTTCCAAGCTTCATACCATAGTATAGCCACACCCTTCAATCTATATGTTGCCAGCTCCACAGGTTCTGTACTGCTTACGTGCATAACATCCAAAGTGCGATGGATCTAATTAATGAAGTCTTGTAGATCTTAATTAGGATCTGACCCGATAAAAGATGGAGGGTCCAAATTAAGGAAATCACGTATCCTCGTGCTAGCTTCCCTATTCGCACCACTTGCTCCTATAATTGGGTCTTCTCATCTTTGAACTTGGATAGCAACTATATGAGTCAATAGTTGGACTGCATTTCTCTGATCCTGTATGGTAGCATTGATAGATGGTTCTAGGGGAATTTCACTACTTCCTGGTTCATCAGGATCTGGAGGAGTTGGAGATGTTTGTGACATAGACTTATCTTGGGCCTCATTTCGTTGTCCCACCCGACTAGGTACACCAACTACCACTTCTACTTCCTTCCCCTTGCCTTTACTTTTCCTTGTTTCTGGCATACTCGCTGTATAAAACAATTTAGAGGTTAGAAACAATCCACCTACAACACTTGGTTCTATGGCACGATCTAAAGAATGAAAAGAAAGTGATAACTCCTAAATGCCACGTAGCCTCCTGCTTATAAATGTGGTGCACTATACATCCATAAACAAAACTCTACATAGGCACGACTTTGTAGACTCCTTAGGATGACCTGCTCTGATACCGCTTTTGTCACGTCCAAAGTCCCATTGAGGCAGACAGGCACCCGTTTCTAACAAGGCTCGGGAGAACCAATATATAATCATGCACTTTCTATGAATATTACAAGGGGTTTTCACATTCAACATGCTTTTCAAGAAATTAGACAGTAATAACAAGTCAAAAGGAAATGCATATGACAAGGCCGTTGGAGCCACGATGTCTAAAGTAGGATACATGACCACACTTTACTCTACATAGTCTACAAAGCCTCTAGATAAGGAACAATATCTATTAAGGGTCAGGACAGGCCCCGCCTCAAGACTCACTATACAATACAAAAATATATTCTCTAGACACATAAAGCCCTGAAGAAATCTGGAGCTCAGTAACAGTAGTTCAATATCTTGTACTCCTACTTGGAAGATATACTAGCTCCTGTACCTGCAACATGAAATGCACGTCCCCATAAGGGATGTCAGTACGAGATAATGTACTAAATATGTAAGGCAGGAAGTACTGTATATGAAATAAGAACTCAAATGAAACCATACAGTAGTGTGTAAAGATAAGAGGCCACCTTTAGTCATACAGTGGGATCATATACTTTATGTCCTTATTATTAATTTACCTTTCTTTAATTTATAATCTGTGTGCAATATATCATGTAAATGACCATCTGATCAGAGGTAAATCAATATTGGGATCGACCAATGCTAGGCTTTCCTTTCACTCCTGGGATACCCCCGTAATATGGGATCGACCCATGCTAGGTGATTCTTCCACCCCTGGGATACCACCCATCAACAAGCAACTTCAACTTATCTTTTATTTACTTTTGAGATGATTCTTTTGGTGGTTATAACATTTTGGAGCTGTAGGACTATAGATATAACATGTGGCATATAAACAATCATGCAAGACAATACCATAATGAAAAGAGTATGTTACACAACTAATGAAATGCATAGGAGATGAAACAACACATGGACTTTACTTAGTAAAAAGGAACTTATGTATCTTTGGTATCAAAGTACGTATGCATATTTGAATATGGCTATGTACGGGAGCATATGAACATGTTGAGGAGTGAAGACACGGTTATAGTTATGCTAGAGTTTGTAATTGCCTTTATGTTCTAAGGAAGAACCTAGATTTCATGCCAAATAATAGGAAATTGAATAGCCTTACATACCTCGTTGTACTACATTGTTATTACCTCGAAGTAACCTCCTTTTCCCCCAAATATTTATCTACAGTAAGGTAGGTAATAAAACTAGTATTAGCATCTAAGAAACACGTCTTGACAGTCCAATCTCATGAAAAAATAACATTCGGGTGGTTAGCTTGTAATTATTAACCCAAGAGTATGCTTTCAGCCTTTCTACTTCTAATCATATTTTCTAGTACACATTATCATGTACATGTCATATACATCTTGTTTTAGTTCCATAACAGTGTTACAATAGTTCACAAAGCACAACACATAACAATTCTACACAACACATAAGTAGGCAATATAGTATTACGTCTTGTCACTACATTCCGAAGTCAACAATCTCAAACCTGTTTCAACTTCAACTAAACTATCTAAAACATATGTACACATAAAAACAGTCTTAAAAAGTCCAAAAACAGCCCCAAAGTAGATGGAGGACGTGCAACAACAATTCCCAATTACCAGTCCACAAGTTCCTATTAATAGCGCAATTAAGATGTTATAAGAACTCATTCTTGCGGAAGATAACAATGGTGCAGCAGCGTTGTTACATTACTAAAAAACATAAACCTTACTTCATAATCCAACCAACCAGGAAGCGAAAAGCCTCTTAATAAACAAGAAAAATGTACAACAATCTTTTGAATACATGCTGTCAAAAATTCCAACAAAAGTATAACCAGCCTATTTCTCTTGTTTTTTCATGATACAACCATACTAAATACACAAGTATCTTTACTTACCTTTACCTTCAAGGTTAAGGAACTCTTTAGTAACCCTAGTAAGGTTTTGTGGGCTGTTTTTCAGGAGTTGAAAGAGAGAAAACATGAACCTAGAAAATCATATTCTTTGTCCAAGATGAAATGGCTTAAAGAAGCTGCTTTTAATCCTTTTTATTGGGACCTCTTGGCCGAATTTCTTTTGAATTTTAAGACCTACTTTATTAAGGTGGTGATGCACCTTCTTGGCCCTTTCACTTGGGCCTTATTGGGCTCCACTTTGATGAGCTTTGGCTGCCCATTTTTCTCTTTTCCCTTCACTTAGTTTGGGCCCTAATCGTCAAGTGGATCGTGAATGTACTTGGGCCTTTTTTCTATACATCTTGGCTGAAAATATTATCCTTTTATAAAGCTAAACATTGGGCTAAAATTACACCCTTAACTTTGTCTTGATTCATTATCAGACTTGAACAGATTCTGTGTTAGGCCTCCTCGCCGTCTACTTAAGCCTATTTAAGCTAAGCACATAGGTGACTCACCTGTTAGCTTCCTAAGTCTTAAAAACACCTCACTTTCTTTCACTTTTTTTAAGGCCACGATCTCCTCAATTTGGCTTAAAACTTTTATACACTCACTCGTCCTAAGCTAAAGCGACACTTTTAAAGTTGGTGCTTCTTCTACCATATCATATCATGTTCCGTATGCATAGGACTAGTACACCTAAGATGTGGGGTGTTACATTAACCACGTAGTATAGGCATAAGACAATTGGAAAGGTCGAATTTGCCCCTTTTAAAATTCTATCCGATAGGACCACGATACCCCATTTACGGGCCGTGGTCTATTCTATAGGGCGTACGTACGGGTATCATCTAATGAAATCTTAGATTTTAAGAAACTTTTCTCTGATTCACATTCCATGACACGACATATGGCTTATAAATCACTTTACGGGCCGCTTGATAAGTCGAACATCCTACTTAAAAAATTATCATTTTTACCAAGTTTGGCTCTTAGCCCATGAGCACTACTTATGGCCCGTAAGACCCCTCGTAACAACTGATACTTAAAAAATTTCCAGGAATCCTTTATTGCATTTTTCGTACTTAACATGGGTGGGGCCGTGGAGGACCCCTGGACACTTTTTAATGTCCTCTTCATTAATGACCTTGTCGTAATTTTGGTTTATTCTAAAAGTCTTTTAGGACCTTGGTACTATCCTAAGCCCCTCAATTGGATATTAGTCAGTCTTTACACTCAGTCACTCTCAATACACTCAAGCTCTAGAATTCAATTCCTATGGTTCTCTCTTCATAGTCTTGTACTGGGGATCAAGCTAGGATTTCATGAGGGCTTTCAATTAAAGTCAATTCTACCCTCATTATTCTAGTTATCCAAGTTATTTAAGATTGATTCATGACCACTTTCAATCCTAAAGATCCCAAGAACTTCTTACTTCTTAATTTATGAATTTCAAGCTTACTTTGAATATGACTCCTTTAAATTACTGTTGATTTGATTAAATTGAGTTAGGGATTGTACGTAATTGATAATTTTACTATGATTTAAGACCTATTATGTCGGATTGCATTGATATTATGAAGGTTTAAATATACACATCCCTTTAAATTATGAATCTATGCATGAGTAATTTCAAGTATGCTATAATAGTTGATTTATTCATGGATTTACTATGATTTCATTATATTAATGATTTAACTATGAATTCTTAGTACCCATGTTATTCGTTGTTTCCTCATGGCATATGCATCCATGAACAATGATTTTTTTATGAGATTTATGATGTGGGCGAACGCCCAATTATGATTATGACTTTGTTTTGAAAAGAAGTATGGGTATGATATGAATATGATCACATAATGTATGTGAGTTGGCTCGAGATCCCTATGGGTGTTTACACTATTATGTTCAATAATGAAGGAGCTATTCCTATGCATAAAACTATTACATGAAGTATGATTTGGCTTTGTTATGGGGAAGACGACAGAGTTCCAAGTTATAGCTCACTTGGTCTTATGTTAGTTGAGGTCCCATCCCCGCCATAGCTCACTTGGCCTAACATTGATTGCAAGTTAATAGGTTCATAAGCATTTGCATACCCATATACTTAATACATTCAAACATACTAACACATTCTTTTGCCTACATGATCTAACCATGGAGGGATCCGACACTATCTTCAACCACCTTTTGACAATTAGGTTGGATTGTGAGCTTGATAGTGGCAAGTCCTTTACTTCAAGGACAAGACCCACCTTCTATCTACCTATTATGCTATTTTCACTTATGTCTTTACTTTGACGGTGAGCTCGCGATATGTCTTGGCCCCCGATGACTAAGAGCCATTGTTGGACCTCATGTACACTCTATGTACGAGCTTTTTATGTGTTGTGCTACTTGCTTATGGAGAATATGATTGTCTATCTCATATTATTGATGTTATGATGATATATTCATGGTGAGATGTGGAAATGTGGAATTTCCTAAGTCCCTTCTATCCCTAAAATGTGAGTCTTACTTACCTGTCCCTTAGTTCTTATATGCTATGTGAATCCATGCAATTCCCTATACCTATGACATCTTCATAGCTCGAGTCCGAAGCCCATTGTCCCTTAGAATTATGTGCTTGTTGTTTGATTACGTGCTTTCAAACAGATGACATGTCTATGGATGCTGTGAGGTTATTTAGGGACTCCCAGGTTCCCATTCTCAATGTCACTTTTATACCCTAGTCTGGGTCATGAAATGCTTGGTATCAGAGCACTAAGGTTTTTAAATGGTCCTTGGAGTCCAACATGTCGCACCATTTAGAGTCTTATTCATGGGTGTGAAGTGCACCAGACCTATGAGTGGAAGGCTATGATGATGTTTTAGGAATTTTCACACTTCTTTATGTGTTATGTCATGCTATGGACCATATCTTAAGACTTTCTAACTTTGATGATGTCCTTGATGCGTTATAGTAGATGCATCAAGGAAGCGCCCCTCTAACAAGGAAGGTCCCGATCAATGAGGGCCAAGTCCCGCAAGAGCCTATGGGGGAGCTGGCTACTAAGGATGAATTCTAGACTGCCTTTGCCATGCAAGCTCAAGTGGGGACAAACCAAGCTAGGCAGGCCAATCCTCTTCATACCCCCACTTCAGCTACCAGAGTAAGAGATTTTACGTGGATAAATCCTTCGAAGTTTTATGGATCAAAAGCTGATGGGAATGCCCAAGAATTTATTGATGAACTCACTAAGGTGTTGACTATTATGGGGGTGACTTTAGAAGAGAAAGTTGAACTATCTTCTTATCTGTTGAAGGATATGGCTCAAATGTGGTACAACCAATGGTTGATGGAGAGGGTTGGTGATGATGGGATTGGTTAGGAAGAGTTTAAGTTTGCCTTTCTGGAATATTTTTTCCTCTTGAGCTTAGGAAGTAATAATGATAGAATTTATCTACCTCAAGCAGAGTGATACGAGTGTGAGGTAATATGCCCTCAAATTTACAAAGCTCTCCAATTATGCTCCTATGCTTATGGTTGAGCGCCATGCAAGAATGCACAACTTTGTTTCTGGAATCTTTGAGTTTGTTGTGGAAGAGTGTCATACAACTACGCTTATTCGGGATATGTACATTTCCAAGCTTATGATTTATGCTGAACAAATTGAAGGCGAGAGGCTCAACAAGAATAGGGTGAATGATTCAAAGAGAGCTTGTTATGATAGTGGGTTCTCAAACTATAGGAGTGCTGGTGGAAATGGTCGCTTCCCATAAGGCCAAGGTTCAAATGCAAGGGTTTCCAATGGTAGATTGCCTCCTCCCAAGGCACAGTTTGGAGGCAGACTAGTTTACCCAAAGAGTGACAAGTGTGGAAGGAGCCACCCTGGAAGGTGCTTGTGCAGTTTTGGTACTATCTATGGGTGTGGTGAGACATTCCACAAGCGTATTGATTGTCCAATGGCACCTTAGAAAGGCCAAGTGGATCTTGATAATCAAGGGCAATAAATGGTTATGTAGGGTGGTGAATCTAGAAACAGTAGGTTTTATGCTTTGCATGCTCGATAAGAGGTAGAACAAACTCTGGATGTGGTGACTGGTATGTTAAAAGTCTTTTATTTTGATGCTTATGCTTTTCTTGATTTGGGTGTAAATTTATCTTTTGTGAATCCTCTTTGGGATGTTACGATTGGTTTGAGTCCTAAAATCTTGAGGGAGCCCTTGTCCGTCTATACTACCATGGATGAGTTTATTGTTGCCCAAAGAGTCTATCGAGGTTTTCCTATTAGTGTCTTTCATAAAGTCCTTTCGTGTGATCCTATGGAACTTGAGATCTTTGATTTTGATATTATTACTGGGATGGATTGGTTGCATGCTTTGTATGCCTCTATTTACTGTAGAACCCGAGAGGTCCAATTCCAATTTATGAATGAGCCTATTCTTGAGAGGGAGGATAGTGACTCTACTTTTAAAGGTCGATTCATTTCCTATGTCAAAGCAAGGAAAATGATTACTAAAGGATGCATCTATCATATTGTCATGGTTAGAGAAGTGGAGTTTGAGTCACCTTCACTTCAGTCGGTTCCGCTGGTTAATGAGTTTTCGGATGTTTTCCCTGAAGATTTGCCTAAAATTCCTCCTGAAAGGGAAGTAACTTTGGCATAGATCTCTTTCTGGATACATAACCTATTCTATTCCTCATCATATGGCATAGGCTGAATTAAAGGAGTTGAAAGATCAGTTGAAAGACTTGATAGAGAAAGGCTTCATTAGACCAAGTATATTGTCTTGGGGTGCTCATGTGTTCTTTGTGAGAAAGAAGGATAGTTCACTTAAGATTTTTATTAACTATAGGCAAATTTAATAAAGTGACCGTGAAAAATAAATATTTGTTGCCAATGATCGATGACTTATTTGATCAACTTCAAGATGCTACCAATTTCTTAAAGATTGACCTCCATTTAGGTTATCATCTGTTGGGGGTCAGGGTGTGTGATATTCCTAAGATAACCTTTCGGACTTGATACAGACATTTTAAGTTTGTGGTGATGTCCTTCAACTTGACCATTGCTCTGGCTGTGTTTATGGATCTTATGAATCGGGTGTTCAAGCCATTTCTTGATAGTTTTATGGTTGTCTTCATAGATAATATTCTAATTTATCCCCAAAGTATGCGGGAGCACATGAACCATTTGAGGCTGGTCCTTCAAACCTTGATAGTAGATGTGACTTTTGATTGGGTGAAGTTACTTTTCTTGGTCATGTGTGTCCGGTGATGGCATTAAGGTTAACCTAATGAAGACAGAGGCCATGAAGAATCGGCCTAGACCATTGACTCCTAATATTTGGAGTTTTCTTGTGTTAGCTAGTTATTATCAAAGGTTTGTTGAGGGTTTCTCATACATTGCATCTCCATTGACTAAGTTAACTCTAAATAAGGCCATGTTTATATGAGTCACATGAGTGTGAGAAGAGTTTTCAGACTTTGAAGGATCGGCTTACATCGACTCCTATTTTGACTTTATCTGATCGCTTAGATGGGTTTGTGGTGAATTGTGATACTTCATAAATTGTGTTGGGTTGTGTGCTCATGCAACATGGTAAGGTGACAACTTACGCATCGAGGCAACCGAAGGTGCATGAACAAAATTATCTGACTCATGATCTTGAGTTAGCGGTCGTGGTATTTTCTTTGAAGATTCAGAGACATTATTTATATAGGGTTCACGGTGGTGTGTTCACCGATCACAATAGACAACAATATGTGTTCACCCAAAGAGATCTTAACTTGAGGTAAAGAAGGTGCTTGTCACTTCTTAAAGATCGCAAAATGATTGTTCAATATCGTCCTGTCAAAGCAACTGTTGTAGATGATACTCTTAGTAGGCTATTTATGGGTAGTGCGACCCATGTTGATGAGGGACAGAAAGAATTGGTAAAAGATTTTCATTGTTTGGCTAGATTGGGTGTTAGTTTGACTGACTCTAATGATGGTGTAATTCATGTTCATAATGGGGCTGAGTCTTCTGTGGTTGTCAATGTCAAGGAAAAACTTGACTTGGAACGATCTTTTGTTGAGTTGAAGAAGTTGATTGCTGAAAAAAAGGTGGAGGTTTTCTCCCAAGGGGGAATGGTTTGGCTCAAGATGTTAAGATTTCAACCTGGAAGTGAGAAAATGTGAATAATGACATTGTCGTTGGCTTGCCCCGTACCGAGAAACAATTATATTCTATTTGGGTTATTGTTGATAGGATGACCAAATTGACCAATTTTCTACTTGTCAAGACTACTTTCAATGCCGAAAATTAGGCAAGGTTGTGTATTTGAGAGTTGGTTAGATTGTATAGTGTGCCTATGTCTATTATATTTGACGATGATACCCAATTTACTTCTCATGCTTGGAAATCATTTCAAAAAGGGCTTGGCACTAAGGTGAAGTTGAGTACCAGTTTTCATCTTCCAATCAATGGACAAGACGAATGGACGTTTCAAACATTTGAAGACATGTTGAGGGCTTGTGTCTTGGAATTCAAAGGAAATTGGGATGCTCATCTACGACTTATCGAGTTTGCCTACAATAATAGTTTTCATACTAGCGTTGGTATGACACCATTTGAGATTTCGTATGATAAAAGGTGTAGAGCTCCGGTGGCATGATTTGTGTTGGGTGAGATGGCTTTGATCGGCCTACATTTTATGTTGGAGGCTATGGAAAAGGTGATGTTAATTAGGGAAAGGTTGAAGATGGTACAAAGTCGTCAAAAGTCTTATTCAGATGTTTGAAAGAGGGATCTTGAGTTCCATGTTGGTGATTGGGTGTATTGAAGGTTTCACCTATGAAGAATGTAATGCGTTTCTCTAAAAAGGGCAAGTTGAGCCCCCGATATGTATGTCGATATGAGGTAGTTGAGCGCATTTGAAGGTGTCATATAGGCTGGATTTGCCTTTGGATTGTGAGTTCTAGTCACCCAGATTTCCATGTGTCAATGTTGAGGAATTGATTGGTGATGCTAGTTCGATTGTGCCTTTGGACGGTATTGAGGTTGAAGAGAACTTGACTTATGAAGAGGTGCTGGTTGAAATTTCAGATAGGCAAGTACAATAGCTTCGCAACAAGGAAGTGGCTTCCGTTATAGTGCTTTGCAAGAAATAACATATTTAGAGTGCTACATGGGAGATGGAGTTGGACATGATGAGGTGATATCCCTATCATTGTTCAATCTACTCAAGGCTAAGGTATTAGGTTCTTCCTATTCTAAATGGTCTTAATTCTTTCGCACTTATGTTTCATGACAAAATGGTTTAAATTATGTTTTGATATAAGTTTTTTTTTATTTTGTGATTTCCAAGTGATTAATTATGCATTGTGTCTTCACGTTGAAATGTTTCGTGTTAAAGACTGGCCGTTCAAGCCATGTTCAAGCTCATTCAAGGGTGAATTTTCCTAAGGGGAAGATGATGTAAGGACTTGGATCTCAGGAGGCCTTAATGACGCTTAAAATAATGTTTTTGGAAGTTTATTTCCAGCGTGCCCCTCTAGGGACACCGCACGAGCCGCGGAGAGGTCCATGAGCCGTAGAGGACCCCATTGGGTGACCTTGGCTTTATTCGTGGCTTCATATGGCTTAAGAGGAAGTGTTTGGCTTTGTGGCCCTCCGTGGAACCTTCCACAAGTTGTGGTCCTCACTACTGGCCATGGAAGGGACTCATTGGTAGGTGCCCCTACCTTCAAGAAATGAATTTGTCTAAGGCAGCCACTAGGACCCTTGTAAGGGCCGCGTAGCCCGCCATAAGCCATGGTGGTGTGTCGTGCAACCTACCATGAGCCCTGGTTGGCTATCTCATGAAGCCCTCTCCCAAAATATTATTCTAATTATAAAATTATCGTCTCGAAACTTGGGTCATTTCACACCAACTATTTTACGATTAGTGAACATTTGTACGGACCGTGAAGCCTTCAATGAAAACATCCTTACCCTAGATTTTTCTTAGTGTTAGAGAAGGCATTTTCACGGGAATATTGTACGGTCAGTGCTATTTTGTATGGACCATGGTGCATTTGCATGGGAACCCTTGACATATTTTGAAGTCTGATTCATTAATGGTCTTTTAAAATTTTCAAATTATTCTAAAGGTCTTTTAGGACCGTGGTACCTATCCTAAGCCCCTAAATCAGATTAACCTCATTCTTTACACTCATTCACTCTCATTACACTCAAGCTCCAGAATTCAATTCCTAAAGTTTTCTCTTCATAGTCTTGTATTGGGGATTCAAGCTAGGATTTCAAGAGGGCTTTCAATTCAAATCAATTCCATACTAATTCTTTTAGTTATACAATGTATGTGGGATTGATATCATGATTTCTTCCATTCATGAAGACCCCAAGAACTTCTTACTTCTTAGTTTATGAATTTTAAGCTTATTATTAATATTGGTCTTTTAAATTAGTGTTGATTTGAGTAAATTCAGTGAAAGGTTGTACTTAATTGATGCTTTTACTATGATATAAGCCCTATTGTATTGGATCACATTGATATTATGAAGGTTCAGATATGCATGTCACTTTAAATTATGAATATATGCATGTTTAATTTCAAGTATGCTTTAATTGTTGATTTCTTCATGGATTTACTATGATTTCATTACATTATGATGATTTAACTATGAATTCCTTGTATCCATGCTATTCATTCATACCTTATGGCATATAAATGCATGAACATTGATTTTTTATGAGATTTATGATGTAGGTCAAGACCCAATTATAATTATGACTATATTTTCAAAAGAAGTATGGGTATGACAAGAATGTGATCACATAATGTCTATGATTGATCAAGAGCCCTATGGGTGTTTACACCATTATGTACAAGAGTGAAGGAGCTATTCCTATGCATAAATGTATGAGATGAAGTATGATTTCGCTCTTAAGCCTAAGTATGCATGTCTATGAAGCATGATTTGGCCTTTAATCTTAAATATGCATGATTATGACTTGAAAAAACGTATGCCTCTTTTTTAAGCACCTATATGTATATCTATTCACGTGGGATGATGACTTAGCACCGAGTGGACTTGTGTGTGAGGGACTATCTCCAAGGATCCATATATAAATCCTCAAGTCCCATAACTCTATGCCAAACCTAAGTTCATGTTTAATCCCCTTTAAGGGATGATTTTGTTAAGGATCTACCTTTGACAAGTAGGTTACCTCTTTATCCATTGTGGGGAAGACAATGGAGTTCCAAGTTATAGCTCACTTGTTTTTATGCCGGTTGAGGTCTCATCCCTGCTATGTTTAAAGTATTATGGCATTCATGCATCACAGATTTCATGGAATATTCATATTATATTCTTTCCTGTATACTTCTTTCTATATATGTGCACTTGTCATCTAACATCCATTGTAGGTTAATAAGTTCATAAGCATGTGCATGCCCGTATACTTAGTACATTCAAACATACAAATGCATACTTTTGCCTACATGATCTAACCATGTAGGGACCAAAGACTATATTCAACCACATCTTGATGGTTAGATTGGATTATGAGTTTTCTAGTGGTAAGTCCTTTACTTCATGTACAAGACCCACCTTCTATCTACCTATTATGCTATTTCATCTTATGTCTTTACTTTGAGGGTGAACCCCGAGACATGTCTCGCCCCTGTCCAATTCTATGACTTAGATGCATTGTTAGATATCATGTAAACTCTATGTACGGGCTTGTTATGTGTTATGCTATCTTCTTATGCAGACTAGGATTATGTCTATCTCATGTTGTTTCTGTAATGATGATATATTCATGGTGAGATGATGAAATGTGGAAAGTCCTAGGTCTTTTCTATCCCCCTTAATGTGAGTCATACTTACTTGCTAATTAGTTCTCATATGCTATGTGAATCCATGCAAATCCATATCTCTATAACAGCCCCATAGCTTGAATCCAAAGCCCCATTTTCCTAAAACTCATGTGTTTGTGGTTTGATTATGTGCTTCCGAAGCGATGACGTGTATATGGATGCTATGAGGCTTGATTGAGGACACTGCGGTTCCTATTCGCCATGTCACTCCTAGGCTCTACGCCTGTGTTGTGACAAAGATATTCAAAATCTTCATGTAAATCACAATAATCAAATCTAAAAATAAGAAAAAAGTTATCTTCTCAAAATATCCAAGAACATAATAAAATAAAGTGATAATGTATGGACTCAGACTTTGTATGACCTTATTGGAGCTTGCAAATTTTGTTTGAGAAAGTTTTGGACAAAGGTGACACTTTAGGGAAGCCTTCACGGTTCGTGTAAGGGTATACAGACCATGTAGAGGCTCCTTGATGCGGCCTTTTACCTTGTGTGGGAAGTGTTGGCCTTAATGTGAATGTTTGAGACTAAGGCATACCAATCATTGACCCCACACGGTTTGTGTGGGGCGTCATAGTTTGTGTGGTGCGCTGTATGGTAGCCTTGGTCTTGAAAATCCACATATATGTCACGCTCTAAGCCCCATTAAGGCGGACTGGCACTCGTTGCCGACAAGGCTCGGGAGAACCAACATATAACTATACCCCTTCTATGGATATTTAAGAGGTTTCCATACTCAGTATGCTGTCAAAAGAAAGTAAATTGTACTAACAAACCAAAAGTAAATGCATAAGACTAGGCCGTTGGAGCCACGATGTCTATAATATACTATTTGACCACACTTTAATTTACATGGTCTACAAAGCCTCTAAGTAAGGAACAATATCCATATGGGCCGGGACAGGCCCTGCCTCATGGCCAACTATACAATACAAAATACAAGTTCTAAACACATAAGCCCCGAAGCAACCTGGAGCTTAGTAATAGCAGCTGAAAGTCCTGTACTCTTACTAGGGAGATCTAGTAGCTCCTGTACCTGCAGCATGAAATGCAGGTCCCCCGTAAGGGACGTCAGTACGAGATAATGTACTGAATATGTAAGACAGGAAATACTGTATATGCAATAAGAACTCAAATGAAATCACACACTAGTGTGTAAGGATGAAAAAACCACCTTTAGTCATACTGTGGAGTCATGTACTTTATGTCTTTTTTTATATTAATGTATCTTTCTTTACTGTATAATCTGTGCACAATATATCATTAAATGACCAGCTGATCAGTGGTAAATCTGTAACGGGATCGACCTTGGCTAGGTGATTCCTTCACCCCTCGGGCTACCACCCGTAAATGAGATCGACCCTGGCTAGGTGATTCTTCCACCCCTCGGGCTACCACCCATTTATAAGCAACTGTAAGTTATCTTTTATTTACTTTAAGAAGGTTCTTTTGGTGGTCATAACCTTTAGAACTGTAGAAATATAGACATGTGACATATGAACAACCATACAAGGTAATACCACAATGGAAAAAGAGATACACAACTAATAAACCGTATCGGAGATTAAACAACACATAGACTTTGTTTGGTAAGAAGGAACTCATGTATATTTAGTATTCAGGTACATATGCAGGTTGACAATGACTATGTATGGGTACATATGAACATGGTAAAAAGTGGGGACACGGTTAGCAGCCATGTCGGAGTTTGTACGTGCCTTTATGTGCTAAGGAAGATTATAGATTTCATGCCAATTAATAGGAAATCAAGTAGCCTTACATACCTCGCTATACTATGTCGTTATTACCTCGAAGTAGTATCCTTTTCCTCCAAACACTTATCTACAATATATTAGGTGATAAAACTAGTGTTAGAAGCTAGTAAGCACATCTTAGTAATCCAATTTCACCCAAAAATAATATTCGGGTAGCAAGCTCGGAATTAGCACCCAAAGAGTATTCTTTCAACATTTCCACTCCTAGTCGTATTTTCTAATACACATTCCCATATACATGTCATATCCAGATATTTTAGTCCCATAACAGCATTACAACAACTCATATAGTACATCATACAACAACTCTACACAACATGCAAGTAGACAACACAACATTGCGTCCTTCCGCTACACTTCGACGTCAACCATTCCAAATCCGTTTCAACCTCAACCAAACTGTCCTCAACATATTTACACACAATTACAGTCCTAAAACAGTCCAAAAACAGTCCCTAAGTAGATGGAAAACATGAGACAACAATTCCCAAAAACAGTCCACGAATTCATACTAATGAGCAGAATTAAGACGTCATTTAAGAACTTATTTTTGCGGAAGATAAAAGTGGTTCAGCAGCCTCCTCACATCATTCCAGACCCAAGACTTCTTAGAAACATACATATTACTTCATAACCCAGCCAACCAACAAGATAAAAGTCTATTATTTAACAAGAAAAGTGAACCACAATATTTGGAACACATGCTGTCCCAAAATTCCTACACAATACAACCAACATACTCTTCATGTTTTTCATGGAAAAATTACACCAAACCATGGGTATTTTATCTTACCTTAACCCTCAAGGAATAGGTTCTCTTCATGAACCCTAGAAGTGTGCCTTGGCTGCTTTAGAAAATGAGAAGAGAGCAAGAAGAAACTTAGAGAGAAATCTGAAATTTTGGCTTGAGAAAATGACTAAAAGTTGCTACTTGTTGCTCCCTTTTATAGGCCACTTTTGGCCGACTTTTTTTTGGGTTTTCAACCTTATTTTATTAAGGTTATGGGGAAGCAGCTTGGCTTTTTCATTTGGGCCTTATTGGGCTTCAAATGGGATGGGCTTTGTTGCAAACATTTCTCCCCTAAGCCCACTTAGTTTGGGCCCTAGTTTTGAATTGGATTGTAATTGTAATTTGGCCCTTTTCCTATCCATATTGGGCTGCAAATGTTGTCCTTTTATGATGCTAAACCATGGGCCCAAATAACATCCTTAACTCGGGGTTTATTCTTTATCGGACTTGAACAAATTCGGTGTTGGGCCTTGTCTCCGTTTACCGAGCTTATTTAAGCTAAGCATGTAGGTGACTCACCTACTAGCTTCCTAAGTCACACAAGCACCTCCATTATTTTACTTCATTTAAGGTCACACTCTCCTTAACTTTACTTAAAAATTATTTACGCTCGGTCATCTTAAGCATTAGACGTACATATAGCCCTTTAATCTAAAATTCACGCACTTTTAAAATGTGTGCGGATTTGACCCCGCCATATCATGTTTCATCTGCGTTGGACTAGTACATGTAAGATGTGGGGTGTTACATCCTCCCCCCCTTAGGAACATTCGTCCCCGAATGTAAGCATAATTGAATAGGTTAAACAAGTTCGAACTTACATGTAAACAGACTTTTGAAAACATAATAAGAATTCATATTTACGTACCTACTAATCCCTCAACTCTGTATCTTGGACTTCCTCTTTAGCTTCAAATAAATAAGGATATTTAGACCTCATTGCTTCCTCAGCCTCCCACGTTATCTCTTCTACCTGTTGGTTCCTCCAAAGCACTTTTATTGAAGGTATTTCCTTATTCCTTAGCTTTCTAACTTGACGATCTAGGATAGCAATAGGTACCTCTTCATAGGTGAGATCTTCCGTAACCTGCATATCTTCAATAGGAGTAATACGAGATGGGTCACCTATGCATTTTCGAAGCATTGAGACATGAAAAACTGGATGAACCATTGAAAGCTCCTGGGGTAACTCTAATTCATATGCAACCTGTCCAAACCTTTTAATAATCTTATATGGCCCTATGTAACGGTCTTAGTTTCCCTTTCTTACCAAATCTCATAACACCTTTCATTGGAGACACCTTTAAGAATACCCAATCTCCTACTGAGAACTCCAGTCCTCTTCTTCTAGCATCTGCATATGATTTGTGACGGCTTTGGGCTGTTTCTAGCCGTTGTCGTATTACCTTGAGTTTTTCCATGGCTTGTTGGACTAGATCTGGACCAAGCAAGGTGGTTTCACCCACTTCAAACCATCCTATCGGTGATCTACATTTCCTTCCATACAAAGCTTCATACGGTGCCATCTTGATGCTTGAATGTTAGCTATTATTATAGGCAAATTTAACAAGTGGCAAATGGTCCACCCAACTACCTTTGAAGTCCAATGCGCACGCCCGCAACACATCTTCAAGTGTTTGAATGGTGCGTTCTGCTTGACCATCTGTCTGCGGGTGGAAAGCTGTACTTAAATTTACTTGTGTCCCTAAGCTCCTCTGGAAGGATTTCCAAAACTTTGCAGTGAATTGAGCTCCCCGATCAGATATAATGGATATTGGAATCCCATGTAGCCTAACTATCTCTTTGAGGTATAGCTTTGCATACTCTTCAGCTGTATAATCACTCCTAACTGGTAAGAAGTGTGCTGACTTTGTAAGTCTATCAACGATTACCTATATGGAATCAAATTTCTGAAATGAGCGAGGCAACCCAGTAACAAAATCCATATTAATCACATCCCACTTCCATGTTGGAAGCTCTATACATTGCATATAACCTCCCGGCTCTTGGTGCTCTACCTTAACTTGTTGGCAATTCGGACATTGAGCCACAAATTCTGCAAGGTCCTTTTTCATGCCTTCCCACCAAAACATTCCCTTCAGGTCATGATACATCTTAGTTGATCCTGGATGGATAGAATATCTTGAATGATGGGCTTTTTCCATTATCCTCCTTCTTAGTCCATTTATATTAGGAACACACAATCTATTTTGACAGTAAAGTACTCCATTTTGGGTAAGTTCAAAGCCCTTCATTATGCCTTGACTCACCTTCTCCTTAAGTCGCCGTAGAATAGGATCTTTGAACTGTTTTTCTCTTAACTCTGTTACCAATGAAGACTCTGCAGCATTATGCACAACAACCCCTTCCTTTGGAGTTTCAATCAGGCGTACCCCCAAATTGGCTAGTTGACGTAGATCCTTAGCAACTCCTTGACTTACCACGGTCTGATCATCAATATTCACAAATGCCTTGCGGCTCAAAGCATCAGCTACCACATTTGCTTTCCCTGGATGGTATAGTATATCAACATCGTAATCCTTTATTAGCTCCAGCCACCTCCGCTGCCTTAAATTTAGGTCTTTCTGTTTAAATATGTACTGTAAGCTCTTATGATCAGTATATATGTCAACATGAACCCCATACAAATAATGGCGCCATATTTTCAAGGCAAACACAATAGCTGCTAGTTCAAGGTCATGTGTCGGGTAGTTTTTCTCATGTGGCCGTAGTTGTCTCGAGGCATAAGCAATTACCCTACCATGTTGTATCAGTACACACCGTAAGCCAACCCCCGAAGCATCACAATACACCGCATACCCCTCTGTGCCTTCTGGAAGCACTAATACAGCTGTAGAAGTTAACCTGCTTTTCAACTCTTGAAAACTCCTTTCACATGCATCATTCCATTGAAATTTGGTCGCCTTATGTGTCAACTTTGTTAGAGGTGCAGAAATCGAAGAAAAACCTTCAACAAATCTTCTGTAATAACCTGCCAACCCTAAGAAGCTTCGAACTTCTGTGGGTGTTGTTGGCCTTGGCCAATCTTTCACCGCCTCTATCTTTTGTGAATCAACCCTTATTCCTTCATCGGATACAATATGACCCAAGAATGCCACTGATTTCAACCAAAATTCACATTTGGAAAACTTGGCATACAATTGCCGATCACGAAGAACTCGTAATACCTACCGTAAGTGTTTTGCATGCTCCTCTTTTGATCTTGAATACACCAAAATATCATCTATAAATACTATAACAAAGACATCCAAGAACGGCTTGAATACCCTGTTAATTAAGTCTATAAAAACCGCTGGTGCATTTGTCAGCCCAAATGACATAACAAGAAATTCAAAGTGACCATAGCGTGTCCTAAAGGCTGTCTTGGGTATATCTTTCTCCTTCACCCTCACTTGGTGATACCCTGACCTCAAGTCAATTTTCGAAAAGCATTTGGCACCCTGTAACTGATCAAACAAATCGTTAATCCTGGGGAGGGGGTATTTGTTATTAATTGTCACCTTATTCAATTGCCGATAGTCAATACATATTCTCAAGGTGCCATCCTTTTTACGTACAAATAACACTGGTGCACCCCAAGGGGACACACTAGGTCTTATAAAACCCTTCTCTAGCAAATCTTTTAATTGCTCCTTTAATTCACGTAACTCTGCCGGGGCCATTCTATATGGAGGGATAGAAATAGGTTGAGTGCCTGGGAGTAAATCAATGCAAAAATCTATTTCTCGTTTTGGAGGCAAACCTGGAAGCTCTTCGGGAAACACATCAGCAAATTCATTCACTACCAGAACAGATTGAAGAGTTGGTGATTCAGCCTCCATATCCCTTACTCTAACTAGATGACATATAGACCCCTTTGACATCATCTTCCTTGCCTTAAAATGGGAAATAAACTTACCCTTTGGTGCCCCAAAATTACCTTCCCATTCAAGGACTGCCTCATTTGGAAAGTGGAAATACACCCTCTTAGTTCGACAATCCACAGTAGCATAGCAAGAAGCTAACCAATCCATACCCATTATAACATCGAATTCCACCATATCTAACTCAACAAGGTCAGCCAGTGTGTCACGGTCACAAACAGTTACGACACAGTCATAATAGACCCTTCTAGCTATAATAGATTCACCGGTTGGCGTAGACACTTCAAATGGCTCATTCAATAATTTAGGTGTTCTTTTAAGCTTCCCAGCCACTAGTGTTGTGATATATGATAATGTAGAACCAGGGTCAATTAATGCATATACATTATGTGAAAAGATGGACAATGTACCTGTGACCACATCGGGTGAAGCTTCTAAATTCTGCCGACTCCCCAGAGCATAAGTGCAATTCTGGGCTCCGCTGGGGCTAGCTGCTCCTCTACCACCTCTACCACGGCCTGTAGGTGTTTGCTAACCCCTACTGAAGGGAGGAACTGACGATGATGATGCAACAGCTGACCCAGCAGGTTGTGCTATATCACCCATACGTCTTCTGGGGCAATCTCTTATCATATGCCCTGGTACACCACACTAATAACAGGCATCTGTCCCAGCATGACATATACCTGAATGACTCCTCCAACATTGTTTACAAGACTGCCTAGGAGGAATCTGTTGGCTGGCCGAATATCCTGTTGTCCGTGCACCTTGTCCCTCACTTCTTTGATTAAACTGATTACCTCTAGGCCCTTGAAATTGCGGCGGAGCACTGACTGCAGAATAGGAAGATGATGGTCTAGGTGGTTTACTAGGAAATCGGGGCCTAACATCACTTTGGGATGGTACAAACTGCCCTGTAGATCTGGCCCTCTTGGACTGGCCCCTTTCTATCTCTTGTGTCCTTCTCCTTTGCCTCTGATCCTCTAGTTTTTGTGCAAATGCTTGCATCCTTGCTATATCCATGTCTTTATTCAATGAAGCAATAGTATAGTCTCTTACCAGATACGTATCCAACCTATCCACATACCGATGAACTCTATCTGCCATAGTAGCAACTACATTAGGAGCATACCTGTCCAAGGAGTTAAACTGGAGGCTATACTCCCTCATGCTCATACCCCCTTGGTGGAGATTCAAAAACTGATCTGCCCGGGCCTCTCGGATCTCGTATGGCAAGTACTGGTCAAGAAAGGCCTCTTTGAACTCCTTCCAGATAGTTGGAGGTGCATCTATACCCTTAGATTGCTTCCAAGTTTCATACCACAGTATAACCACACCCTTCAATCTATATACTGCCAGTTCTACAACTTCTGTACCACTTACATGCATAACATCTAAAGTGCGCTGGATCTGGTCGATGAAGTCTTGCGGATCTTCATTAGGATCTGACCCGGTGAAAGCTGGAGGGTCCAAATTAAGAAAGTCTCGTATCCTCGTGCTAGCTGCCCTATTCGCACCATCTGCACCTACAACAGGGCCTTCTTGTCTTTGGCTTTGGCTAGCAACTATGCGGGTCAATAATTGGACCACATTTCTTAGATCCTGCACAGCAGCATTGGCAGGTGGTTCTGAGGGAGTTTCACTACGACCTGGTTCATCAGGAGCTGGAGGAGTTGGAGATGTTTGGGACAGAGACTCATCTTGGGCCTCATCTCGTCGTCTCACCCTACTGGGCATACCAATTACCACTTCCACCTCCTTCCCCTTGCCTTTGCTTTTCCTTGTTTCAGACATGCTTATTGTACAAAATGATTTAGAGTTTAGAAATAATCAACCTACAACACTTGGCTCTATGGCACGATCTAAAGAATGAAAAGAAAGTGACAACTCCTAAATGCCACGTAGCCTCTTGCTTATAAATATGGTGCACAACACATCCATAAACAAGACTCTACATAGACACGGCTTTGTAGACTCCCTAGGACGACCCGCTCTGATACCACTATTGTCACGCCCTAAGCCCCATTAAGGCGGATTGGCACCCGTTGCCGACAAAGCTCGGGAGAACCAACATATAACTATACCCCTGCTATGGACATTTAAGAGGTTTCCATACTCAGTATGCTGTCAAAAGAAAGTAAACTGTAGTAACAAACCAAAAGTAAATGCATAAGACTAGGCCGTTGGAGCCACGATGTCTATAATATACTATTTGACCACACTTTAAATTACATAGTCTACAAAGCCTCTAAGTAAGGAACAATATCCATATGGGCCGGGACAGGCCCCGCCTCATGGCCAACTATACAATACAAAATACAAGTTCTAAACACATAAGCCCCGAAGCAACCTGGAGCTTAGTAATAGCAGCTGAAAGTCCTGTACTCTTACTGGGGAGATCTAGTAGCTCCTGTACCTGCAGCATGAAATGCAGGTCCCCCGTAAGGGACGTCAGTACGAGATAATGTACTGAATATGTAAGGCAGGAAATACTTTATATGCAATAAGAATTCAAATGAAATCACACACTGGTGTGTAAGGATGAAAAGACCACCTTTAGTCATACTGTGGAGTCATGTACTTTATGTCTTTTTTTTTATTAATGTATCTTTCTTTACTGTATAATCTGTGCACAATATATCCTGTAAATGACCAGCTGATCAGTGGTAAATCTGTAATGGGATCGACCATAGCTAGGTGATTCCTTCACCCCTCGGGCTACCACCCGTAAATGAGATCGACCCTGGCTAGGTGATTCTTCCACCCCTCGGGCTACCACCCATTTATAAGCAACTGTAAGTTATCTTTTATTTACTTTAAGATGGTTCTTTTGGTGGTCATAACCTTTAGAACTGTAGGAATATAGACATGTGACATATGAACAACCATACAAGGTAATACAACAATGGAAAAAGAGATACACAACTAATGAACCGTATCGGAGATTAAACAACACATAGACTTTGTTTCGTAAGAAGGAACTCATGTATATTTAGTATTCAGGTACATATGCAGGTTGACAATGACTATGTATGGGTACATATGAACATGGTAAAAAGTGGGGACACGGTTAGCAGCCATGTCGGAGTTTGTACGTGCCTTTATGTGCTAAGGAAGATTATAAATTTCATGCCAAGTAATAGGAAATCAAGTAGCCTTACATACCTCGCTGTACTATGTCGTTATTACCTCGGAGTAGTATCCTTTTCCTCCAAACACTTATCTACAATATATTAGGTGATAAAACTAGTGTTAGAAGCTAGTAAGCACATCTTAGTAATCCAATTTCACCCAAAAATAATATCCGGGCAGCAAGCTCGGAATTAGCACCCAAAGAGTATTCTTTCAACATTTCCACTCCTAGTCATATTTTCTAATACACATTCCCATATACATGTCATATCCAACTATTTTAGTCCCATAACAGCATTACAACAACTCATATAGTACATCATACAACAACTTTACACAACATGCAAGTAGACAACACAACATTGCGTCCTTCCGCTACACTTTGACGTCAACCATTCCAAATCCGTTTCAACCTCAACCAAACTGTCCTCAACATATTTACACACAATTACAGTCCTAAAACAGTCCAAAAACAGTCCCTAAGTAGATGGAAAACATGAGACAACAATTCCCAAAAACAGTCCACGAATTCTTACTAATGAGCAGAATTAAGACATCATTTAAGAACTTATTTTTGCGGAAGTTAAAAGTGGTCCAGCAGCCTCCTCACATCATTCCAGACCCAAGACTTCTTAGAAACATACATATTACTTCATAACCCAGCCAACCCACAAGATAAAAGTCTCTTATTTAACAAGAAAAGGGAACCACAATATTTGGAACACATGCTGTCCCAAAATTCCTGCACAATACAACCAACATACTCTTCATGTTTTTCATGGAAACATTACACCAAACTATGGGTATTTTATCTTACCTTAACCCTCAAGGATTGGATTCTCTTCAAGAACCCTAGAAGTGTGTCTTGGCTGCTTTAGAAAATGAGAAGAGAGCAAGAAGAAACTTAGAGAGAAATCTGAAATGTTTGCTTGAGAAAATGACTAAAGGTTGCTGCTTGTTGCTCCCTTTTAAAGGACACTTTTGGCCGACTTTATTTTGGGTTTTCAACCTTATTTTATTAAGGTTATGGGGAAGCAGATTGGCCCTTTCATTTGGGCCTTATTGGGCTTTAAATGGGATGGGCTTTGTTGCATACATTTCTCCCCTAAGCCCACTTAGTTTGGGCCCTAGTTTTGAATTGGATTGTAATTGTAATTTGTCCCTTTTCCTATCCATATTGGGCTGCAAATGTTGTCCTTTTACGATGCTTAACCATGGTCCCAAATAACATCCTTAACTCGGGGTTTATTCTTTATCGGACTTGAACAAATTCGGTGTTGGGCCTTGTCTCCGTTTACCGAGCTTATTTAAGCTAAGCATGTAGGTGACTCACCTACTAGCTTCCTAAGTCACACAAGCACCTCAATTATTTTACTTCATTTAAGGTCACACTCTCCTTAACTTGACTTAAAAATTATTTACGCTCGGTCATCTTAAGCATTAGACGTACATATAGCCCTTTAATCTATAATTCACGCACTTTTAAAATGTGTGCGGATTTGACCCCGCCATATCATGTTTCATCTGCGTTTGACTAGTACATGTAAGATGTGGGGTGTTACAATATATTAGCCAAGGCATATCACACGGACCCTCTCACAGATCACATAGTCCTTCATGGTTCATGCGGCCTTTCGTATAGATGTCGGAGTGAAAATGTTCTACGTATCAGATCACCATCTCAAAACTTAGTCGGTGAAGAATTTCTCTAAGTGATGCTTCACGGAGAAGGCATACGATTCGCATGCCTTGGTACGGACCGTGGAGCCGTTCGTATGAGTGCCTATGTTGAATTATTCCAAGTATGGGATTGCCGTCTTAGACCTTCATTGGTGAAATGTTTTCTATGTGTTGGACACAGAGCAAGTATATAGACCGTATATTCTATCTCGAGCCGTATTCCCTTCTATACGGACCCTGGCAACATTTTTTATACTCGTTTCATTAATAACATTTTTGTAATTATGGTTTCTCCTAAGGGTCCTTTGACACTTTCTATTCTACCTAAAGAAATTCAAATGGCCTATATTCTATTCCCTCATTCAATTCACTCCAACACTTAGAATTATCTCTACTCACTCTCTTAGGAACTCTCTAACAGAACTCTTGTGAAGAATAAGATTAGGAATCAAGGGAAGGCTCTTTCTTCATCAAATTTCTTCTTGAATCTTCTTCTTTAGCTAAGGTATGTGGGATTTATACTTGGTTCCTTTCAACAAAGAAGAATCAAACTCTTTACACTTGAATTTCAAGAAATTTTGCATACTTTAACAATGGGTTTTGAAGATTATTGTTTATTAAATTCAATTGAAGTATGAGATATGCCACATTGATAATTTTAAGTTTATTTAAGCTGTAATATGTTGAATTACATGATTATTATGATGATTTGAATATACATTGTCCCCGTAAAGTTAAATTTGAGTGTGGGTAATCTAAATTATTAATTGAATGTAGATTTACCTGAATTTCATATTGAATTGCTTATTTAAGATTGAATCTATATTGCCCACTCATATTCACATATCATTCATGGTATATGCAATCATGAGCATTAGATTTTATGAGATTATCGGTAGGTTAAGCTCACATATGTTTTATGGAAATGATTTTGGTGAGTAAAGTTCATATATTTGTTATGACAAAAAATGTTATCACATAAATGTCTATTGTTATTGGCTCTTTGAGCATATTGGGTGCTTGCACCATATTTTAAAGTGAATGAGTTATTCCTATGCATGAAAAGTATGGATTGAAATGTGATTTGACTTTTGAGCCCAAGTATAAATTATTATGAAAAATGCTTGGCTTTTAAGCCTAAGTGTTCATTGAAATAATTTGAAATGACTATTGCCTCATTTGGAAACATGTATATGTATAAGTATTCTTATGGGATGATAACTTAGAACCGAATGGATTGGGGGCGTCAAGGATATCCCCAAGGGACTTCTCCCTTTCCTTGAACTCTGTGTCAGTATAAGTATATTGGTAGCCATTACCGTAATGACTGGGACGTAAGGCAGGATTACACATTGAAATGATATGATATGAAATGGAAATCCTTTTGAAAAATGACCCGGTCGTAAGGAAGGTGGCCATCGCACTTAAATGATCAAGTTGTAAGGTGTGGTTTAGATTACCTTTAGTAACTAATATTTTCTAACCAATAGGAGTTCAACATCGGGCAAATTCATGTAATAGGCCACATGAGTTTGTAATATAGGTTATGGTCATCCCCACAGTATATGAGCATTCTTGCATTTCATGCATCATTGATTTCATGGCATATTGTTATACTATATATCTTGCTATATACATCTCTTTCTATATTATGTGCCCTTGTCGTCTAAAATTGAATACAGGTTTGGTAAGTCATATGCATTGCATGCCCACATACTTAGTACATCAAAACATACTAACGTATACTCTTTTGCCTAGATTATTTAACTATGTAGGGGCCGAGAATTACCTTTATACACTATATGACGGCTAGATTGGATCTTGAGACACTTGTTGTGGTGAGTCCTATCTTCCAAGGAAAAACCACCATTACTCTACTTATGATGTTTAGTTTATGTTATTTACCTTGAGTATGAGCGCAGGACATGTCTTGGCCCCCATCCTATCTTATGATTAGAGGCATTGCATACGGCTCCACCCTTATGTGCATAATGAGAATAATACATAGAATCAAAAAAGATTCAACGATCAAAAGATTCTCATTATGAACTCAGCAGGGCTAGTATTTTTACTTGGACATCTTGCAGACTCTTGTGTAGATTTATGTTATGTATTGTATTCAGAGATTCTGTTACTATTATGGCTATATATTAGATATGATTATTATAGATTGCGCATAAGTATTGTGATATGCATTATGATGTGGTAATGTGAACGATCCTAAAACCCAAATTGCCCCATTAATGTGAGTCTTACTTACCCATCCCTGAGAATAATGTGCTTACTATTCGTATATGCTGTTGAACTGATATATGAATATGGCTACTTTGAGGCTTTTTAGGGATTCTTGGGTTTCCATATGCCATGTAACTCCTAGAAACTATGTCCGGGTCATGACAAGCTTTGTATAAGAGCACTAGGTTTGCAAATGATCCTCGAAGTCCAACATGCTACGTCAAGTAGAGTCCTATTTATGGGTGTGAAGTGCACCATTCCTATGAGTGGAAGGCTATGATGGCATTCTAGGAATTGTCCCACTTCTTCATGCCTTATGTCGTGCATTGAACTGTATATGTTTTTTCCTTATCCTAATGGTATCCTTGCTACATTACAGAAAATGCCTCCACAAAGAGCTCTTCTACTAAGACCGGTCCCCACTTGTGAGGACCAAGTTTGCTAAGGGCCCATGGAAAATCCTATCTCAAATGGTGAATTCCGTATGGCCTTTTCTATGCTTGCACAAGTGGTGACTTCTCAGACTAGGAAGGCTAATCTTCTTCCTTGTGATCCCACCCTGGCTTCTAGGCCGACAGGTTTCACCTGTATGAATCCATTGGAGTTCTATGGGTTAAAGGCTGATAAAAATGCTCAAGAGTTCATTGATTAGCCCACTAAGGTGTTTGATTGTTATGAAAGTCATTTTTTAGGAGAAAGCTAAGTTTGTTGCTTATTAGTTGAAAGATATGGCTAAGTGTCTTATACTCAATGGTTTATGAAAAGGGTTTATGGTAATGCTGTTAATTGGGAGGAATTCAAGTTTGCATTTCTTGATTGTTTCTTCCAACATGAATTTAGGAAAGCCAAGATGATAGAGTTTATCAACCTGAAATAGGGTTGTATGAGTGTGCGGGACTATGCCCTCAAATTCATAAAGCTCTCCAAGTATACTCCTATTGTGGTTGACCCCGTGGAAGAATGCATAAGTTTATTTCTGGTGTCTCTGATTTGGTTGTGAAGGAGTGTCATACATATATGCTTATTCGGGACATGGAAATCTCCAAGCTCATGACATATGATGAACAGATTGAGGGAGAAAAGCTCAAGGAGAAAAAGGTGCATGATTCTAAGAGGGTCCATTATCATGGTGGGTTTTCCAACTCTAAGGGTGGCAATTATGGTCTCTTTCAACAGGGCAAAGGTTATAATGCCAGATTTGCTAATGTTAGGGTTCCTACTCCCAAGGCACCGATTGGTGGTGGACCATTACTTCTTAGGTGTGACAGATATGGAAAGAATCACATAGGTGCTTGTTGGAAGGAGACGGGTGCATGCTTTGGGTATGGTGATAAAAATCACAGAGTTGCTTATTGTCCTAAGGTTTCTCGAAAGGGTCAAGATCAGGTGGCTTAAGGTGGCCAAGGCCAACAAAGAGCCCCGCAAGGTGGTGCACTAGGAAATAACAGGTTCTATGCTTTGCATGCTCGCCATAAAGTTTAGGAGGCTCCGAATGTTGTGACTAGTATGTTATAAGTCTTTGATTCTGATGCTTATGCTTTGTTTGATATGGGTGCAAATTTATCTTTTGTGTCTCCTCCATTGGCTGTTAAGTTTTGTTTGAATCCTAAAATCTTGAGGGATCCCTTTTTGGTTTATACTTCCATGGGTGAATCTATTGTTGCTCATAGAGTTTATCAAGGTTGTCCTGTTTCTGTGTTGCATAATGTTTTCCCGTGAGATCTTGTGGAGATTGAGTTGTTTGATTTTGATGTTACTCTTGGGATGGATTGGTTGTATGCTTAATATGACTTTATAGATTGTAGAGCTCGGAAAGTCAAGTTCTGAATTCCGGATGAGCCCGTTCATGAATGGAAGGGTAGTGACTCGCTATTAAAGGTCGATTTATTTCCTACCTTAGGGCCCAAAAGATGATCTTGAAGGGGTGCATCTATCATATTGTGAGGATCAAAGATGTGGAGTCCGAAATCAGTCCCGATGGTGAATGAGTTTCCTAATGTGATTAGAAAGAGTTGCCCGATATTCCTCTCGAAAGAGAACTAGACTTTAGCGTAGATCTTCTCCAGGATACTCAAACTATCTCTATTCCTTCTTATCATATGACACCAACTAAGTTGAAGGAATTGAAAGATCAATTAAAGGATTTGTTGGAGAATGGCTTTATTAGGCCAAGTATATCTCCATGGGGTGCTCAAGGTGTTATTTGTATGGAAGAAAGATGGATCTTTTCGGATGTGCATTTATTATAAGACATTGAATAAGGTAAGCATCAAGAGTAAGTATTTGTTGCTAAGAATCGACGACTTGTTTGATCAACTTCAAGGGGCCACCTATTTCTCAAAGATTTAACTCTACTCTGGTTATCGTCAATTGAAAATTACGGAGTGTGACATTACCAAGATGTCTTTTCAAACTAGGTATGGCCATTTTTAATTTGTGGTGATGTCATTTGGTTTGACTAATGCTCCAGACGTGTATATGGATCTTATGAATCAGGTGTTGAAGCCATTCCTTGATAGTTTCATGGTTGTCTTTATTAATGATATCCTTATTTATTCCAGGAGCGAGGGGGAGCACATGGAGCATTTGAGATTGGTTCTTCTGACTTCGAGTGAGAAGAAATTGTGTACTAAGTTTAGCAAATTCAAGTTTTGGTTGGGTGTGGTATCATTTCTTGGACATGTGGGGTCCGATAATGGTATTCTTATTGACCCAAAGAAGACGGAGGCTGTGAAGAATTACCCTAGACCATTGACTACTTTGGATATTCAATGTTTTCTTGGATTGGCTGCTTATTATAGAAGGTTTGTTGAGGGGTTCTCATCTATTGCATCTCCATTGACCAAGTTGACTCAAAAGAAGGCTAAGTTTGTATGGACAGATGAATGTGAGAAGAGTGTTTAGACTTTAAAGGATCGGCGTACCTCTGCTCCTGTTCTGACTCTACTAGTTGGATTCGCTTCATGAAAGCAAGAAAGGAAGCAAGTTTAGCGAACATAGAGATGGAAAGAGATGGATTTTGCCCAGCTGTTGTCAGATCAATTCCCATTCATTCTTTAATGGAATAGGGAACGGGCAGAGCTGCTCGATGGATTTGTGGTATATTGTGATGCTTCTAGGTTTGGGTTGGGTTGTGTGCTTATGCAACATGGTAGGGTGAAATCTAATGCATCAAGGGAATTGAAGGTGCATGAGCACACTTACCTGACTCATGATCTTGTGTTAGAAGTGGCAGTGATTTCTTTGATGATTTGGAGACATTGCTTATATGGAGTTCATGTTGATTTTTTCACCGGTCACAAGAGTTTGCAATATGTGTTCACTCAAAGGGATCTTAACTTGAGGCAAAGAGGGTTGTTGCAACTCCTTAAGGACTATAACATGAGTGTGCAACATCTTCCCAGTAAAGCAAATGTTGTAGCTGATGCTCTTAGTAGGCTATGTATGGGAAGTGTAGTTCATTTTGATGAGGGGAAGGAAAATATTGCAAAAGACTTTCACCGTTTGGCTAGATTAGGTTTTAGGTTGGCCAACTCTAATGATGGTAACATTCATGTTCAGAATGGGGCCAAATCTTCTGTGATTGTTGATTTTAAGGCTAACCAAGATCTGGATCCATCATTGGTTGAGTTAAAGAAGTTGGTTGCCAAAAAGAAGATAGAGGTCTTCTCCCAAAGGGGAAATGGTGTGCTTCGATATGAAGATGGGTTCTATGTGCCAGATGTTGATGATCTTAGGAGTGTGATCATGAGTGAATCCTATAACTCTCATTATCCAATTCACCCAAGATCTACCAAGATGTATCGGGATTTGAGGAAAGTGTATTTGTGGCATTGTATGAAGAAGGATATAATCAAGTTTGTATTCGAATGCCCCAATTGTCAAAAAGTGAAAGTAGAGCACCAAAGGCCCAGTGGTTTGACACAAGATATTGAGATACCTACTTGGAAGTGGAAAGATATGAGCATGGATTTTGTGGTTGGTTTGCCTCGGACCCGAAGGAAATTTGACTCAATTTGGGTTATCGTTGACTTGAACACTAAGTCAAATGATTTTTTACTAGCCAAGACTACATTTAGTGCCGAAGATTATGCAAGGCTGTACATCCAAAAGTTGGTTAGGTTGCATGGTGTGCCTATGTCTATCATATCGGATCGTGGCACCCAATTTACTTCTCACTTTTGGAGGTTGTTTCAAAGAGGACTTGGTACTAAGGTGACGTTGAGTAGCGATTTCCTTTCTCAAACTGATGGACAAGCTGAGAGCACATATCAAAATTTGGAGGACATGTTGAAGGCTTATGTGCTGGAATTGAAGGGCAATTGTGATGATCATCTTACACTCTTGAGTTTGCTTATAATAATAGCTTTCATGCTAGCATTTGTATGGAACCCTTTGAGGCTTTGTATGGTAGGATATGTAAATCTCTAGTGTGGTGGTTTGAGTTGGGAGAGATGGCTTAGATTGGCCCGAATTCGGTGTTGGAGGCTATGGAGAAGGTGAAGCTGATTAGGGAGAGATTGAAGATGGCTAAAAGTCACAAAAGTCCTATTAGGATATTATGAAGAGGGATGTTGAGTTTCATGTTAGTGATTGGGTGTATGTGAAGGTCTCACCTATGAAAGGTGTAATGCATTTTGGGAAGAAGGGCAAGTTGAGTCCTCGGTATGTAGGTCCTTATGAGATTGTTGAGCAGATTGGGAATGTGTCTTATAGGTATGATTTGCCTCCGGATTTGAGTTATATTCACCCATTTTTCCATCTATCTATGTTGTGGAAGTTGGTTGGTGATCCTGGTACTGTTGTGCCTTTGGAAGGTGTAGAGGTTGAGGAGAACTTGTCTTATGAGGAAGCTTCGGTCGAGATTTTGGATAGGCAAGTGAAGCGGGTTCGTAACAAGGATGTGGCTTCGGTTAAGGTGCTTTGGAGGAATCAACATGTGCAGAGTGTTACATGGGAGGCAAAGTTGGACATGATGTAATGATATCCCCATCTTATCCAATCTGCTCAAGCCTAAGGTATTAGGTTCTTCCTTCTCCGTGTGGTCTTAATTCTTTCACTCTTGAGTTTCATGGCATGACATGCATACATGTGCACAAAAATGATATTTATGATATTTTGAATACATTTTGATATAAGTTTTAATGACTTTATGATTTTCAAATGTTGAAATATGTGTTGTATCTTGTGTTTGTATGTTTCATGTTCTAAGTCAAGCCTTTCAAGCCTTGTCCTAGAACATTTGAGGATGAATGTTCCTAAGAGAGAGATGATGTAAGGACCCAAACTTTGTACAACCTTATTGGAGCTTGGAAATTTGGTTCCAGAATGTTTTGGACCAAGGTGACGCTTCAAAGGAAGCCTTCATGGTCCGTGTGAGGGTATAAAGACCATGTGGAGGCTTCTTGAAGTAGCCATCTACCTTGTGTGGAAGGTTTTGGACTTAATGTGGTAGTTTTAGACTAAGGCATACCATAGATGGATCCCACATGGTTCGTGTGAGTCTTCACGATCCGTGTGGTGGATCGTTTTGAATCCTCGGCCTTGAAAATCCACATTTTTTAGCCAAGGCTTTTCACACGGACTCTCTCACGGACCGTATAGTCCTTCACGGTCAGTGAGGCCATCCATATAAGTGCCGGAGTGAAAATTTTCTATGTATTGGATCATCGTCTCGGAACTTGGTCGTTGAAGATTTTTTCTCAGTGACGCTTTACAGAGGAGGCATACGGTTCGTATGCCTTTGTAAGGACCATGAAGCTTTCCGTATGGGTGCCTACGTTGAATTTCTCTAAGTAAGGGGTTACCCTCATAGACCTTTGTTAGTAGAAGTTCTTTAAAATTTAGACCATAGAGAAAATATATGGAGCGTATATTGTATAACGGGTCGTATACGCCTCCATACGGACCCTGGCAACATTTTTTATACTCGTTTCATTAATGAAGTTTTCATAATTATAGTTTCTCCTAAGGGTCTTTTGAGACTTTCTATGTTACCTAAAGACATTTAAATGACGTATATTCTATTCCCTCAGTCAAATTCACTCCTACACGTAGAATTATCTCAACTCAGTCTCTCAAGAATTCTCTCATAGAATTCTTGTGAAGACTAAGCTTGGGAATCAAAGGAAGTCTCTTTTTTCATCAAATTTCTTCGTGAATCTTCATCATTAGCTAAGATATGTGGGATTGATTCTCGGTCCCTTTAAAACAATAAGACCCAAACTCTTTTCACTTGAATTTCACGAAATTTCGCTTACTTTAAATATGGATTTTGAAGAATATTGTTTATTAAATCCAATGGAAGTATGGGTTATGCTATATTGATAATTTTAAGTTTATTTAAGATCTAATATGTTGAATTACATGATTACTATGAAGATTTGAATATGCATTGTCCCTTTAAAGTTTCATTTAGGCATGGGTGATCTAAATTGTGAATTAAATGTGGATTTACTTGAATTTCATATTGAATTGTTGATTTAAGATTTAATCTCTATTTTCCATTGCTATTCACATATCAATCATGGTATATGCATTCATGACATTAGATTTTATGAAATTGTCGGTAGGTTAAGCTCACATATGTTTTATTTAAATAATTTTAGTGAGTTAAGCTCACATATTGGTTATGTAAAGAATGTGATCATATAAATATCTTTTTTATTGGATCTTGGATCATATTATGTGCTTGCACCATATTGTTAAGTGAATGAGCTATTCCTATGCATGAAAAGTACGGATTAAAATGTGATTTGGATTTTGAGCCCAAGTGTCAATGATAATGAAGAATGTTTGTCTTTTAAGTCTAAGTGTGCATTGAAATGATTTTAAATGACTATTGCCTCTTTCAAAAGTATGTACATTTATAAGTATTCTTGTGGAATGATGATTGAGAACCGAAAGGATCGTGGGTATTAGGGTTATCCCCAAGGGTCCTCTCCCTTTCCTTGAACTATGTTCCAGCATGGGTATATCACTTTCCATTACCGAAATGACCAGGTTGTAATGAATAGTTACACATTGATATGATATGATTTGAAATGAAATGGAAATTCTTCTGAAATGACCAACTCATAAGTAAGGTGGCCATCAAGCTGAAATGACCGGGTCTTAAGGATTGGTGTAAATTACCTTTTGCAAGTAATCTTCTCTCACCCGATGGGAGATAAACATCGGGAAATATCATGTAATAGCTCGCATGAGTTTGAGATGACGGTTATGGTCCCATCCACACTATATAAGAGCATTATTGTATTTGATGCATCATTGATTTCATGGCATATTGTTATACTATATCTCTTTCTATATTATGTGCCCTTGCTATCTTATATTGAATGCAGGTTTTGTAAGTCATAGGCATTGCATGTATGCATAATTAGTACATTCAAAAGTACTAACACATTCTCTTTTGCCTACATGATTTAACCATGTAGGGGTCGAGGACTACCTTCATCCACCGTATTATGGCTACATTGGATCTTGAGACACTTGTTGTGGTGAATCCTATCTTCCAAGGACAAACCACCATTCTTCTACCTATGGTGTTTAGTTTATGTTATTTACCTTGAGGGTGAGCTCGGTGTTTAGTTTATGTTATTTACCATGAGGATGAGCTCTGGACATGTCTTGGCCCCCGTCTGATCTTATGATTAGAGGCAACGTTGGACATCTTATAGACTCTTTGCAGATTTATGTTTTGTGTTGTATTTCGCGATTATGTTATGATTATGGTTATCTATCAGATATGATATTTATGGATTGCTAATGAGAATTGTGATATGGATTATAATGTGGTAATGTGAATGATCCTAAGACCCGAATTGCCCCCTTAGAGTGAGTCCTACTTTCCTGTCCCTTAGAACTATGTGTTTACTATTCGTATACGCTTCCGAACCAATGATGTAAATATGTGTACTTTGAGGCTTTTTGGGGGACTCTCGAGTTCCCATTCACCATGTCACTCCTAGACCCTTGGTCTAGGTCGTGACAGATAATATGAAGTCTAAAGTCTTGTACATCTAAAATACCTAAAATCCTATTCATAATGAATGAAATCTAATTCATAAACAGATTAGGAAAACATAAATCGGGGCTTTTCATGAACATAGTTATGGGTTGTAATGCATATACAACCCGTGGATTGACTTCGTAAGTTGCATCATTAAAAATTCGATTCAATGCATGACTCACCTCTTATGGACTGCAGATTGACTTACGAACCATAGGTGCTTCTGTCCTAGTAACTATTAGAATCTATGCAAAATAGCTGGGCCTCAAATCACAAACTGATATACGGACCATCAAACAAATCACTACCCATCCTTGTAACACATAATCTCAACCTTAGAGAAACTTGCCCTTAGTGGTTTAGGACTACAAAACACATCTATGACTCTTGGAATTAACCACGAACTATAGATGCTCTAGTAGAACCTCAAAAAGCTACAATCTGCACAAATCAGCACAAAAACTCCATAACACCTAAAATCCTGCAAAATCAACATAAAAACATATCAAACCTACTAACATCGCATAGAGAACACACAAAATTCTATGTTTAAAGAATTAAAAGTGTTGTATTTTGGTGGACATCAAGGACATGTAAGGGAGCCAAAAGTCAGATAAGAACGAAAGAAGGAGACTCAGTGTATTTTTCTGTTAAGATCGGACTTCATCAAAGATCTGTGCTGATCCCTTTTCTTTTTGCCTTAGTGATAGATGAGCTGACACAATCTATTCAGGAGAAGGTTCTATGGTTTATGATATTTGCATATTACATAGTACTCATTAATGAGATTTGGGATAAAGTTAATGATAGCTTGGACGTGTAGAGACATATTTTTGAGTCCAAATGGTTCAAAGTGATAAAAATCTAAACAAAATATTTGGTATGCGAATTCAGTGTTGTAAGAATAAAGTGGACATCAAAGTGAAGCTTGCCAATCAATCTTTTCCCAAGAGAGAAAGCTTTAATATCTTTGGTCCATCATCCAAAGTACTGGTGATATCGATGAGGATGTCACACTATCACAACCCTGACCTAGGGCCTAGGAGTGACATGGCAAATGGTAACCCGAGAGTCTCCAAACATGCTTCACAACATCAACATTCACATGATCGGTTCAGAAGCGCATTATTAGACCATAAACACACACTTCTAAGGGATGTGAAAGTATGACTCATGCTATGGGGATATCATAGGATAGGGATTTACATGGATTCACATAGCATATAACACATAAGAACTAAGGGGCGGGTAAAACGTATGTCTCACGCTATGGGGATAGAAGGAACTTAGGACCTTTCAAATTTCTACATCTCATCATCAAAATATCCTCATATCATCAACATCGATAGATATCCATAATCATAACATCCATATGAAAAGCATAACACATACAAGCTTGTACATAGTGTTTACATGATGTCCAACAATGCCTTTAAGTCATGGAATAAGACGAGGGTTAAGACATTTCCCGAGCTCACCCTCAAAGTAAAGACATAAATGAAGATAGCATAATTGGTAGATATAAGGTGGCTTGTCCTTGGATGATAAGACTCACCACAACTAACTCTCACAATCCAAGCTAATCGTCAAGAGATAGACAAAGATAGTCTCCTGTCCCTTCATAGTTAGATCATATAGGCAAAAAGTATGAATTAGTGAGTTTGAAGTTCTAACTATGCGGGCATGCAAATGCTTATGAACTTATTATCCTGCAATCAATGTTAGATAGCAATGCCACGTATATAGAAAAGTATATAGGAAAGAATATAATATCAATATGCCATGAAATTCATGATGCATGACTGACATAATACTTCAACTTACGAGGATGTGACCTCAACCAACATCTAGACCATGAAACTATACATGGAATTTCGTTATCTTCTCCACACAGAATGAAGAGGTGATCTACTTGCCAAATATAGACCATATTTCTCCTTACGGGCCTCCCATTTCGAAGAAATAACCTTACCTTACAGGCACCCTTATTCTGGTAAGGTTTTTCCACACATAACATAATCCTCCACAAAGGGGCATAAACATGAATCTATGTTTGACCCATAGTTATGGGACTTGAGGATTTATATAAGGGACGTTGGGGATATCCCCCCTCACATAAGCTGACTCAGTGCTAAGTCATCATCCAACAAGAATACATATACATATACGTGCTCTCAAAAGAGGCATAAATCCTTTCAAATCATTTTCATGCATACATAAGCTTGAAAGCCAAATATGATTCATAATCATGCATACTTGGCTTAAAGAGCCAAATCATACTTAATATTCATGCATACTTCGGCTAAAGAGCCAAATCATACTTCATGTCATACTTTGATACATAGTAATAGCTCATTCATACTTGTATGTGTTTGACTAAACAACCATACTTGCTCAAAGAGTCATATCATAGACGTTATGTGATCACATGTCATGTGATAATCATACTTTCTTTAAATTCGTAATCATCAACATAATTGGGTCTTAACCCACATCTTAAACTTCATTAAAATCAATGTTCCAGCATGCACATACCATGAATGATGAGAGAATTGCATTAGCAATAGAGAATCATACATAAAATAACATTATAAGATGAAATCAAAGTAAATCCATGAAGAAATTCACAAGTAAAGCATACTTGAGATTACCCATGCCTAGATACACCAATTAAAAGGACATGCATATTCAAACCTTCATAATATAAATGGAATCAACATAATAGGGCATAAATCACTTTAAAACAGCAATTAAATACAACCCATATCTCAGTTGAACCAAATCAACATTAATTTAGAAGACCCATATTCAATGTAAGCTTAAAGTTTATAATATAAGAAGTAAGAAGTGTTTGGGGTCTTCATGGTTGAAAGGGACCATAAATCAATCATGTATACCTTAGATAACTTAGAAGAAGGCTCTTCTCGAATTTCCATGTTGATTCTTCAATAGCACACTTGAGAGGAGTTCTTAAAAGAGAGAAATTTGTAAAGTTCTAAGAGTGATGAATGAATTTGAATAAGAATGAAGGAGTATATGTCTTTTTAGGGGTTAAGGATTTCTTTGAAAGTCACAAGCGACCCTTAGGAAACACCAAAATTATGAGAAAGCCATTAATGAAACGAGGACTAAAATGTGCCAAGGTGGCTCATGAAAGAGAACCATAGCTCGTACAATACACAACAGACTGTACAAGCGTCCATGGTAAGGGTCTTCTGCCACTTAGCAAAATTTAAGAATAAGGTCATTTTCAGTGATGGCTTTACAGATTCAAAGGTGCACTGATCATACAACGACCCGCATAAATAACCCAAGTTCTGAGATGATAATTTATACTTAGAACCACATTTTAGGATGAGGGCTTCACGAAACACCCCACCATGACTCATGGTAGATAAGACCCCGTACGATGGGGGGTTGCAAGACCCGTATAAGGGTTCCTTGGTGGCTGCTTTGGCCAATTTCTTGAAGGCTGGGGCACCTACCAAGGACCCCTTCTACAACCATTGGTGAGGACCATGACTTGTGTTAGGTATCTTGGGGGGCCACCAAGCCATAAATCCTTTCATAAGGGACACAAAGTTATACACAAGTACTCCTTGGGTCACACACCTCCGGAAACTTAATTTTTAAGCATCAATAAAGACTCATGAGATTCGGGTTCTTACATCTTCTCCCCCTTGGGAACATTCGTCCTCGAATGAGAAACAAACTAGCTTGAAAGGCTTGACTTGAACATGAAATACTTCAACACGGGAACACAATGCATAACTCATTTCTTAAAATTCATAAAATCATTAAAATTCATGTTAAAATATCTGTTGAATCATTTTTGTGCACATGTATACATGTCATGTCATGAAACATAAAAGTGAAAGAATTAGGACCATTAAGAATAGGAAGAACCTAATACCTTATGCTTCAGTAGATTGAAAAAAGATAGGCATATTGCCTCATCATGTCCTCTTACACCTAGCGTGTAGCACTCTCCATATGTTGATTCCTCCAATGAACTTTAGCCGAAGCCACAACCTTGTTGCAAAGCCCTTTTACTCGCCTATCAAAAGTTTCAACTGGAACCTCTTCATAGGACATGTTCTCTTCAACCTCAACACCTCCCAAGGGTACAATCGAACTGGGATCACCAATCAACTTTCTCAACATTGACACGTGGAAGACCAGGTGAATAGAACTTATATCTAAAGAGAAATCAAATCTATAGGCCACATCGCCAATCCGCTCAACCATCTCATAAGGTCCTACATACTGGAGACTTAACTCACCCTTTTTATCGAAATGCATTACACCCTTCATAGGATACACCTAAACATACACTCAATCACCGACATGGTATTCAAGATCTCTTTTCCTAACATATGAATAAGACTTTTGGTGACTTTGAGCCTTATTCAACCTTTCCCTAATCAAATTCACCTTTTACATGACCTCCAAGAAATAAATCAAGGCCAATCAATGCCATTTCACCCAACTCAAACCACCTCATTAGGGACCTACATCGTCTCTCATAAAAAGCCTCAAACGGTGCTATACTAATGCTAGCATGGAAGCTATTGTTGAAGGCAAACTCGATAAGTGGTAGATGATTATCCCAATTACCCTTGAATTCCAACACACAAGCCCTCAACAAGTCTTCCAAAATTTGAATTGTCGTTTCGGCTTATCCATTAGTTTAAGGATGGAAAGGGGTACTTAACTTTTCCTTAGTACTAACCTTTTTTTGACACGATTTCCAAAAGTGAGAAGTAAATTGAGTACCACCGTCTAATATGGTAGACATAGGAATAACATACAACCTAACCAATTCTCGAATATACAATCTTGCATAATCTTCGGCATTGAAAGTTGTCTCGATTAGTAGGAAATGAGTTGATTTAGTCATCCTTTCAATGATAACCCAAATAGAATCAAATTGCTTTCAGGTATGGGGCAAACAAACCACAAAATCCATATTAACATCTTCTCACTTTAAAGTAGGAATCTTAATATCCTAAACCAATGCACCGAGCCTTTGATGTTCTACCGTCACTTGTTGAAAATTAGGACATTCAAATACAAACTTAGCTATGTCTTTCTTCATACCATGCCACAAATACACTTCCCTCAAATCGTGATACATTTAGGTGGACCTCGGATGTATGGAATAATGAGAGTTATGGGCTTCACTCATGATCACCGCTCTAATACCATACACATCCGGAACACACAACCAATCTTGGTACCGAAGCACACCATCTCTTTCTTCGGAGAAAATCTCTACCTTTTTTTCCACAGCCAACTTCTTCAACTCAACCAAAGATGGGTCCAAGTATTATTTTTCCTTGACATCAACAACCACAGAAGACTCATCCATATCCTAAACACGAATACCACCATTATTAGGGTCAGCGCATATAACACCAAATCTAGCTAACTGATGAACATCTTTTACTAATTCTTTCTTTCCGTCATCAACATGGGCTACACTACCCATGGATAGCCTACCAAGGCATCGTCTACAATATTTGCCTTGCCGGGATGATATTGAACACTCATGTCGTAATATTTAAGAAGTTTCAACCACCTTCTTTGTCTCTAGTTAAGATCTCTTTCGGTGAACACATATTGCAAACTCTTATGATCAATAAAGACATCCACATAAACCCTATATATATAATGCCTCCAAATTTTCAAAGCAACCACCACAACCACCAACTTAAGATCATGAGTCAGAAAATTTGATTCACGCACCTTTTGTTGCCTTTATGCATAAGCTATCACCTTACCATGTTGCATGAGAATACAACCCAACAAAATCTAGGAAGCTTCAAAAAACACCACACACCCATTTAAGCCATCCCGTAAAGTCAAAACAGGGGTTGACGTAAGTTGATCTTTCAAAAGTCTGAAAACTCTTCTCACACTCATCTGACCATATAAAAATGGCCTTCTTTTTAATTAACTTAGTCAATGGTGATGCAATGGATTAGGAAACTTCAACAACCCTCCTATAATAACTGGTCAATCAAAGAAAACTTTGAATATCGGAAGGAGTCAATAGTCTAAGTGAATCCTTCACGGCCTCAGTCTTCTTGGGTCAACCTTAATGCCATCACCGTACACCACGTGACCAAGAAAAGCTACTTCACCCAACCAAAACTCACATTTACTGAACTTGGTGAACAACTACTGCTCCTTCAAAGTTTGAAGATCCAACCTCAAGTGATCCATGTGTTCCTGCTCACTTTGATAATAAATCTGAATATCATCGATAAATACAACCTCAAAATTATCAAGAAATGGCTTGAACACACAATTCATAAGATCCATAAACACAGTTGGAGCATTAGTCAAACCATAGGACATCACCACAAATTCGAAATGCTCATAGCTACCCCGGAAGAAGTTTTGGGAATATCACACTCCCTCACCCTCAACTGACGGTAATCAAAATGGATGTCAATCTTTGATAAATAAGTAGCTCCTTGATGTTGATCAAATAAGTCCTAGATCTTTGGCAACAAATATTTATTCTTGATGGTCACTTTATTCAATTGCCTATAGTCAAGGTACATCTGAATTGACTTATCTATCGTTCTCACGAATAACACAAGAGCACCCCATGGTGATATACTTGGTCTAATAAATCCTTTCTCCAATATATCATTCAACTATTCCTTCAACTCCTATTATTTAGCTGGCACCATACGATAAGAAGGAATAGAAATAGGTTGAGTATCTAGAAGGAGATCTCTGCCAAAGTCTACTTCCCTTTAGATAGGAATGCCAAGCAAATCATTGGGAAAACATCCAGAAACTCATTAACCACCAGAACAAACTCAAGAGTAGGTAACTCGAACACCATATCTCTAACCCTCACAATATGATAGAGGCACCCTTTCGAAATCATCTTCTAGGATTTTTGGGATAAGAGATAAACCAACCCTTAATAGCAGAACCACTACCTTTCCACTCAATAAAGGGCTCACCCAAAAACTGGAATTTGGCTTTCGGGGTTCTACAATCTATAGAGGCATATGAAGCATGCAACCAATCCATCCTGAGAATAAATTCAAAATCAAACATATCAAGTTCCACAAAATCACACAGAAAGACATTATGCAAGATGGAGACAAGACAATCCCGAGAGACTCTTTCGGCAATAATAAACTCACTAATGGGAGTATAAACTAAAAAGGCCACCCTTATGATGGAGACAAGACAATCCCGAGAGACTCTTTATGCAACAATAAACTCACTAATGGCTTATACCCAGATCAAGAAAAGCATAAGAATCAAAATCAATGAATTTTAACATACCAGTCACTACATTAAGAGTCTCTTCTACTTCCTGTCGAGCATGCAAAGCATAGAACCTATTTTACAAGGGTGCAAAACCTGATGGATGTCATTGTTGGCTGTAACACCCTACATCTTACATGTACTGGTCCTATGCATATGAAACATGATATGGCGGGGTCAATCCCGTACACATTTTTTTAAAAGTGCTTGAATTGCAAATTAGAGGGCGATATATACGTCTAACGCTCAAGATGACTGAGTGTATGTAAGTTGTAAGTCAAATTGGGGAGAGCACGGCCTTAAACAAAGTGAAAGAAAGTGAGGTTCTTGTGAGATCTAGGAAGCTAATAGGTGAGTCACCTAAGTGCTTAGCTTAAATAGGCTAGGTAGACAGAGACGAGGCCCAACACCGAATATGTTTAAGTCTGATAAAGAATAAACCTAGAGTTAAGGATGTCATTTGGGCCCATGGTTTAGAATCATAAAGGGACAATATTTGCAGCCCAAGATGAATATGAAAAGGGCCAAATTACATTCATAACCCAATTTACAAATAGGGCCCAAACTAAGTGGGTGTAAAAGAGAAATATTTGCAGCAAAGTCCATCCAATTGAAGCCCAATAAGGCCCAAGTGAAAGGGACAAGTTGCTGCATCACCACCTTAATAAAATAAGACTTGAAATGCAAAAGAAAGTCGCCAAAAGTAGCCCTATAAAAGGGATCAAAAGCCAGCAATTTCAAGTCATTTATACAAAGCCAAAAATCAGATTTCTTTCCAAGTTTCTCCTTGCTCTCTCTTCACTTTGTAAAGAAGCCAATGCACATCTTTAGGGTTCTTGAAGAGCACCTAATCCTTGAGGGATAAGGTAAGTAAAAATACCTATAGTTCAGTATAATGTTTCCATGAAAAACATGAAGAGTATGCTGGTTGTACTTGTGCAGGAATTTGGGAAAGCATGTGTTCCAAAGATTGTTGTCCACTTTTCTTATTTATTTAGAGGCTTTTCTCTTGTTGGTTGGCTAGATTATGAAGTAATATTTATGTTTTTAACAAGGCTTGGTTATGTAGTGATGTAAGAAGGCTTGTGGACCATTTTTATCTTCTGCGAAAATGAGTTCTTATATGATATCTTAATTGCACTCTTAGTAAGAATTTATGGACTGAATATTGGGAATTGTTGCCTCATGTTTTCCACCTACTTGGGGACTGTTTTAAGACTGTTTATAGGACTGTTTTTGTGTTTAAATATGTTGAGGACAGTTTGGTTGAGCATTGAAACAGATTGGGAATAGTTGACGCCGAAATGTAGCGAAAGGATGTAATGTTACGTTGCCTACTTGCGTGTTATGTAAAATTGTTGTATGTTGTACTTTATGAGCTGTTGTAACACTTTTATGGGACTAAAACAAGCTGGATATGATATGTATATGAGAATGTGTATTAGAAAATATGATTAGGAGTGGAAATGTTGAAACAATACTCTTTGGTTGCCAATTACGAGCTTGCTGCCCGGATATTATTTTTAGGTGGAATTGGACTACCAAGATGTGTTTATTAGCTGCTAATACTAGTTTTATCACCTACTTTATTGTAGATAAGTATTTGGAGGAAAAGGATACTACTCCAAGGTAATAATGACATAGTACAATGAGGTATGTAAGGCTACTTAATTTCGTACTACTTGGCATGAAATCTAGGTTCTTCCTTGGTACATAAAGGCACTTACCAACTCTGCCATAACTAATAACTGTGTCTCCACTCCTTACCATGTTCATATATTCCCATACATAGCCATTGTCAAATCTGCATACGTACTTGGGTACCAAAGATACATGCGTTCCTTTTTACCAAATAAAGTCCATATGTTGTTTAATCTCCTACACGTTTCATTAGTTGTGTAACTCTTTTCACATTGTGGTATTATCTTGTGTTGTTGTTTTTATGTCACATGTCATGTCTATATTCCTACAGCTCTAAATGTTATGACCACCAAAAGAATCATCTCAAAAGTAAATAAAAGATAACTTAAAGTTGCTTATTAATGGGTGGTATCCCAGGGGTGGAAGAATTACCTAGCATGGGTCGATCCCATATTACGGAGGGTATCCCAGGGGTGAAAGAAAAGCCCAGCATGGGTCAATCCTGATATTGATTTACCACTGATCAGCTGGTCATTTACATGATATATTGTGCACAGATTATACAGTAAATAAAGGTAAAGTAATAAAAAGACATAAAGTACATGATTCCACATTATGACTAAAGGTGGTCTTTTTATCCTTACACACCAGCGTGTGATTTCATTTGAGTTCTTATTTCATATACAGTATTTTTTGCCTTACATATTCAGTACATTATCTCGTACTAACGTCCCTTATGGGGGACTCTGCATTTCACGCTGTAGGTACAAGAGCTACTAGATCTCCCCAGTAGGAGTACAGGACTTCCAGCTGCTGTTACTGAGCTCTAGGTTTCTTCGGGGCTTTGTGTGCCTAGAGCTTATGTTTTGTATTGTATAGTTGGTGATGAGGCGGGGCCTGTCCCGACCCATATAGATATTGTTCCTTACCTAGAGGCTTTGTAGACTATGTAAAGTAAAGTATGGTCAAGTATCGTAGTTTAGACCTCGTGGCTCCAACGGCCTAGTCTTATGCATTTCCTCTTGGCTTTTCAATACTGTTTACTCTTTTTGAAAGCATGTTGAATATGGAAACCTCTTATAATGTTCATAGAAAGTGTATAATTATATGTCGGTTCTCCCGAGCCTTGTCGGCAATGGGTGCCAGTCCGCCTTAATGGGACTTAGGGCGTGACACTGGCCTTGCACCTTGGGCCACTTGACCCTGAGCCGTCCTGACAACTTTAGGATGATCAGCAACTTTGTGGCCCATATCACGACACCCAAAGAAAGCACCTGAACCTCTCAAGCATGGACCCGAGTGATTCTTCCCACACATTTTACACTAAGGGGGCATTGGCAAACCTCTAATTTGTGCCATGGGAGGAGGCACTCTAGCAGTGAAAACCTTTTAATTCAAACCTTGGCCCTGTTGGAAGCGACCATATCCATAACCACTTTTAGAGTTGGAGAACCCACCATCATAACAGGCTCTCTTGGATCATTCACTCTCTTCTCCTTGAGATTTCCCCTTAAATTTGTTCAGCATATGTCATAAGCTTGGATAAGTCCATATCCAAAATAAGCATACCCATGCGACATTCTTTCACATCCTAATCAGAGATCCTTAAAATAAACATACACATTCTTGTATGGGGGTCAGCCACTACTGTAGGAACATACTTTGAAAGCTTTGTGAATTTGAGGGCATATTCCCTAACACTCATACCACGTTGCTTAAGGTTTATAAATTGTCATTTTGGCCTCCCTAAGCTCAAGATTAAAGAAATGGTTCAGCAAACTTAAACTCTTCCCAACTAACCCTATCACCATCAATCCTCTCCATAAACTATTGGGTGTAACAAACTTATGCCATATCCTTCAATTGATAGGCAACTAGTTTAGTTTTCTCTTCTGAAGTCACCCCAATTATAATCAACACCATAGAGATTTCATTAATGAAGTTTTGCGCATCCTCATCAACTTTTGATGTCAAAACCCTATAGGATTCATCTGGGCAAAATCTCTCACTCTAGCAGCTAGAGTGGGAATATGGGGAAGAGGATTAGCCTGCCTAGCCTGGTTGGTCACCACTTGGTCAAGCATGGGAAAGACAGTTCGAAATTCATCCTGAGTAACGGTTCAAAAAGGCAAACTTAAACTCTTCCTAACTAACCCTATCATCATCAATCCTCTCCATAAACTATTGGGTGTAACAAACTTATGCCCTATCCTTCAATTGATAGACAACTAGTTTAGCTTTCTCTTATGAAGTCACCCCAATTATAATCAACACCATAGAGATTTCATTAATGAAGTTTTGCGAATCCTCATCAACTTTTGATGTCAAAACCCTATAGGATTCATCTGGGTGAAATCTCTCACTCTAGCAGCTGGAGTGGGAATATGGGGAAGAGGATTAGCCTGCCTAGCCTGGTTGGTCACCACTTTGTCAAGCATGGGAAAGACAGTTCGAAATTCATCCTGAGTGACGGTTCAAAAAGGCAAACTTAAACTCTTCCCAACTAACCCTATCATCATCAATCCTCTCCATAAACTATTGGGTGTAAAAAACTTATGCCCTATCCTTCAATTGATAGGCAGCTAGTTTAGCTTTCTCTTATGAAGTCACCCCAATTATAAATAACACCATAGAGATTTCATTAATGAAGTTTTGCGAATCCTCATCAACCTTTGATGTCAAAACCCTATAGGATTCATCTGGGTGAAATCTCTCACTCTAGCAGCTGGAGTTGGAGTATGGGGAAAAGGATTAGCCTGCCTAGCCTGGTTGGTCACCACTTGGTCAAGCATGGGAAAGACAGTTCGAAATTCATCCTGAGTAACGGTTCAAAAAGGCAAACTTAAACTCTTCCCAACTAACCCTATCATCATCAATCCTCTCCATAAACTATTGGGTGGAACAAACTTATGCCATATCCTTCAATTGATAGCCAGCTAGTTTAGCTTTCTCTTCTGAAGTCACCCCAATTATAATCAACGCCATAGAGATTTCATTAATGAAGTTTTGCGCATCCTCATCAACCTTTGATGTCAAAACCCTATAGGATTCATCTGGGCAAAATCTCTCACTCTAGCAGCTGGAGTGGGAGTATGGGAAGAGGATTAGCCTGCCTAGCCTGGTTTGTCACCACTTGGTCAAGCATGGGAAAGACAGTTCAAAATTCATCCTGAGTAACTGACTCACCCATAGGCTCTTGGGGACTTGGTCTTTATTAATCGGGACTTGTCTTTGTAGAGGGCCTCTTCATGGAGGCATCTTCCGTAAGGCATCAAGGATTTTTTCAAAGTTAGGATGTCTTAAGTCATGATCCTAAGAACAACCTTAGAAATGAAGAAGTTAGACATTTTCTAAAAGGCCATCATACCCTCCCACTCATAGGTATTGTGTACTTTACACCCATTAAGAGGACTTTACTCGACGCGTTATGTTAGACTCTGAGGGTCATTTTAAAACCTTACAAAAAAGGTCCTAGGAGTGACATGGTGAATGAGAACCTGAGAGTCCCCAAAAAAGCCTCATAGTATCCACATAGACATCATTGGTTCAGAAGTGCATAATTAGACAATACACATATAGTTCTAAGGGACCGGAAAGTATTATGTAGGCTATGGGGATGTTTGGTTAGGGGTTTGCATGGATTCGCATAACACATAGTACATAAGAACTAAAGGGCGAGTAAGTATAAATCACGCTATGGAGATATAAGGGACTTAGGACTTTCCACAGTTCCACATCTCATCATGAATATATCACCATATAATTAACATCAAGAGATAGCAATAATCATAATCTCCATATCAAAAAGCATAACACATAAAATCCTGCACATAGAGTTTACATGATGTCCAATAATTCCTCTAAGTCATGGAATAGGACGGGGGCCAAGACATTTCCCGGTCTTACCCTCAAAGTAAAGACATAAGTTAAGATAGCTTAATAGGTGGATAAAAGGTGACTTGTCCTTGAATTATAGGATTCACCAAAAACCACTATCATAATCCAAGGAAACTGTCAAGAGGTAGATTGAGATAGTCTTTGGTTCCTACATGGTTAGATTATGTAGGAAAATAGTGTGTGTTAGTAAATTTTATTGTACTAAGTATGCGGGCATGCAATGCTTATGCACTTATCATCCTGCAATCAATGTTACATGACAACAACACATATATAGAAAGAAGTATATAGGATGGAATATAATATCAATATGCCATGAAATCCATGATGCACGAATGCCATAATACTTCAACATATGAGGATGTGACCTCAGTCGACATCTAGACAACTCACATGGAATTCTTGTTTCTTCTCCGTACTAAATTAAGAGATGATCTACTTGCCAAAGATAGACCATATTTCTCTTTACAGGCCTACCACTTCGGAGATATAACCTTACCTTATGGGTACCCCAATTTTGGTAGAGATTTTCCATACATAACATAATCATCCACAAAGGGGCATAAACATGAACCTATGTTTGGAACATACTTATGGGACTTGAGGATTTATATAAGAGACCTCTAGGATATTCCCCCTCACACAAGCCCGCTTGGTGCTAAGTCATCATCCCATGAGAATATATTTACATATATGTGATTTCAAAAGAGGCATAAGTCCTTTCAAATTATTCCCATGCATTCTTAGGCTTTAAAGCCAAACATAGTTCATTATCATGCGTCCTTGGACGAAAGAGCCAAATTATACTTCATATTCATGCATACATAGGCTAAAGAGCCAAATCATACTTCATGTCATACTTTAATGCATATGAATAGATCCTTCCTACTTGTACATATTGGTGTAAACACCCATAATTGGTCTAAGAGCCATATCATAGACATTCACATGTTATGTCATAACCATACTTTCTTTAAACATAATTGGGTCTTAACCCATATAATAAACTTCATGAATATCAATGTTCGTGCATGCATATGCCATGAATGATGAGAAAATAACATGGAAAATAGAGAATCATACTTAAAATAACATTATAAGATGAAATCAAATTAATCCATGAAGAAATTAACAATTAAAACGTACTTGAGATTACCCATGCCTAGATTCAACATTTAAAAGGGACATACATATTAAAACTTCATAATATCAATGCAATCCAACATAATAGGGCTTAAATCACTTTAAACATATCAATCAAATCCCGCTCGTATCTCAATTGAATCGAATCAACATTAATTTACAAATACACATTCAAACTAAGCTCGAAATTAAAATTTTAAGAAGTAAGAAATGTTTGGAATCTTCATGGAAGAAAGGGAGAATGAATCAATCCCACATACTTTAGATAACTTAATAGAATTAAGAAGAAACTTATTTGAGAAGAAGTCCCTCCTTGAATTTCCATGTTGAATCTTCAATGGCACACTTGAGAGGAGTTCATAAAAGAGAGAAATTTCAAAATTCTAAGTGTAATGAATGAATTTGAATAAGAGTTAAGGAGTTTAGGACTTTTCAGGGGTTTAGGATAGTTAGAAAGTCACAAATGATCCTTAGAAATCACCAAAATTATGAGAAAGCAACTAATGAAACGAGCGCTAAAAAGTTCCCAGATTGCTTGTGAAAGAGCACCACAACTGGTACAACACCCCACGGATCTTACAAGGGTCCATTATAAGGGTCTTCAGACACTTAGCCAAATTTCAGATGAATGTCAATTCCACTGAAGGCTTCACGGTTCATTCAAAGATGCACTAATCGTACAACGGTCCACACAAATGACCCTAGTTTTTGGATGGAAATTTCATACTTAAAACCATAATTTAGGATGAGGGCTTCACGAGATATCCCACCACGGCTTGTGGTAGGTTTAATGAGACCCCATCATAGTTTGTGATTAGTTGCACATCCCGTACAAGGGTCCCTTAGTGGTTGCCTTAGCCAATTTCTTGGCTTGCGACTAGGGCACCTACTAAGGGCCTCTTCCACGACTCATGGGAGGTGCCTTGAAGATCCACCAAGCCTATAATGCTTTCTTAATCTAAATAAGTTCATAGACAAGTACTCCATGGGTTACACATTTCTGCAAACTTGATTTTTAAGAATCAATAAAGTCTCACGAGATTCGGGTCCTTACACACACATCGTACTAAGGCAGTATGGATTAAATAAAGGCTTGCCTGTAGAGTATTCAGTGATAAGAAGATACCACCAAAACGTAAAAGTATGTTTTATAGAATGGTGGTTAAACCATCTTTGTTATATGGAGTGGAATGCTAACCAGTGAAAAAGTCGGTTGTTCAAAAGATCCATATTTAAATGATAAGGTTGTTGAGATAAATGTGTACACATGTCAACTATGATATGATTATTAATGAGATCTTTCGTAAGATGTTAGGAGTCACCTTTATAGCAAACAAGATGCGAGAATCGAGGCTGCGATGGTTTGGGAATGTGCACAGAAGGAGTGCTGACGCTTTTATTAAGAGGTGTGAATGTTAGATTTAGGGGTTACGTAAAAGGATATAGATAGAACAAAAGGGTATTGGTGGAAGGTGATTAGATAGGATATACAATATCGTCGAGCACATGACCATAGATTGAAGGGAGTGATGGTTGCATATTATGGTAGAAGGTTAATAAGCTAGTAGAGGTAGGATGTTGTCTAGCCTTGTGATGTAGTAGGTTAGTAGGATTAGTTGCTTCTTTATATTATGTTGTTATTGTTGATCATTTATTTTTCTACTTTTATTATATTTATAAAATTATCAATTGGTTTTCACTCTAATAGTTATTGTATATCTAGTATTTTCTGCTTTTTGGATTGATATATTTGAGTTGAGGGTTTTCTGAAAATAATCTCTCAATATCTATTAGGTAGTGGTAAGGTCTACGTATATTTTTACTCTTCCTAGACCCTACTTGTGGAATTTCACAAGGTATATTGTTGTTGTTGTTTAATAACATTCGTGTTAGAACCGAAGATTAATAAACCATCAATATATAGGAAAATAATAAAATGTGAATTATTTCAATATTCATGATCTATACACTTGTCACACTAATTTATTTTGAAATAATTTTCAATCATGCAGGGATCAAATTTTTAATGTTGTTCCTTTGGTGCCTATTTTAAACCATATTGGGATTTAGCAAGTTTACACACTTTGCTTTGTTGGCCTGCTTCAACAAACACTCGAATTAGGGGTGGGTTTGGTTTTCGCGGTTCGATTTTTGCCTAAAACCAAAGACAGAACAGAAGGTAATTTGGCGGTCCGGTTCGTTTCGGTTTTGCCAAAAAAAAGTAAACCATTGGTTTTTCGGTTCAATCTTCGGGTTTTTCCGATTTTTTGATTTTCAAAAATAATTTCTTTAAGTAAAATAATATGTTGGGTAAAGACATATCATTGTATAGATATGCTAAACAATTGGTAAAGAGTAAAGTTTGGATTAGTACAATTATCATAATATAAGAACTACAATTATCACCAAGAAAATTGCAAACATATGTTCTAGAAAAACAAATATCAAATACTCCTTGGAAGGTTCAAGTCAATTGTGTGTAGCCAAAAGAAATTATCAAATGATTATCAAATACTCCTTGAAGTATCAATTAGTTGCAGGTGACAGTAACCAAAAGACTTCTCCGTGGAAGCTTCAAATCTATGTCTCTTTTGTGCAACAAGAAAGACTTTCCTTCTTAGCCATGTAGCCTATAAAGTATAAACGACGTAGTATAGAAAAATCAATTTTTGACGGTTCGATTCGGTTTTAGAAGACCAAAACCGAAACCAAAACCGCACAAAATTGGTTCGGTTTGGTTTTTTCTGTTCGGTTTTGGTTTTTTATGGTACGGTTTTTTTCGGTATTTTTCGATCGGTTTCGGTTCGATTTTTGGTTTTACGGACCCACCCCTTACTCGAATGGTTCCATATAAGTCTTTTCGTTCAGGTCTCTAAGTAATTTTTCCATCCATTTGATAAATATGCAAATCAATAGATGTAGCCACAACAGTTAAAAGTCTAATGAATGTTACTCATGTTACCAGAGAAAAAGTATCAAAAAATTCTAAGCCTTCTAGTTGCTTAAAACCTTAAGCAATTTGTCTAGCCTTGTATTTATAAATTGATCTATCCTGTTATAACATTTTCATAGGACCCATTTGCAACCAATTATTTTACAATCTGATGTTAAATCAAATAACATCAAAGTTTTATTAGAAATGAATGATTTAATCTCATCATTCACAACCTCTTTCAAGAAAAATGCATCATGTGAAGATAAAGTTTCTTTTGATGTGAGAGGATCATCAATTTCATTATTTTTCAAAGTAGAAGCAGAAGAACTAGATAGTTGTCACGACCGGGACATAGGGACTAGGAGTGAAATAGCGAATAGGAACCTAAGATTCCTCAAACAAGCATCAATGTATCCATATCCACATCATCAGTTTAGAAGCGTATATAAATAGTAAACACATAGTTCTAAGGGATGGGAAAGTAGGACTCATGCTTTTAGGATGTCATAGGAAAAGGGATTAACATGGATTCACATAACACGTAGCACATGAAGTCTAAGGGGCGGGTAAGTATGACTTACTTTATGGGGGCAATTCGGGACTTAGGATCTTTCACATCATAACATAAAAGCACATCATGATACTTATAGCCCATTTACAATAATTTAAGGATACGGACTTTGTACGACCTTAATGGATTTTTGAAATTTAGTTCCATAATGTTTTGGATCAAAGTGACACAAAATGCAAGCCTTCACAGTCCGTGTGAGGCTATGGGCCGTGTGAAGCCTTCTTGAAGTGACCCTTTGGGTGTTTAGGCTTTAACGTGGAGTTTTAGATTAAGGCATACCACACATGGACCCCACAAGGGTGGTATGAGGCTTCGCAGACCTTGTGGTGGGTTGTGTGGTATCCTTAGCTTTGAAATTCCATAATTTTAAAGCCAAGGTATTTCAAACGGACAGTCACACGGACCGTGAGACCCTTCACAGTCCGTAAGGTACCTCGTATAGACATCAGGGTGGATATTTTCTAAGTATTGGATCACCGCCTTGGAACTTCATCGTGAAGAATTTTCTAAGTGAAGTGGTAGGATGGAGTACGCAGACCTTATGGCTAGGTATGACCCGTATAACAAACCGTATGGATTCCTACGTTGAATTCTTCTAAGTATACAATCTTCATGCTCAGCTATGTTCAAATTCAAGCTCACAATTCAAGATTATTTATGTTGTTTAGGGTCATCATAAGCCTCTTTCATCAAGGCAAGTTTAAAGGAATTCCATTGGCTAAGTTTTTCACAAGACCCGATTGAAAGGTCAACTTTAAATGCTCATATCTCTTGGCACGCAAAGAACTGGGTGGCCATGACTAAAAAAATTGAAGAACTTTGCATTAGCTTTACTACGTATCTACTTTCACCTCATTCTGAGTTCAGAGCAAGATGTTATGCCCGTTTTTGTAAAGCTTATCCGTGTAGACTTTCCTGTGAATTGGCTAAGTATGTCTCATGGAGGAGGTTTACGGTCTGTGAAGCCTTGTACTGACTGTGATACCTTCTCACTTGACCCCTGGCAAGAAATTTAATTATGCTTCATTGATGGTTTTTTTTTGTAATTGTGGCTTCTCCTAAGAGACTTCTAGAACTTCCTACGCTATCCTACGACCTCCAAATGAATTAAACTCTAATTCTCTCATTCAAATTCATTCCTACACTTTGAATTATATTGAACTCTCCTAAAAACTCACTCAAAGGACCCTTGGGAATCTAAGCTTGGGAATCAAAGGACACTTAGACATTTATGTGATAACATTCTTATCATAACCAATATCTTATCAAAATCATATATATAAACATAATTGAGGTTAATCCATTTCAAAAACTTCATATTATCCAATGATCATAAATGCATAGGCTATGAGTGATGTGAAAATAGCATGGCTAATTGAGATTCAATCTAAAATCAACAATACAATATGAAATTGAAGTAAATCATTAATTAAATCCACATTTAAATCATAATATAGATCACCATGCTTAGTTCAAACTTTAAAGGGACAATGCATAAATAAATCTTCATAATTCTAATGTAATTTAAACATATTAACGCTTAAATCAAAATAAAATCAGCAATAAAGCATATCACATACTTCTATTGAGTTTAATAATTAATAATATTCAAAACTCATATTTAAATTATGCAAATTTCATGAAATTCAAGTAAAAAGAGTTTGGGTCTTCTTGGTTGAAAGGGACCAAGAATCAATCCTACATACCTTAGCTAATGAAGACGATTCAAGAAGAAATTTGAAGAAGAAGGAGCTTTTCTTTGATTCCTAAGCTTAGTTTCACAAGAGTCCTTTGAGAGGGTTCATAAGAGTGACTTTACAAAATTCTAAGTCTAAGAGTGAATTTGAATAAAAGGAATAAAGTATAGGTCATTTGAATATCTTTAGGTAGCATAGAAAGTCACAAGAGACCCTTAGGACAAACCAAAATTACGAAAACTCCATTATTGAAATGAGTAGAAAAGAGGGGGGGGGGGTACAGTCTGTGAGTTACCATACGGACCATACCAAGCCATACGGTCCATGAACTCCTCCGTACCACTTCACTTCGGAAAAATTCTTCACCACAATGTTCCAAGACGGTGATCCAATACTTAGGAAAAATTCTCTTCGACGCCCATATGAAAGGGCCTCACGGACCATGAAGAAGGTCCGTGAGAGCGACCGTACCATTTGCCTTGGCTCAAACACTATGGAGTCTCAAGACCAAGGCTACCATACGGTCCACCACACGGTCCGTATGGCCTCACACGAACCGTTTGAGGTCCATGTATGGGATGATGTCGCCCAAGTTACACCTCCTTTTTTAGGATAAAGTAGTAGTTGTCAAAAAATAGAACCTAACAAAGGTTAGGGTGGAACCCAAAAAGAATACGTAGACTTAAGAGAATTCAATTAATGCAATTTGAGTGATTAACCTACTTATCTCCCCAAAGGGGCATTTTACAATAACAAGTAGAAAAGTAAACCTAACTAACACATGAGTTTAACCAATATGGAGAGAAACTAGGGTATTGTGTTCTCCATGATTCCCTAACTCAGTATCACCGGATAACCTAATTCTTTTCTAGTTTGTAGCATAAATGATGGTAAGTTAAGTTCACCTAACCCTTTGGCCCAAGCGAGAGGCGAATTTCACAGTGTGACTTGGCCCATCTCCATAATGTGCATTATGAACCCTTACTTATTATTCCCAGCACAACTACTCTTTGGCCCAGTTTGATTGATAAGACGAGAACACACCAATCGAATCCTGTTAATTAATCTTTATTCCTATTTATTACTACCTTGGTCCAGTCAGTATCACTAGGCGGGTTCGAATGTCTGCCACCATCAGAAAACTTTGCAAAACAAAGAGAGTTAATTAATACTGCATGCACAATTTCCAAGAATTATGAGTTTTCTTGTTTTACATTGTTCGTTCTTCATGGTTTCCATAACCCTAGTTGTGGATTTAGCTACCAAAGATTTTTGTAAATGCAAGACTTATGTATCAGAATAACCTAATAGAGCACTTACATAATTGAATTAAGCACAAGTAGATCAAAGGTTCATTGAGAATCACAAGATTATAAGATCAAATCAAGTACAAGTGCTTCTCAAAACAATGCAATGTTTTCTCTACTCAATCTCACTATTTTTTCTCTCAAACTATTCAACTCTCTCGAACTTCTTGAAAAATAACCTAAATACCTATTCATAATATTTAAAATACAAGTCCTAAGCAAAATTGGCTAACTGGTTCGGAACACCTCACGAATTACTTTATGTGCCGTATTGTGTTCCACGGTACGTAATCGGGCTCTCCTACATTGTTGCTGAAAAACTGGACCTATGATCTATGACACCCCTCTACGACTAGTAAGAGGTTTTGTGTAATGATTATTCAGAAAGTCCTTCGTCTTTGATCCTCAGGGCACGAAACATGATCTACAACTCGTAAAGTAGTCCACGACCTGTCTACAGGTTCATAGAACCAACTTAAAAAAATCATCCCCTAATTGGAATTGACACGAGACCTCCTTCACGGCTAGTAGAATGAACTACAGCCCGTAAAGGGTCTCGTATATCATCAAAAACAACAACTTCTGCCTTTTCTTCCAAAAATTAAGGCCAACACTAGAGTCCTGCTAATAAAACACAAAAAAACACATAAAGCCCACTAACATCTCATTGAAAACATACAAAATTCGATGCTTTAAGTATCAAAAGTTTTGTATTTTGACAGCACATCAACACCCTCAACATAAAATTATTTCTTATCCTCAAGCGACGGACTCAATCTAAAAAAGTAGTATAGTAACACAAAGACCTCAACCTAATGGTATATATCACATCAAACTTAAACACATATACTCACACCACTTTCGAAAATGAAATCAAATAGCCATCTAACAAGCCAATACAGACTAATGCATGTGGCCACACAAATATGACAAGTGAGATACTATCAACAAGACACAATCACTAAATAAGCCTAATGCTAACAATGCAACGCAAGTGCCCTCACAGAAGGAAGTCCCATAACTCACTCTTAATGATGTTTTGATGCATAATTTTAGAACTATGCAAAATCACTCAGCCTCACAAAAGATAAATATGTGTCATGCCTAATACCGTAGGCTTGCCCCTATACTCATGATGAAAACCTTCGACTACTTGGACTAGGATCACTTTAGAACTTTAAAAGATTGTAACATAGGCTCAGGGGGCTTTGGTATGATATTCTAGAAACATAGTGATTAAAGCCCCTCCTTGACACTGCGTTTTTCTACACACTTGTCCTACCAACTCTATTGCTTTTATTCCCTTCTCGCTTTTCTCCTACTTCAAGCTTTCTGGGTGCTTTCTTTTCATTTTTTAAATTGTTTTCCTAGCCTTTACACTTCATTTTACCTTTTTAACTCAAAACTAAAGTATCACTTATACTTCTTGCACCCAGTACATGATTGTTCTCTTTTTTTCTATATCATTAACTTTCACTCTTATTTTGTGTTTCACCATTACACCAGCCACCCTAAACATAGGCTTTTGGCCTAAGATTAGGTGCACATTATCCATAATCAAAACCAGGGCCACTTTTGGTAGCTAACCTAAACTTAGGCTTTTTGCCCCATTCGTGGTGCACAATATTCAAAGAAGGACAAGGGCCAATTTCAGGATGTTACAACGACAAAGCTAGGTTAATTAGGTGTTTGAAAAAAATAGGTACATGTGAAGCTCAAACATTAGGATCAAGGGATATCCTACAAATTTGGTTGGTCATTAAGGCTAAGTGGACTTCTAAGAAAAATGGCCTAAGATCCTTTCCTACTGTAGTCAATCTACATTCTAACTTAGAGTAACAGAGCAAGTTCTGAGTTGGCATACAACATATGAATTTAGCAAATTAAGCTCACACTCACATGACATTGATTACATCATCAACAAAGACTCTCAGATCATGTTTTTCATCTCAATTTAATCTCACATATAAGAACAAGCATTGTCAACACACTTAAACATGGATGGTTGCTATCTGGACAAACTAATCAAAATTTGGTGGGTATCATTTTTTACAAAAATCATAAAAATAAACATATTCCATAGATATCAGTACTATATGCAACAATTACTACCTAAACATCCTAAACATGTAGGGTCAACAAGAAGTAAATTTCCATGGGAAAACAAACACGGGCAATAAAATCCCAAGATAAAAAATTGGGGTAGTTATGGACCCAAGCTACTCAGACTTCACTAAGGCCCATAACTACCCACACCCCATCGAAAAAGAGATGCATTGGCCCCCAATGTGCACAATCAAAGAAAAATGAAGTATATGGGTCAAAAGCATACTTGGGCATCTATTTGCCAGTCTCCACCTTTGGTTGCCACCCAAGCATTGTCTGATTTATTGTCACGGCATGACATAGTTTTCTTGAGTACTTAGACTTCTTCGAGGTCCCATTCTTCCACAGGTTTTTTTTTTCAATGTTTCCAAGGTATGGCAGGACTCTTTGGCCATTTACCTTGAAAGTTCCTCCATTTCTTCTCTCCAGTTCAATAGCTCTATGATCAAAGACATGTGCTACTTGAAAGGGTCCCAAGCATTTGGATTTGAGCTTTCCAGGGAACAAATTTAGTCTGGAATCATATAGTAGCACCAAGTCTCCTAGTGTGAATTGACAATTCTCTATGCAACTATCAAGTTGCAGCTTCATTCTTTGTTTATATCGGGCTAAGCTCTTATATGCTTTCAAGTAAAACTCATCAAGCTCATTGGGCTAGCTCAGCCCAGAGTTTTTCGCATCATTCCAATCTAGATTCAACTTCTTTAGCGCCAAGATTGCTTTATGCTCAAGTTCCATCGATAAATGACATGCCTTCCTAAATGTAAGTTAGTAGGAGACATGCCTATAGGGGTATTGAATATTGTCCACTATGCCCATAATGCGTCATCTAGCTTCCGCGACTAATTTATCTAGTTTGCATTCATAATCTTGGATAGAATTTGTTTAGTTTCCCTATTAGACACCTCCACCTGCACTCTTGTCTGAGGATGGTAAGGAGTCGCCACTCGATGTTTCACCCCATACTTTTTAAACAAAGCCTTGAATAATCTATTGTAGAAGTGGGAACCTCCATTGTTGGTGATCGTGCAAGGGGTGCCAAACCTTTAGAAAATGTTTCTTTTTAGAAATGCTGTGACACTTTTGCCTTTATTGTTCGGTAGAGCAACGACCTCTACCCACTTCGATAAATAATACAAAGCGACTAATCTGCACTTGTTTCCATGTGAGATAACAAAAGGACCTATGATGTATTTCCCCCAAACATCAAATAACTCATTCAGTATAATGGGGTTTAGAGGGAGCTTATGTTTGCGGGAAATGCCACCTTCTTTTTGGCACCTATCACAAGCTTTGGTATAGTTGTGCGCGTCCTAGTAGATGGTAGGTCAGTAATACCCACACTATAAGCTCTTGTGTTGTCCAAACTCCACTAAGATGCCTACCTACCAACGACAACTATCATGCCTTGAGGATACTCCTTATCTCAATCTCAGGAACACAGTGACGAATAATCCCATCTGCGCATACACGATAAAAGTATAGGTCATCCCAAAAGAACTTTCTCATGCCAATCATGAACTTTCGACACTGATGTGTATTCAGATTGGGCAACATAATGTCCCTTACCAAGTCATTTTCATAGAATGCGAACCATGGTATTAAATCGTTGGACGCTGCCAATACTCTCTCATCTGGGAATGAGTCGTCGATCTCTAATCCATCATAAAACTAAGCCATTGCCCCATCTTTAAACCTTGAAAGGGGAAGTACCCATCTCATCAACCCTTGTTTCGCATTCTTCTTTGGCATCAAGTACCATAGTGCTGAGTGATCGGTGTGCACTACCACTTTTGCTCCCAGTAAATATGACCAGAATTTCTCAAATGCATGACCACCATGAGTAACTCCTACTGGGTGACAGTGTAGTTCTTCTAGGCTGTGTTTAGGGCCTTCCTAGCATAGTATATGGGATGTAATATCTTCTCTTTGCGTTGCCCCAATACGACACCTAGCGCAACCTTACTTTCGTCACACATGATTTTGAAGGGCTTTAACAAGTCCAAAGCTGCAATGATTAAGGATAAAATCGGCTTCTGCTTTAATTGTTAAAAGGCTTTGAGGCATGCATCATCGAGCACAAACTTAGTGTACTTCTAAAGCAACTTGCACAATAGATGTGTAATTTCAGCAAAATCTTTTATGAACCTCCGGTAGAACCCTGCATGCCCGAGGAAGCTCGTCACACCATTGACTAAGATAGGTAGGGGAAACTTCTCAATCACTTCCACCTTAACTCTATCAACCTCGGTCCCTTTCCTGGATATTTTGTGCCCCAACACAATGCCCTCCTTCGCCATGAAGTGACACTTTTCCCAGTTCAGCACCAGAACGATTTCCTCACATCTTCGCAACACAGCATGCAAGTGCTTCAAGCAGTCCTCAAATGAGTCCCCAACCACACTAAAGTCATCCATGAAGACTTCAATAGTATCCTCCACCATGTCCGAGAAAATAAACATCATGTATCTCTGGAATGTCATTGGTGCGTTACACAACCCGAATGACATCCTCTTAAATGAGAAGGTTCCATAGGGGCATGTAAACATCATCTTCTCCTGATCCTTTGGGGCAATAGTGATCTGGTTATAGCCTGAATATCCATCAAGATAGCAATACCAACCCTTTCCAGCTAGTTGGTCTAACATTGGATCCACGAATGGCATAGGGAAATAATCTTTTTTTGTTGACGTATTGAGTTTTCTGTAGTCCATGCACATCCTCCATCTAGTGATTGGTTGCATAGGAATCAACTTGTTATAGGCATTTTGGACAATTATGATACTCTTTTTCATTGGAACACACTGAACCGAGCTCACCTATTCATTGTTAGCAATCGAATAGATCAATCCTGCATCCAACCGCTTGATTATTTCTTTGTGCATGACATCTTGCGTAGGGGGGTTGAGACGCCTTTGGTGCTCAATACTTAGATTGTATTCATTGACCAACTAGATTTTGTGTGTACATATTTCAGGGGTGATACCAATGATATCTGCAATCGTCCACCCAATAGCCTTCTTAAACAGTTTAAGCACCATTACAAGGGCATCCACCGGCTCATCATTCTGAACTGTAGAAACTATGATTGGCAAGGTGTTGTTGGCACCCAAAAATGCGTATCTCTGATGTGCTCGAATGGCCTTCTGGTGGGCGGTGACTCCCAATTCTGCAAGTCCATCTCCAACTTGGTTTAGTGCCTAGAGTCGTAGGAAACCTCCAAAGCATTCACTTTCTCCTAATAATAAAGGATACCGTCACTATCAAAGTTTATCAGCATAACTTCCAAATTGTCGACTCCCAATCTCACCTCAAGTGGCACTTCTGGCTCAACATCATCAACATTCTCAATAATAGAGACCACCCTTGAATCATTTTCTTTCTTTGCATGCTAACAGATGTTGAACACGACCTCATCTTTTCCCAAGCTAAACTTGAGTTGGCCTTTCTCCATGTCCACCAAAGTGCGTTCAGTGGATAAGAAAGGCCTCCCCAAGATAATAAGGACCTCAAATCAACCTTTCAATTCGGGATAACAAAAGTCTGCGGGGAATATGAATTTGTCAACTTTCACAAGAACATCAAATAGTATCTCTAAAGGCATCTTCATCGTGTAGTCAACCATCAACAACTACATGCTTGACGGAGTAAGGGATCCAAATCCTAGCTTATTGAAGAATGTTAGGGGCATCAAATTAATGCTGGCAACTAGATCACATAATGCCTTTACGAACTCCACATCTCCAATAGGGTAAGGTACGGTAAAAGCATAGGGTTCTTCTCACTTTTGGACAAAGGACCTCTTAGCAACTGCACAACAATATTGAAGCTCTTGGGAGAGCTCTTGACTCATAGTGTGCTTCTTTGTAACCAGGTCCTTCATGTACTTTGCATACCACGACATATTCTCCAACACCTCGATTAGCGGTATGTTGATAGAGAGTTATTTTAGCATAGAGAAAAAGTTCTTGAACTTGCCTTCCTCCTCCCTCTTTTTAATTCGTTAAGGGAAGGCAGAAGGAGGCCTAGGAATGGGCTTCAACTTTTGTGGTACTCAGCATCTTCACTCATCCCATTTTTGCCATGATCATCTCTTGTATTAGCATCCTTGACCACAACTGTCTCCTCTCGAATATCATCTTCCTCAACTATCATAGGAGGATCAATGGTGCTTTTGCAACCAGGAGTAGTAACCACCATTCACTGCCCTTCATTCTTAGGATGATGAACTATGTTGCTAGGCAGTGTACCCCTCTGACGCTGATACGTTGTGTCGATATTTGACCGAAGTTTTGCTCAAGCTGTTTGATGGCACTAGAATAAGACTCAATTTTTTGATTAATACTAGAGAGATTTCAGATTTCATCCCCCTTAGAGTCTCATCTCGTATCTCAGCTTTCTTCAATGAATGATCAAACATCCCTACCACTCTAGAACTACTCGCACCTATGTTGTGGGTATGTGGTGGCATATAAGGAACATTTTTGTAATCCTCTCTATGGCCCCAATTGAAATATTTGTCTTTGCCTTGATTTCTGTCATAGTATCCTCCGCGGTTGTCTTTGAAGGATCCATCTCGGTTGAAGTTCCAACCTTTGTTTCCTTGCTCTTGGCGCCAATAGTGCTTATTGGACCCTTGAGCATTAGTCTAGAAACCCCCATCTTATCAATAATAAAATAAGTGTCCTTCTCATAGTAAAGATAATCATACATGGGTGCACGTGGAGGCTGATGAACCACTGCATTAACACATTCCTGATTCTGCTTCATCACCACCTCCATGCCAGTACATATTAGGGCAAGCTCTTGCATAATCTCATAATTTATCTTAGCTTGCTTTGAACCAATATTGACAGCGCACGAATCTTTGTTGGATGCTCTATAACTTTGCACCCATGCATGATTGGTTTTCACCACTCTCTCCATCCTTTCTACATTCCTTGTGAATGGCTAATCTAAGAACATGCCTCTCATAATGGTATCAGCACAAGACTGACAATTTTCATCATGGGCATAGTGGAAGATCTAAGGTATCGTTAATAATCTTGTGGTCTAGGACACTCCTCAAGCATTTGGTAAACCGTTCCCATGTAGTACTGATCGAGTCACCAATATGTTGCTCAAAGTTGTTGATTTGATCTTTCAACTTGCGCTTCTTTGACCTCGAGAAGTACCTCTCAAAAAAGGCCCTCTACAATCCAGCCCAACTAGTAATCGAACTTTTGCGAGGACTCAGATAGCCATAGTGTTGCATTTCCTATAAGAGAAAATGGGAAGACAAAAAGTCCCACAACACCCATAAACAGATTTTTTGTTCCCAGCACACTCTTGCAGACAAATGCAACATTGTATATATGGCTATAAAGATCCTTCTATGGTAAGCCTGCAAACAACCCATGGTTCTTCAGCATCTAAAGCAACCCACTCGAAACTACAAACTTTGTGTTAGTCCGTAGTGGTGGCAACACAATAGCTACAGTCACCTCTATAGCCATAGGATTCAACCTGTATTGATTCCACTGATAAGCATTGGTGTTAAAATCCTATGGGTGAGGAAGGGTTCTCATGGTCAGCATTTTCATTCTTGTTCTTGTTAGGAACTGCATCAGACGCATTGATGGTGTTATATTAGTCAATTCTTAGCGTTTTTTGGACCTCTAGGTCAAACAGAGTCATGGGGTTGACTCGACTTCACCTGTTAGACATACACTACACTTATTCCCCTAAAAGAAACAAAAACAACAAAAACGTAGAATGAATGAAAGAAGGGTTAGTGCCCAAATTACTTTTAAATTAACTAAGTCTAGCTATACTCCCTGGCAAAGACGCTAATATTTTGATGTCGCCCAAGTTACACCTCTTTTTTAAGGATAAAGTAGTCCTTGTCAAGAAATAGAACCTAACCAAGGTTAGGGTCGAATCCACAGGGAAAATGTAGACTTAGGAGAATTTAATTATTGCAATTTGAGTGGTTAACCTACTTATCTCCCCAAAGAAGATGTTTTGCAATAATGAGTAGAAAACTAAAACTAACTAACATAAGAGTTTAACCAATATGGAGAGAAACTAGGGTATTGTGTTCTCCATGATTCCGTAACTCAGTGTCACCAAATTACCTAATTATTTTCTAGCTGTAGGATGCAGGACGATAAGTTAAGTTCACCAAACCTTTTGGCCCAGGCGAGAGGCGAATTTCACTACATGACTTGGCCCATCTCCATAGTATGCATTGCTAACCCTTACCTATTAGTCTTAGTACAACCTCCCCTTTCCCAGTTTGGTGGATTAGACGAGAACAAATCAATCGATCCTGTTAATTAATCTTTTTCCCTCATCATTACTACCTAGGTCCAGTAAGTAACACTAGGAGGGTTCTAAAATTGGCCATCGTTAGAAAACATGCAAAACAATGAGAGCTAATTAATACATGCATGCACACTTTCCATGAAATATCAATTATCCAATTTTACCTTGTTAGTTCTTCATTGTTTCCGAAACCCTAGTTGGGGATTTAGCTACTCATGATTTGTCTAGATGCAAGACTTATGAATTGGATTAACATAATAGAGAACTTACCTAATTGAATTAAGCACAAGTAAATCAAAGCTTCAATGAGAATCACAAGATTATAAGATCGATTCAAGTACAAGTGCTTCTCAAAACTCTCAAATGTATTCTCTACTCAATCTCACTATTTTTTTCTCTCAAATTGTTCAACTATATGGAAACTTCATGAAAAATAACCTAAAAACTTATTTGTAATACTTAAAATACAAGTCCTCCACAAAATTGGATAACTGGGTCGGCACGCCTTACGAACTGATTTACGGGCCGTATTATTTTCCACGGGCCATAATCGAGCTCTAGAACATTTTTGCTGTAAAACTAGACCTGTGATTCGATACCCTTCTACGGCTTATAAGAGGTTTCGTATGATGAATATTTAGAAATTCCTTCATCTCTAATCCTCAGGGCATGAAACATGATATAGGACTCGTAAAGTAGTCCATGACCCGTCTGCATGTTCATTGATGCAACTACATAAAATTATCCCCTCACTAGAATTGTCCACGAGACCTCCTTCACGGCTCGTAAAATGAACTAAGGCCTGTAAAGGGTCTCATATATCATAAAAAACAGAAACTTATGCCCTTTTTGTTATCAAAAATCAAGGCCAACCTTTGAATCTTGCAAATAAAATACAAAAAACACATAAAACCCACTAACATCGCATTGAGAACACACAAAATTGAAAGTTTTAAGCATCAAAAGTGTTGTATTTTGATAGCATAATAATGCCTTGATTCAAAATACACGTTAAGGCCTTCACACCCCACATAAGTCCAAAGGCCACTTCAAGGAGGCTCCACACGGTCCGTACCACAACATGGACCGTGAAGGCTTCCATAAAGAGTCACCTTGGTCCAAAACATTCCGAAATAAAATTTCTAAGCTCCATTGAAGTCATACAAAGTCAGGGCCCTTACAATAGTGATAAAATATATAGTTTAATCGTTTGACCCCTACTATTTTTAGAATCAAAAGATAATTAATTTTTATTAAAAATGGCATTACCTGAATCTATAACAGTGTTATCTTCAAGATTAAAAATCTGTAAGCAATACACTTGATGCACAACCAAGAAAAGCACAAATTGTAACTTTCTTACCCAACTTTGTTATCTTGAGATCCATTAGCCTCACAAACGATAGATAGTCCCAAACAGGTAAATATCAGAACTTGGATTGACGTTTCCATGATTCAAAAGGTGTTAGTTTAATCTTTTACAAGGCACATAATTTAAAAAATACTAATAGTCAAAAGAACCTCACCCTATAAATTTAAAGGTGCATTCGACTCAATAAGCATGATATTAATCAATTCAAAGTTTTATTTTTTCTTTCCACTCCACTGTTAGATGTTTAACAATCAGGAGAAAAAGTTTTATGAATTATTTCCAATGATCTAAGAAAAAAGTTAAACCATTTGACTTACATTCATGATCTCTATTACTTTTGGTTCTTTTGTTTTTCTTCTAAATTTAAACTTCGAACTTTTTAAAAGTGTCACTTTTATTTTTCATTATGTAAACATAGTAAAATTGTCAATGAAAGTGATAACATATCTATTTCTGTATTAGTTAAAATTCTCCTAAGTTCAGAAGTATCAGTGCGAACTAATTCTAATAAATCAATTTTTCTTTCAATTTGAATGTGAGGCCTTTTAGTGATCTTGGCTTTACTACAAACCTTACACTTTTCAAAATCACTTTTAATCACAGAAATTAATCCTAAACTACTCATGATTCCCACATATAACCATTAATATAATAGAAACAAGCATGCCAAAAATTAGTAGAGGAAAACATATGCACAGAAAGAAGAATTTTATTCAGTTCAACATCTAGTTTAAAAATCCCATCACAAGCATGCCCCTTTCACACAAACACACTATTTTTCATAATTTACATATTGATCAAATTCAATAATATGTTTGAAGCCTATTTTATTAAGAAGAAAAAAAAAAGATTAATCTTTTTCTCATTAAAGGAGTATAAAGCATATCTCTCAAAATCAATACTTTTCCAGAGATAAAACACACTATTTGACATCTCTTGTTCAAAGAACTAGAGTAGTATGAGAATCACCAATCATGATGGTTTTTGGCTCTTCAAAAGATGTCTATTTTCTAAAGCAAGAATTGTCATAATAGACATGATGATTTGTACTATAATTAGCTAATTAACCCATCATCTATCAACATTCTCAATCATATTTATGTCTGCAAATTATTGTCATAAAAGTGTAACGACCTGACCAAGGGACCTAGTCGTCACATGAAGGATAGGATACCCGTAGTGTCACGACCCGAACCTAGGGTCTAGGAGTTACATGGTGATTGGAACCCGAGAGTCCCCGACACCCGAACCTAGGGTCTAGAAGTGACATGGTGAATGGAATCCGAGAGTCCCCAAATAAGCCTCAAAGTATCCGAATTCACATCATCGGTTCAGAAGTGCATATAGAGATAATAAACACATAGTTCTAAGGGACGGGAAAGTATGACTTATGCTTTTAGGATATCATAGGGATAGAGATTTGCATGGATTTATAAAAAAAAATATAGCACATAAAGACTAAGGGATGGGTAAGTATGGCTCACTCTATGAGGGAAAAACAAGACTTGAGATCTTCCACATTACCATATCATAACATAAATACAAATCATATCATAACCAAATCATAATAACCATATCCAATAAATAGTCATATCCATAATATCCGAATAACAACACATAGCGTATATTAGTAAAAGAGTCTACAAGATATCCAACAATGCCTCTAGTCATAGAATAGGATGGGGGCTAAGACATATCTCGGGCTTACTCTCAAAGTAAATATAACATAAGTGGAAGAAAAATAAGGTAGATAGTGGTGGCTTGTCCTTGGAAGATAGGACTCGGCACGTCACTTTCTCAAATCCTAACAAGCCGTCAAACGGTGGATGAATGTAGTCTCAGGTCCCTACATTGTTAGATCATGTAGGCAAAAAGTATGCATTAGTAACTTGAATGTACTAAGTATGTGGGCATGCAATGCATATAATCTTATCAAGCCTGCATTCAATGTTAGATGGCAAAGGCACATATATAGAAAAATATATATAGCAAAGAAGAGTAATATAATGACATGCCATGAAATCCATGATGCATGAAATACCATAATGCTTCCATATATAGAGAGGACATGACCATAACCGATATCTCAAACCCATGCGAGCTACTAAATGAATTCGCCTAATGTTAGCCTTCGATCGGGTGAGAGAAGATTACTTGCCAAAGGTAATCTACACCACACATTACGACCTAATCATTTCAGTGTGATGGCCACCTTTCTTACGACCCAGTCATTTTGGAAAGATTTCCATATCATATCACAATTTGCAATCATACCTTACCACCCGGTCATTTCGGTAAAAGGATTACCACATACTTATGCTAGCGCATAGTTCACGAGAGAGGAAGAGGACCCTTGGGGATAGCCCTGATGACTCCAATCTAATTTGGGTCTAAGAATTATCCCACAAGAATATTTATACATATACATGGTTTCAAAAGATGGTCATATCATTTCAATGCATACTTAGACTTAAAAGCAAAACATTCTTCATAATCATTAACACTTGTGCTCAAAAGACGAATCATATTCCAAATTATTCTTTTCATATACATGAATAGCTCATTCACTTATATCAATATGGTGTAACACCCAATTGACTCCAAGAGCAATATCATAGATATTGATGTGATCATATTCTTCTCATAACCATATGCGAGCTTAACTCACTGAATAATAAACACATGTAAGCTTAAATCATCAAATCATTTTCATAAAACCATATGTGAGCTTAACCCACCGATAATTTTCATCAAAAACTAATGTTCATGTATGTATATGCCATCAATGATATGTGAATAGCAATGGGCAATAGAGATTCAATCTTAAGTCAATAATTCAATATGAAATTCAAGTAAATTTATAAATAAAATCCACATTCAAATCACAATTTAGATTACTCATCCTTAAATGAAACTTTAAAGGGACAACACAAATTAAAATCTTCATAATACTCATGAAATTCAACATATTAGAGATTAAATCACTTTAAAATAAAAAAATAAAACAAAGCTCATATCTTAATTGAATTAAATAAATAATAATCTTAAAAATCCATAGTTAAAGTAAGCTTAATTTCATGAAAATCAAAGTAAAAGAGTTCGGGGTCTTCATGGTTTAAAGCGACCATGGATCAATCCAACATACCTTTTCTAACAAAGAAGAAACAAGAAGAATTGATGAAGAAGAGAGCCTTTCCTTAATCCCCAAGCTAAGCCTTCACTAGTTCACTTGAGAGGAGTACTTAAGAGAGAACTTGAATAAACTCTACGTGTCAAATGAATTTAAATGAGAGAAGAGGAGTATAGGTCATTTGAAAGTCTTAGGATAGAATAGACAGTCACAAACCTCCCTTAGGTGTAGCCAAAATTACAAGAATGCCATTAATGAAACGGGAGATAAAATGTTACCACGGGTCCCGTAAGAAGGTCTCATAGACCGTTTAAGGGAATACGGACCATGTAGCCTTCCGTACGGATACACTTAGAAAAATTCTCATTGATGAAGTTCTAAGATGGTGATTCCATACTTAGAAGATTTTCACACCAATGCCCATACGGAGGGCCATATGGCCCGTGAAGAGTCATATGGACCGTATGAGGTTCATGTGTGATGTACCTTGGCGAAAATGTTCTTTTTGAGGCCAAGGCTACTCACACAAGCATCCTCACAGCCCATAAAGTGCCACCTGGACTGTGTGTGTTTCTATAGTTATGCCTTAGTCTAAAACTCCATCATACGGCCAACACTCTATATACAAGGCCAAGGGCCACCTCAAGGCTCCTACATACGGCCCGTGGTGGGTCACACGGCCTGTGGAGGTGCCCATAAGGAATCACCTTGGTCAAAAGCATTCTAGGACCAAGATCCAATCACCATTAAGGCCATACAAAGTTTGGATCCTTACACGAAGGCACCTCACTAAGCCATCTTAAGAATCTCAAGCATTTATAGTCATAAACACTAAAAACATTTTCAAAAATAAGGGAAAATGGGTTGTGGGTCTTTTTAAGCTATAAAGAAACATTAAAAAGCAATAAGAATAACTAACATACTATATTCATCAGCATACTAACTAATACATCGATTGACGAAACTTGTAATGGTCAGTTTTCATCAAAAAGAAAAAACTCCATAATTGTGCAACATAGAAAGTAAATGCCTCAAAAGGGCCATAAATACATTGTCTCAAAAATAAATACAAGGTACAAAATAAAATGGTAGACTCTCGAAATAAGGGCTCACCACAAATAAAAATGCAAGTCTCGAATGCTGAATACTAGCCATGAGCCAGTGGAAGAGTGCTTGTCCCTACATGGTTAAATCATGCAGGTAAGATATACATTAGTACGTTGGAATATACTAAGTGTGTGAGATGCAATGCATGAATAAAATTGTAATTCCATCATTTATAAATAAAACATAGTATATAAATACGTATGAGATAAAATATACATAAAGTTAGATTATGCATGCACAAGGAATATGTCTCAATATAAATAGGAATCAATGATTAAGGATATCACATATAATGAAAAACATATCATAGGATTATAAACTTGTAGGAGTAGTCCTCAATCGACATATAAGACCATGTGAGCTACTACATGAAATCCAACATAAACCCCTATGTTGGCACGGCGAGACGGCTTGTCGAGTGGAGCTCTGTCAATTTCATATGTATCTTATAACATATGTGGTCTACATGGATCAACTAGCCTAGCCTACAAGGGTTCCTATGGAGGCACATAGTAAGGGACCTTGAGATTTAGCTTTAATGGTTCATGCCTCAGCTAACAGAATGAATCCCAATTTCAAGTCCACTCTGCTCTAAGACATCCCTCACAATCTTTAAAATATAGCTTAGAATTATAAGTAGCAATTATAGGAATAACTCGAAATTTGAGAATCACCAAGTGAGAATTGTCCTTTAATCTTGGGGGACGTTTGTTAAAAATATTTAGGGCAATTGTCAACATGCTTATATCTTTGGAAAATCTTTACTTTAACACTCAACTTTAATGCCCTAATCATTATCATAAGTCATGCAATACATTACTTGAAAAGTAGCTGGTCTAGGCTTTTAAAATGGAACAATCATAAATCACATAAAATATGAGGAAATTTCTCTTTTATGTACCAATGAAAACACACACACTTCATCATTATCAAAACTCATCATTCGGGTCATCATCAATACCTCAAGACATGCATATACTTAGTAAAATATGTTAGGATATCATGAATAGCATTTCATAACTTAAAACATAATGAAATCATCATAGCAGGCATAATATCTTAATGGAACTTAACGAAAAGGTAAATACTTAAAAGGGAACTTAATGGGTCGAATGGTACCCATAAATCAACTCACATACCATAGAAACATTATGAGAGAATGAATTTGAAGCCCTTGAGGTGAACCTTGCAAACCCTAGCTTGCTTGCCCTTCTGTAGAAAGAGTTGCCTTAGGAAAAGTTTTAAGTGGAAAAATGAGGGGTCGAATGAGGGACCTAGGGATTTAAGGCTGATTTAGAGTCTTTTTTTCGATCCCAAAATAACAAGGTTTAGGAATAGAAATGACAAAATTAATCAAACTGCCCCCTTAAAATAGACGAAATCGACCTACGAAACTCGTTTATGGGTTGTAGGTCAAACAAAGTCGTAAGTCCTGTTTATTTTGTAACTTTTCTGAAATCCCAAAAATAGATTTTTACTAGACTCAAAACCACAAACAATTTTACGGGCCACCCTTTTATCTACGGCTCGTGGTTGGACTCGTAGAGTCCGTTCACACTTAGCCATTTTATTCATTTTCTGGATCTCTATCTACGAAGGGATTCTACGAGCCATATTTGCTTCCAAGGGCCGTGCAGGTAACACGTAGATCACCTTCCTAAAAACCTCAATTTCATTCAAGTCAAGGCCCTCCACGTACGAACATATCTACGGTCTATAAAATATTCAACGGGCTATCAAAGAGGTGTGTGGTTTACCTAACATTTGTAATCCATTCCCCTTATTGATGTTTCATGTTTACGGATTGACCTATGGTCCAAAACTCCTCCTACAAGACCTAAGGCGGCCTCGTACAATGACTCTAGGTAATTTTTAGGCCTACTTTTCTTCAATAATAGGTACCTTAATTTGCGGTCATTACAATATCTCTCCGTGGTGAATATTCATCCCTGAATGTACTTGAAGAATGCCTCAAAGAGTAAACTAGCAGCTAACAGCCCAGTATGCATGCAAAAACACGAGTTAGACATCATTTCACGAAAATTTCAAAACTTACTTTCAAAACTTATCTCAAAACAGTCCATAAGCGTAGAAATGATTACATACATAGTGAAAAACTAAAATGCATAGAATTTGAGGTTTTAGGAACAATTTCTCAATATCTTAGGCTTGAGTAGAGTGGAACGGATATGGATAATGTTTCATCATATCCATTTCCACTTCCTATGTAGCACCCTCAACTTGTTGGTTTCTCCAAAGTAATTTGATGAATGCAACTTCCTTTTCCCTTAGAATTTTCACTTGCTGGTCTAGAATTTCAACTGGTACATTTTTACAACTCAAATCCTCTTCAATGTTCACATCATTCAAACAAACTGTGGAGGTTGGATCCCCTATGAATTTCCTCAACATCGACACATGGAAAACTAGATGAATCAAATGCATCTCATTGGATAGATCCAACTCATACGCATCCCCTTGTAAGGACCCACATACTATGGCTCAATTTCCCCTTCTTACAAAACCGGATCACACCTTTAATCGGAGACACATTCACGTAGACCTAATCACCAACTTGGAACTTAGTTCCCTTATCATCACATCGGAGTAGGACTTTTGTCGGCTTTGTGCCATTTGCAACTTTTCCCTTATGCTTTTAAATTTTTCTATATCATTCACCACCATGTCCAGCCTATTAATGCCACCTCATTGACTTTAAACCACCGATGGGCGATCTATACCACCTTACAGACAACACCTCAAATAGTGTCATCCCAATATTTTCATGAAAGTTATTATTGTGGGAAAACTCGATAAGTGACAAATACTCATCCCAACTTCCTTTCAAAGATTATGGCATGAGTGTGAAGTAATGTCGCCAAATCTTCAAGGAAAACACCACCACTGCAAGCTCAAGATCCTGAATCGGGTAATTCCTCTCATGCACTTTCAATTGCCTTGAAGCATAGGCAATCACTTTACCATTTTGCGTTAACACATAACCCAACCCAATCCTTGATACATTACAACACACGATGAACCCACCATCTCCTTCTGGCAGTGTAAATATTAGGGCCAAAGTTAGTCGATCCTTTAAAGTTTGGAAACTTTTCTCATACTCATTCGTACACCCATAAAGCTATCTTTCTTTTGTGTCAACTTGGTATGTGGGGACGAATTTTTTGAGAAGTCTTGTATAAACTTTCTATAGTAACTTGCTAGGCCTAAGAGCCTTCTTATGTCAATAAGAGTCAATGGCCTTGGCCAATTTCTCACCGCTTCAGTCTTCTTAGGATAAATTTTGATACCTTTACTAGATACCACATGCTCAAAAAAGGCAACCTCATCTAGCATAAATTCACATTTATCAAACTCCGTATATAGATTCTATTCCCTTAGGATTTGCAATACCATACTCAAGTGTTCCACATGCTCTTGCTTACCTCAGGAGTAGATGAGGATGTGATCAATGAATGCCATGATGAACATGTCAAGGTAGGACTTGAACACCTATTCACGAGGTCCATAAATATTATCGGTGCATTGGTGAGACCAAATGACATCACTATGAACTTAAAGTGACCTTACCTAATCCGGAATGCCGTCTTAGGAATGCCATTTTCTCTCACCCTTAATAGGTGATAGCCGGATCTCAAATCAACTTTGGAGAATTGAAATTGATCAAACAAATCATCTATTCTCAAAAGGGGATACTTATTCTTGATGGTGACCTTATGAAGTTATCGGTAGTCAATGCACATGCGGAGCGACCCGTCCTTCTTCCTTACAAATAAAATCAGAGCACCCAATGGAGATCAGCTAGGTCTAATGAAACACTTCTCCAACAAATCCCTCAACAACTCTTTTATTTTTTTCAAGAGACAATCTATATGGAGAGATTGAGATAGGTTAAGCATTAGGCAAGAAGTCTATACCAAAGTCAATTTTCTTGTAGGAATGGATACCCGTTAACTCATCAAAAAAGACATTAAGAAACACATTGACAAGAGAACCAACTAAAGAGAAGGAACTTTAGATGTGATATGTTTGACTCTTACTAAATGATAAATGCATCCCTTAGAAATTATTTTATAGGCCTTTAAGAACGAAATTAACAAATCCCAATGTGAAGATTTACTACTGTCCCACATAAAAATTTGCTTGTTTTGCAATTGGAACTTGACCATATGGGTTCTACAATCAATAGAACTATAGGAAGCATGCAACCAATCCATCCAAAGAATCACATCAAAGTCTACAATGGAAAGCTCAACTAAGTCACAAGAGACCACTTTATGCAAGATTGCGATGAGACAACTCATATAGACTCTTCGGGCTATAATGGACTCTCTTACATGTTTACTTACCTCATAGGACTCATGAAGGACTTCAGGACGTGCATGAAACTTATTAGCATGGAATGTAGTTACAAATGACAAATTTTCTCTACGAACTAAAAGTGCATGTGCATGATAAAAAAAATCTTAACATAAAGGTGACAACATCCGGAGCCTCTTCAATCTCTTGGAGACGATGAAAAGCATAGATCATATTGGTCCTTTGGGCACCTTGAGCTTGCCCATCTTGGCCTTGGATTCGTGTTCCATCACTTTTTTAATCCCTAGTATGATGGTCGGGCTTCCCATATTTAAAACAAGCATTGAACCCGACTAGACATTCTACTTTATGGAGTCATCTACACTTGGGGCAACTTGGGCTTTGGGCTTAGGAGAAACACCCTTGTCCTTTTTAGTCCGGGGAAGAGTGTTGATGGATCCTACACCACCTTGCCATTGGCCACCTTGAAACTTGTGACCACCTCTCCTTGGGTGACAGGTAGGTCACACTGTCAACTCGGCCCCTCTTAGACTCCCTTTCCCTCTCGAAGATTCTCCTCTTTAAGTTCTCTAGATACGTCATCAAATGGGAGGTGTCCACCTCCTTGACTAGCATGGCTATCTTACATTCCTTGGAGAACAAATTAGAGATGTCAGAGATGAACTTGCTCATGTGAGCCCTCCGATCCGCTACCATAAAGGAAACATACTTCAAGAGCGTGGTGAACTTGAGGGCATACACCCTCACACTTATGGTCCCTTGCTTAAATAATCTCTTGGAACTTCCCCTCCTAAGCTTAATTTTGAAGAACCAATTGAAGAAAGCACCATTGAACTCTTACCAATTGATAGGACTCACTTCTTGGCCCCTCTCATCCACTTATTATTCATACCGAATCTTGGAAAACACTTTTAGTTTGTAGGCCACTGGCTCAGCTTTCACCTTCAACGGAATGCCCATTACTGCTACTACCCAATAAGCCTCCTCAATGAAGTCAATGATAACGTTCAAACATACTCCTTTTTATAGAATATGGACGATCGTTAGCAGTATATTTACCCAACTAAGAGTCGGGGTCGATCCCACAGGGAATAGGTTGAAACAACTTTACTAGTTATCCTATTTCGATCGTTGGTTCTATTTCCAGAAAACAAACAATGCGAAAGAGTAAAAATGGGGGGTTTTTGAACTAAGATCCTACTATGAGTATGAATGCAGATAAAATAAACTAAGGCTTAGACGGTCTAATGATAACCTAGGGTTGCAGTCCCCATGACATATAACTATTAAGCATTCAACGTCAGGTTTATTATTCTTTATATTGCATGCAAAATCTAGCGAGTTGGGTAACTTCTAGTTCACCTTTCGGTCCTTCTTAGAAGTATGTCATTCATCTCCTTTCGGGCTCAGAATGTTTTCGATACTAAGCCTCGCTCTGGATTTCAGAAAACTATCACCTCTCGGTCTCAAGTTCTTTTAGATACAAACTAATCCCCAAGCCTAAGTGTACCATCCCCTCTCGGGCTCAAGTGACTTAAACGTAGGTTGATTGCCCCTATCTACTGTTGTAATTCCCTTTTCCTAATCATTAATTTCCTTTCGGACAACTAACGAATACGGGCGAGTTCTCAATGCGTGCACTCATCAAGAAAGACTTTTAAGCAAAGGAAATCACAATACTTACAATACAAGTCTCAATTAAACCTTTCGTTTTGCCTATTTTATTAAGTCGTCATGGTTCCCACAACCCTAGTTGTGGGTCTAGATTATTGAACTTGCAAGGTTTGGAACAAGAATCATCATGTAATCCAGGTTAGAAATCACTTGCAAGGGAGAAGAAATCAATTCTTAATTCACACGCCACAACGCAAAGCAAACAAGAATTAAAAACTCAAAACGATAATCACAAACTCACAACTACCATTGTTGGCTTTTTGCTTACTGTCCAGCATAGGTGTAGAAGAGAAAATCTGGAAAAAGTCTCTTCCAATAGTGTGTCCAGCAGCCCCCAATTGTGGGGTGCAAGATCCCCCTTTAGAAATAAAACCTAGCTCTATTTATAGTCTTAAAACAATCCTAAAACGAGTAGGTAAAGTAAACCTAAACTACGTAGGAAAAGAATCCTAATTGGACTTGGATTTCTTGTTGCAAACTGTCGCACGATCTGTGCCACGTCCCGTGTTCCTCCTCACGCTCCGTGACACGGCCCGTGTCAAGTTTAACGGGCCGTATGGCCTTCTGTCTGGCTTTGTTTTCTCGCCGCCTAGGTGCCTTGTACGAGCATCTTCACGGTCCGTGAAGATCACTACGATCCGTGACAAGGATCATGGTATTCGCCTTGTGCAAAACTGTCCAGCCTTCCTTCGTGCTTCTTTACGACGCTGGGCCTCACACGTACCATCACACGGTCCGTGTGATGCTACACGGCCCGTGGGGTGGTCCGTGTAGTGTCACTTCACCGCGATTTGGACGTTTTTCTCATGCAATTCCTTCATTAGCCCATGCCTTCGTTATTTTCCTGAACAACATCAAAATACACCTATTAAACTAACAAAAGCGCTTAAGAACTCACAATAATTCTATGTATTAAGCGTCGAAAAAGTTGTATTTTCATGACTCATCAACACCCTCAACTTAGAACCATTGCTTGTCCTCAAGCGATGACCAAAAACAACACATAACGACGCGCAAAGACAAGGGTTTAACAAGAAGTACATAGCAACCCCTCAATCATCAAACTCATGCCCAAAAAGTAAACTTGAAATATGTTCACATCCAAACTGACTCACATAGATCAAATTAAGCATTACACCGTATTTCGTTGGAACAAATAGGCTCAAGAACAAAGATGAACCAGTTGGTATAGCAACTAAATAGTGCAATGATAGTGCCCCTCACTACAAAGAAGTCTCACACACAATGTAATAATGTAGCACAGAGACTGGAATGTAGACACTCACACTCGCAAGGATTTTCAACCGAGACACAAGTATAGACCATATGCTTGCCTTTATTTTCACCACCTTGACTCTCGAATGACCTTTTTAGGATCACTTTAGGACTTTTGCGGCTTGTAATGTAGGCTCGGGCTAGGGTGAGGTGCATTTAGGATCAAAGTGACTAATTTTCCCTTCCAAGACACTGTTTTGACTCAGCCTCTACTTTCGGCCCCCAAACTCTTATTGCCCCTATTTTTCCAACTTTCTTTGCAGTTGGGCGTGATTTTCGTTTTCATTCATTCTCTCTTTTTTTAATTTTTTTTTTCTTTTTCTTTGCTCTTTTGTTTTACTCACGATCACATCCCAAACTTTCCTTCTCCTCCCATCACTTGACTCTTTTCCATACTTTTCTGTTTTTCTTACAATAGCCACCCTCAACTTAGACTTTTGGCCTGAGTTGAGGTTCACAATGTCTTTTTAAAGGACCAGGGCAAGTATAAGCCACCCTCAACTTAGGATTTTGGCCTGAGTTGAGGTTCACAATGTCCTTTCAAGGGACCAGGGCCAAAGTGAAGATCTTGGATAGATAAGGAAGGTGAGTTAGGTGATTAGAAAGAAAAGGTCTATTAAGTCTCAACTTTTGGTTCAATAGGATCAATTTCATTTGGTTGGTTGATTTTAGGCTTAAGTGATTTAATACAAAAATGGCCTAAGATCCTATCCTAATCCAATCATTCAAGTGTTTCGGTGGGACTAACCAGGCAAGTTCTAGCTTACACGTGTATCAATCGAATTAAGCAAATAAGCTCACACGCGCATGGCCCCTATCCCATACTATTTAGTACTAACCAACACAGTCATGCTTCATTCATCAAGATGCCAACTAGACAATGTATACAATGCTTTACAAGGATCACATAAGTTAGTCAGGATGAGATGTGTGCATATTCAAGCCTTTTGAATTGTTTTTTTTTTTTTTTTTTAATTGGGGCATTTTCTTACAATAATTATGGGTTACTATAGACTCTTAAAAACACTTATATTTACACAAACGAAACAACCTAAACATGCCAGTTCTACTAGATAATACACCTTTAGAGAAAAGAAACATGGCAAGAAAAACTCCTCAGGGTTCAGGATGCCCCACTCCCCACCAAGATTTATGCATTGTCCCCAATGCATGTCACACCAATGTACAAAACAAGGGAAGTGATCATACCTGCGATGCCCTAGGCATCAGTAGTAATGTACCTGATTACTCAGACTTCATCAAGTATCCACATACGTTGCCTTCAACTTTTTTCCTCCACTTTGAACTTATGAACTGCACCCCTAGCTTCTTTTCCAATTTTCTACTATGCTCCAGGGGTGGTGGTATAAAAATAATGAGACCAACTACTTCTTTGGATGTCGTTATTAGTTTCGCAGTACTTTGTCCCATGTGGAAATCAAAACAGAAACAAAAAGCAAAAACAAAAAGTAAAACTGGAAAATAGAACATTAACCTAAATAGAAAACTAGTGGATTCTTTCAAAACCATATTCCCCGGCAACGGCGCCATTTTTGATAACGTTCAAACATACTCCTTTTTACAGAATATGGACGATCGTTAGCAGTATATTTACCCAACTAAGAGTCGGGGTCGATCCCACAGGGAATAGGTTGAAACAACTTTACTAGTTATCCTATTTCGATCGTTGGTTCTATTTCCAGAAAACAAACAATGCGAAAGAGTAAAAATGGGGGGTTTTTGAACTAAGATCCTACTATGAGTATGAATGCAGATAAAATAAACTAAGGCTTAGACGGTCTAATGATAACCTAGGGTTGCAGTCCCCATGACATATAACTATTAAGCATTCAACGTCAGGTTTATTATTCTTTATATTGCATGCAAAATCTAGCGAGTTGGGTAACTTCTAGTTCACCTTTCGGTCCTTCTTAGAAGTATGTCATTCATCTCCTTTCGGGCTCAGAATGTTTTCGATACTAAGCCTCGCTCTGGATTTCAGAAAACTATCACCTCTCGGTCTCAAGTTCTTTTAGATACAAACTAATCCCCAAGCCTAAGTGTACCATCCCCTCTCGGGCTCAAGTGACTTAAACGTAGGTTGATTGCCCCTATCTACTGTTGTAATTCCCTTTTCCTAATCATTAATTTCCTTTCGGACAACTAACGAATACGGGCGAGTTCTCAATGCGTGCACTCATCAAGAAAGACTTTTAAGCAAAGGAAATCACAATACTTACAATACAAGTCTCAATTAAACCTTTCGTTTTGCCTATTTTATTAAGTCGTCATGGTTCCCACAACCCTAGTTGTGGGTCTAGATTATTGAACTTGCAAGGTTTGGAACAAGAATCATCATGTAATCCAGGTTAGAAATCACTTGCAAGGGAGAAGAAATCAATTCTTAATTCACACGCCACAACGCAAAGCAAACAAGAATTAAAAACTCAAAACGATAATCACAAACTCACAACTACCATTGTTGGCTTTTTGCTTACTGTCCAGCGTAGGTGTAGAAGAGAAAATCTGGAAAAAGTCTCTTCCAATAGTGTGTCCAGCAGCCCCCAATTGTGGGGTGCAAGATCCCCCTTTAGAAATAAAACCTAGCTCTATTTATAGTCTTAAAACAATCCTAAAACGAGTAGGAAAAGTAAACCTAAACTACGTAGGAAAAGAATCCTAATTGGACTTGGATTTCTTGTTGCAAACTGTCGCACGATCTGTGCCACGTCCCGTGTTCCTCCTCACGCTCCGTGACACGGCCCGTGTCAAGTTTAACGGGCCGTATGGCCTTCCGTCTGGCTTTGTTTTCTCGCCGCCTAGGTGCCTTGTACGAGCATCTTCACGGTCCGTGAAGATCACTACGATCCGTGACAAGGATCGTGGTATTCGCCTTGTGCAAAACTGTCCAGCCTTCCTTCGTGCTTCTTTACGACGCTGGGCCTCACACGTACCATCACACGGTCCGTGTGATGCTACACGGCCCGTGGGGTGGTCCGTGTAGTGTCACTTCACCGCGATTTGGACGTTTTTCTCATGCAATTCCTTCATTAGCCCATGCCTTCGTTATTTTCCTGAACAACATCAAAATACACCTATTAAACTAACAAAAGCGCTTAAGAACTCACAATAATTCTATGTATTAAGCGTCGAAAAAGTTGTATTTTCATGACTCATCAGTCAATGGGTCCTCATCCGGCTTAGACCCATGAAATTCTATAGGGTTCATCCGCATGAAGTGACGTACCGTGGCAGCCAGAGTGGGTACTTAGTGAGAAATGATTGTCTCCCGGTTGGATTGATTGGCCAATGCTTGGGCAAACAAAGTAAAGAGGGCTCGGAACTCCACTTTGGACACTCCATCATCATGTTCCTGTGGAGGAAGTTGTTGTTTGGGAGTGATTCATTGATAGAGAGATCTTCTTGGTGGCATGATCTAAAAATATTAAAAAGGCTATCATTAGTTAATGGAAACCCTTATTCAACTCTAAGCTACAACATAAATGAGATAGAAGGTAAGACTTTCCTAAACCATCTCGTAGCCTCGCATTCGATATAGTGGCGCGCTTCATAACCTTGATGAGATTCTACAAAATAGGGTAAGCATGGACATCCGAGGAACATTTTAAAATCTTGTGCTCTGATATAATGTTTGTAACAACTGAACCTAGGGGGCTAGTTGTCACACGGTGAATGAAAGACCCGTGGGCACCTCACCCAAGACATCGTAGGCATCTCAAATATTCATGGGCATAAACACTTAAACATTCGTAAAATAAAGGAAAAATGGCTATGGGCCTTTTTAAGCAATAAAGCAACATTAAAAAGAAATAGGAATAACTGACCTACTTTGTCCATGAGCAGGCAAATTAATATATCGATGGGCAAAATCGGTAGTGGACTGTTTTAATCAAATAGAAAAGACTACATAATTATGAAACATCGAAAGTAAATGCCTCAAAAGGGCCATAAATACATCTCAAAAATAAATACAAGGTAGAAAAGAAAATGGTAGAGTCCTAAACTAAGGATTCACCACAAATAAAAGTGCTAGTCTCGAACGCTGAATATTAGCCATCAACTGGTGGAGGAGTGCCTATCTTTACATGGTTAAATCATGCGGGCAAGATGTGCATTAGTACGTTAAAATGTTTTAAGTATGACAGATCCAATGCATGAATGAAATTTTGATGCCATCATTCATAAATATAACGTAACATATAAGTCCACATGATATGAAACATATATAAAGTGAGCTTAAGAATGCGTAAGGAATATGGCTCGATATAAATAAGATTCAATGCATGAAGAAATCACATGTATTGGAAAATATATCATAGGATCAGAAACTTATGGGGGTAGACCTTAAATTATATATAAGACTATGTGTGTTACTACATGGAATCCAACATAGCCCTCTTCATTGCCACATGGAGACCACTTACCGAGTGAAGCTCCGTTGACTTCATGCATCTTAATAATATAAATTGCCGACATAGATCAACTAGCCTAACCTACATGGGCCCCTGTGGTGGCACATAGTTAGGGACTTTGAGGTTTAGCTTGAATGAGTCATGCCGAAAATAATGGAATGAATCTCAATCAGAAGTCCACTCGATGCTATGTCATCCCACAAAATATTTAATATATATCATGGAATCATAATTAGCAATCATAGGAGTAGCTCGAACTTTAGGAAACACCAAATGAGAATTTTTCTTTCATCTTAGGGACATTTCATAACATATTTAGGGCAATTGTCAACATGCTTATATCTTTGACAAATCAATACTTTAAAACTCAACTTTTAATGCCCTAATCATCATCATAAGTCATGCAAAGCTTTACTTGAAAACTAGGTGGGCTAGGCTTTTTAAATGGAACAATCATAAATCACATAAAACATGAGGAAATTTCTCTTTTAAGGACCAATGAAAATGCCTACACTTCAACATTATCAAAAATCATCAATGGGGTCATCATCAGTAGCTCAGGATATGCATATTCTTATTAAAATATCATAGGATATCATGAATTACACTTAATAACTTAAAACATCATGAAATCATCACAACATGCATAATATCTTAAAGGAATTTCTAGAAAAGTTAAATACTTAAAATGGAACTCTATGGGTGGAAGGGTACCCATAAATCAACTCACATAACTTATTAACCTTAAGAGAGAACGAATTTGAAGCCCTTGAGATGAAACTTGGAAACTCTAGCTTGCTTTATTTTTTCTACAGGGAGTTTTCCCCAAAAGAAAATTAAGAGTGGAAGAATGAGCGAACTAGGGCTTTAAGGCTTGTTTAGGGTCCCTTTTTTATCCCAAAATAACAGGGCATAGGGATAGAAATGAAGGAACTGACAAAACTACCACCCATTGAAACTGGAGGTTTTAACCTACGAAATTCCATTTACGGTTCGTAGGTCAAACCATAGGCCATAAGTCCTCTTCGTCCGATAACTTTTCTGAAATCATTGAAATTGATTCTTGCTTGGCTTAAAACCATGATACCATCTTACGGGCGGTCCTTTTTTCTATAGCTAGTGGTTGGACTCATCCAGTCCTTCCATACATAGTCATTTTTCTCATTTTCTTAGGCCCCATCTATGAAGGGACTCTATAGGTCATACCTACTTCCACGGGCCAGGCTGGTAACTTTAGATCCCCTTCCTAAAAACTCCAATTTCCTTCAAGTCAAGGTCCTCTACCTACGAACCTATCTATAGTACGTAAAACATTGTACGGGCCATCAAAAGGGTGTGTGGGTTACCATGCACTTGAAAACTTTTCTCCTTGCTGATTTTTAATGTTTAAGGATCGACCTACGGGCTGTAACTCCTTTTAAGGCCATAAGTTGACCTCATATAATGACTCTAGGTTATTTTCAGATAACCTTGTTGCACTCACAGGCTCCTAAACTTGTGGTCGTTTTGAAAAGGCTCTTCGATAATGTTTGCCTGAGGTGTAGAAGTACATTTTCAAAATTTTTAAAATCACGAAATATGCCCACTCTTGCCACAAACAGTGCATGGTATCTTATGTGTAACTTTTTGATTTTGTGCTTGATTATTTACGCCATTATTTTTCTTGGAAGGTCTACCATTCTTTTTCTTGAAAATTTTCTTCTTAGATTTCATAGAAATATTTTTTTTATGTTCAAGAATAGCATACTTAAAGTAACTAAATTACTTTATTGTCATATTGCTCTCTTCAAATTATAAAAGTGCATCTTGGCCCCTCGTCTCCTCTTTCATGCGGATTTTCTTTGTCAACATCTCAAGAGAGATTTTCTTTAGTTTGTGGCGCATAGTTTTTTAAATTTCTTCCATGAAGGTTAATGTTTATCAACTATGCCACAAACAATAAGGTTATCTCTAATTTTGACCTCCTCGGACCTGATCTCTCAAATGACCATCATTATAAATTCTTGAGTTTGGTCTACCACTGGTTTTTTTTTACCATTTAGAAATGAAAAAATTGTATAGTGGCATTGTAATATAATGAGTGTTTGGAGGTTAGAAATTGGTTATTTGGGTTAAAATAATATAAAACTGGCTTATGTAGCTTTTAGGTCAAGCAATTCACTATTTTTTTTTTAATTTTATCCAAAAGGATCCGTGATACTGGCGCATGGCGGACATGATTCAGGATCGCCAAAATCCTCTTTTGGCAAAAATATAGCCAAAGAGACTAAAATTGAATTTTTCTAAAAATGACCTATGGTGAAACTACTTTCTGTCGCTGACATGCTCCATTATTGCATTTGATTTTGAATTTTTAAGAGAGGGAGGGGGTACTTTAACTCTTTTTCCTATGCATCATTAAATGACCTAGACGATTTTTTGGACTAAATCTCATCCTTTAAATTACTCTTAACCCCAAGTTAACTCATCCTTTCACAATTCAAACATTGAAAAAAATTCTCCCTACAAAATGTTCTCAGAGCCCCATTAAAGCCATTTCAAGTAACTCTTCCAAATTCCCTATTAAAGTCAAAGAACTTCTCTATCTTCTCCTAATTTATTATTCAAGGTATGTGAATCTACATCCATGGAATCCTTTCTTCTATAGAGCTCCTTCAATTTCTCAATTTTTTTAGTATATAATTTTATTGGTTTTCTCAACTTCTACTCAATTTCTTCGATTATGCTTTAGATTATTATCATTATTCTATTTTAGTATGAAATTATGTTAAATTGCATGAAATTGATTATTTTCTTATGAAATGTCTACAAATTCTATCTAGCGTTCATGATCCCATAATGGATCTTATTCAATTAATATTCAATTACATGAATTATTTTTCAATTATTATTTATTTACAAAATTAAGCATGATCTATTATCTAATTGCATGATTATGATGATTTAAAAGTAATTTTATACAAAGATTTCTAGGGTTTATTGTCATGACCCATAACAGATCGAAACTAAAGAAAGATAAATAAAGAGGAAACAAACTCATAAGATATAAGAAATCTCCCAAAACCTGGAGTCATGAGTACCAGAGCATCTAAAATAGTACCGAAGGGTAAATACAACTAGCTCACAAGGAAATACAATACTATATCATAATATCTAATATGTAGCCTAAGAAAAAATAAATAAAAGAGGATCTAAAGATCAATGGTGTCTCGGAGTCTGAGCCTCACTGTTGAGGTCTGGAAGGTAACAATAGCACTCAGATGGAAAGATCATCCCGGTGCATGATCTGTAGGTAAGAAACAAAGTAAATATGAGTACTTCGAAACGTACTAAGTAGGTTCAAACGACTCGGTAAAAGAAATCGAACAAGTAGATAATAATGAAGAACCCTATTCCTACATCCAAAAAGGTTAGCACAAGATGATAATATATACCATAGTAATGAGCTAAAATGACCTCAAGAATCCATGATGTCATATAACCTCAATAATAAATATAGTGCACAACTAATCATGCCAAATACCAAGGGTGTTACAGCCTTGCCAACTGCCCGTGGTCACGTAATATCAGTGTGACATAATCTTGCCACTTTCCCGAGGTCAAGTAATAATATGATGCACAGTCCTTGCCACCTACTCGTGGTCAAGATATGTGAAGTATGAATCTCTCCCTTGCCTCTTGTCCAGGTCAGGGGGTGGTTCAAACGTAAGTAATGATGCCCTTGCCACCTACTCAGGTCGAGATATGTTACAAGCCACACAAAAAAGATACATATCAATAGTGCGACCCAATTATGCATGTATACATGTAAATATCACCACAACAGGAATACTAAGGCATGAAACTCATCGAGATCATATACACCCAAGGAATAATATGAAGTGTCGCAACTAATACCCAAACCATCATTATATTTTAGATCATCATAATTATATAAATAATCAAGAGTGTCAACCACATCGGACCTAACTCGTCCACAATATGCAAGAATATCAATATTATGGACCTAACTCGTCCCAAATATGCAAGTATGACCATGATACCAGACCTGACTCATCCCAAATATAAAAATATAACAATGATACAGGACCTATCTGGACCCAAATATACAAGTATGTCTATAATACTGGAAACGTTTAGTCACAAGACTCATTTAGTCACATTCTATCTCAAGGCGTTATCAATGCCTCATAATTCAACTCAGTTCATTAATAGGATCAAGATTATACCACAATTCAGCTCAACTAGAATTTCTTTCCATCATCATTTCAATACAACAACTCAACTGCACAATATCCATCTAAAATCTCTCAATCATCACATGACAAGATCAATAACTCAAATCCAATCCCAAGAGGTTAGCCGAACCTAACTCGATGCCGAAACCGCACTCGGACAAGCTTTCAATTAGCTCAAGCATCCAAATGGTCCATAGATCGATTAACGACTATAAAAAATGGATACAACATATCAAGAGGTGCATTTTGATACCCATATTGGCATATTTAAGGCTTAGGAGGAAAATAGTCAAAATTAGGGCTATAATTTGGAAGTCTCAAATCTGAAAAATTTACTCCAAAAGCAGATTTGAGACAAAAAAATGGAGTTCATGGGTGAAAATCCCAATAAAATCGAGTTCAAATTGATGTAAAAATTGTTATGTAAAGTGTCAAAATCATAGACCAAAAATCCCCTAGTTTGGACATTCTAAATCAAGAAATTCAAATCAAAATCAAGATAAAAACCACGGAGTGAAAATGTGAGTTTTACGTCTTTAAAAGTGACACAGTAAAAATATACTGCCCAAAGACGGATAATTATCCATGATCATGGAGAAGAAAATCCCCCATACCTTGCGAAGGTGGAGGTTTGGCCGTGAAGGCGGAGAACCAAATGGGGTTGCACCAAATGCCCCAACACCAACAATTGACAAAACTCAAAACGGACCCCCGGAACTCATCCGAACTCATAATTTCACAAACTTTATATGTATCCACACCAAAAAAAGTAATTCGCACTCAACAGAATCATTAGAAATTAGTTTAAAGGCCTTCTCAAAATATTTACTTATTCAAGTCAATAAAACTAGTTTAAAACTCAAAATACTAAACTGCCTCGAAAATTTTAAAAGTTATGACGAGACCATTTTTAGCGTAAGTTTCACCATATGATCTATTGGAACTGTTGAAATTCTGATATGAGCTTCCAAACTCCAATTGTTGACCAAAGTTAAACTTTGGTTCCGAAAAGGACTAAAATCACAACTTTGGGCCTAAAAACCTCATTTTAACTCCAAATTAAGTTCTGCAACTTCCTGTAGCTATGTTTTGACATTCCAGAGCTAATGGAATCGGTGGATCCCCAATCTGACCTCCAAAACTCAGAACCACACAAAAACTCACTTTTTCAACAACTTAAGCTTTCAAACAGACCAAAATTCATATTTTCAACTTTTAAAACTCAGGATTTCAATTCTAACCATTCAAATAGTTTAAAGTTGGCCCAAAGCAACTTACGAAAGTGTAAAATAATATTCTCACAGATAAAGCCAAAAATGACCAACTAGGTCATTGCTTCATTCACCACTAAAAAGATTGTTCGTCCTTGAATATAAGGAATAGAGGAGTACATGAAGACTCAAAAAGGCTGGGATATCTAGCCCCCATGTCAAACTCCAACACCTAAGTTCCCTTATGAACAGAACGGTGCCACCACTGAACCTTCAGAAAAGGTATATCCTTGGATCTCAATATCCGGACCGACCTGTCAAATAGGGCTATAGGCTCTTCTTCAAATGAAAAATCTGGACCCAACTCTACAGATTCATAAGGAATCACATGGGACTCATTTGGAATGTACCTACTGAGCATAGAAACACGAAAATAGGATGAACCAAAGATAATCTCGGTGGTAAAGGCAACTCATAGGCTACCTCGCCAACTCTCCTCAAAATCTCAAAAGGGACAATGAATCTGGACTAAGCTTGCCCCTCTTCCCGAATCTCATCACACCCTTTATAGGTGAAACCTTTGCCAAACACTATCACAAATAGAGAACTCAAGAGGCCTAACCCTCTTATCAGCATAACTCTTTTGGCGACTCTGGGCTGTCAAAAGTCTACTCTGAATTAGTCGGACCCGGTCCATGGTATGTTGAAGAAAATTAACACCCAACACCTCACCCGACCCTGAATCAAACAATCTAGAGTGTTATCTACATCTCTGGCCTTACAAGGCCTCAAATAGTGCCATTATGGATGCTGGAATGGTAACTATTGTTATATGCAAAATCTGCCAATGGTAAGTGCTTGTCCCAACAAGCCCCAAAGTAAAAAATACATGCCCTAAGCATGTCCTCCAACACTTGAATGGTGTGCTCTGACTGACCATCATTCTTACGGTGAAAAGCTGGACTAAAAGCCACTCTAGTACCTAAACCACGCTATAAAGCCCGCCAAAAGTGAGAAGTAAACACCCCTCTATTTGGTACTGTAGACACTAACACACCATGCAATCTTACAATGTCTCAGATATACAATCTTGCCAACTACTCCGCACTGTCGTTAGTCTTCACTCGTATGAAGTGTGTGGACTTGGTCAATCGATAAACAACAACCCAAACAAAATCAAACTTTCCCAAGGCCATGGAAAAATCTGTGACAAAGTCCATAGTCACTCTCTCCTACTTCTATTAGGGAATGGGCATCCTTTGTCTCGATCTACCAGGCTTTTGATGCTCATACTTCACCTATTGACAAATCAAACACTTGGCCACAAACACCGCTTTGTCTCTCCTTATGCAAACCCACCAATAATGTTGTCTAAGATCATGATACACTTTAGCCATGCCCGGATGGATAGAATATCTAGTACAATGGGCCTCCTCTAATATAAATCTCACCCAATCCCCAACTTTAGGCACACAAACTCTACCATTAACCATCAACACACCATCAGCATCAATAATAGCCACCTTGGATTTACCTCTCAAAACTTTATTCAAAATCATGCATAATCTGGGGTCCTCGAACAGGTGAGCATATATCTGATCGAGCAAGGAAGATCTAGCCTCAACAAATACCAAAATACTCTGAGGAGGAGAAATGTCCAAATGGACCATCTGCCTAACTAGTGAGTGAACCTCTAGAGCTAAGGGCCTTTCCTTAGCCTTCATAAATGCCAAACTGCCCATACTAGTAGCCTTCAAGCTTAAAGCATCTACCACTACATTGGCCTTCCCAGTGTGATAGAGAATAGAGATATCATAGTCGTTAAGCAACTCCAACCACCTACGTTATCTCATGTTCAGGTTAGGCAGTGCAAGATGTATTTGAGACTCCGATAATCGGTAAAGATATCACAATGTACCCCATAAAGATAATGTCGCCACAATTTCAACACAGACACAATTGCAACCAACTCCAAGTTATGGGTAGGGTAGTTCTTCTCATGCACCTTCAACTGTCTAGAAGCATAGGCTATCACTTTCCCTTTTTCCATCAATACACCACCAAAACCCACACCTGAAACATCAAAATATACCACAAATGGGACTCCCTCCTAAGGTAAAGAAAAAATAGGTGCTGAAGTTAATAAATCTTTGAGCTTTTGGAAGCTCATCTCACAATCATCTGACTACTGGAATGCAACAGCCTTTTGAGTCAATCTAGTCATCGAGGCTTCTATAGATGTGAAAAATTGACCAAAACGCCAATAATACCATGCTAAATCAAGAAAAGCTTGAACCTTAGTCATAAAAGTAGGCCTAGCTCAATCAGAAACAGCTGCTACCTTGGCCGGATTGACCATAATACCCTCTTTTGACACAACATGGCCAAGAAATGCAAAACACTCAAGCAAAAACATGCACTTTGAGAACTTTGAATACAACTTCTCTTCCCTCAATCTCTGAAGTACAGTCCTCACATGTTGAACATGATTTGCCTTACTCTTAGAATAAACCAAGATATCATCTATGAACACAATAACAAAGATGTCTAAATGAGGCCAGAACACTCAGTTCATCAACTCCAAAAAAGTTGCTGGGGCATTAGTCAACCCGAATGACATAACCACAAACTCATAATGCCCATAATGGGTCCCGAATGCTGTCTTTGGGATATCATACTCTTGAACTCTCAACTGATGGTAACAAGACTTCAAGTTAATCTTTGAGAATACTGAGGAACCGTGCAAATGATCAAAAAGATCATCAATGCGAGGCAATAAATATTTGTTTTTTATTGTCACTTTATTAAGATGATGATAGTCCATACACATACGCATAGTGCCATCTTTCTTCTTCATGAACAATACAGGAGCACCCCAGGGAGATACATTCAAATGAATAAGGCCTTTCTTTAACAAATCTTCCAACTATTCCTTCAACTCCTTCAAATCAGCCGGAGCCATTTAATAAGGAGTAATAGATATGGGCTTAGTGCCCGGCTCTACATTAAAAACAAAGTCAATATCATGATCCGGAGGAACGCTAAGCAAATTAGTCAGAAATACATCCATAAACACACTAGCAACCCTGGTAGTCTCCAATGATGGAGACTCTTGAGAAACGACTCGAACATGAGCTAAATATGCCAAACACCCCTTCCCCATCAATCACAAGCATGCATATAAGAAATAACACCATTAGGATAGGAACTAGGTGCTCCAATCCACATCAACTGAGACAAATCAGAGCAATATAAGGTGATAACTAGTCCATACACAATATCACATCAACATCTACCATGTCCAACAATATCAGATCAGCAACAATATCTCTCCCCATAAAAGACAGAACAAAAACTTAATAAACCTGATTCACCACTAAAGAGTCACCTAGTGGGGTGGAAACACAAATAGGCTCGATAAGTGGTTCACACATAATATCAATATCAGAAGCAAAATATGCCGACGCATATGAATAAGTAGGGCTTGAATTAGATGAAACTAAAGATGAACGATGGCTAATTGGAACCATACCATGATAACTACATTAGAAGCCTCTATCTCGGCCCTGTTAGGAACAACACAACAAACTCTACGACCACCACTAGCCTATGGGCCTCCACGGGCACCATCTCTCCCTATATTATAACCTCCTCTAGCACCATCCCTCATGCCCTAAGAGGTATCTCTGGCTGCTGCCTGAGATCCTAAAGCCTTAGTAGGAAACACCCGATGTGGACAACAATTGGCGAAGTGCCCAATCTCATAAAAAGCATAACAAGCCTTGGGGTCTCGCCCCTGAGATGACTACTGATAAACCACCACGGCTGGGAGCACTACCCACCTAAGTAGATCTGGATCTATCAATACTATCAGATGCTAGAAGAGCTACCTGAACCGCCCGACCTTGATGGCTCTATCTCTGAATCTTTCAATCTCATAGCGGGTGTCCACTAAACTGTCTATGCCGACAGAACCACTTCCCAACACCCTGTCTATCCTTCTTGATACGCTCTATCATGCAAGCATGATCCACAAAACTTTGGAAAGTACCTCCAGTTAACACCAATGAAGTTGTAGCTTTCTAAAGATACCTTGCCAAGCCCTTGGCAAAATGTTAAATCCTCTCGAACTCAGTAGGAATGTTAGACAAGGCATGTCTGGATAAGCCATGAATCCATCCTCATAGTCAGAAACAGACATAGATCCCTACTGTAGCCTATCAAACTCATCTTGGCGGCTGTCTCGGAAGCTATAGGGAACAAATCTCTCTAAAATCTCTCAGCGAACTATCCCTAGGTCATCGTTCGTGATCTAATAGGTTGACAAGCTACAACTAACCTCCACCACTCCTTGGCAATGCCAGTGAACTAACATGAAGTGTAGGCAACCCCATGCGGTAAGAATAGTCAGGTTATATTAACAATCCTAACACTCTTATAAAAACTCATAAGCTCTATAACTAGGAATGCCATCAAATCATGGCAGAGCCAACTGTACGAACCTCTCAAAACTCTTCTGCTCCAGACTTGGCTTGGCTAGCAGAAGATGGTCGCACAATAAATAAAGGAGGTTCAATAGATGGAGCAACACCCAAACTCTGAAATTGAATACCTAAACTTAGTCTAGATGCCTGAAGTAGAGTAATAAAAGTCGCAGGAGGATCTACTAGAGCTGAAGAAGGACCCACATGAATCATAGTCAGCTCCGGTGGAGCACTAGAAGGAGCAACCAGTGTGGTAGAAATTAGTATCTCAACAATAGCTGTGTTTGAGGAGCTCCCTTCAAATTAGTCAATAACCTCATAAACAGCTCTTGAGCTAACGGTGTAGGGGATGGAGCTAAAGGAGGTTGAATAGGATCAGTTGGCACCTTTGGCACCATAGTAGGCTCTGAAGAAGCCGATCGAGTCTTTACGTTAGAGTGAGCTACCCCTTAGAAATCCTTCGGTCCCTGGCCCTATCACGAGTTCTACCTCAACCTTGAGTGGGAGTCACATCGGTTGACTCAGGCTCCCTACTGAGTGACATGATCAAGTAATCAACATCTACACAAAAGAAGTAGATTAGACATTTTCAAATTGGGTAATATAAAGGAACGCACGAATGGAATCAAGATGCAAAAAATCTTTCCTAAAAAGTATCCCATAGCCTCCTAAAGATGGGTATGGATGTCTACAAACCAATCTGCGAGACTCTACTAGACACCTTGCTCTTGACTCATAAACCCAACTAACCTAGAGCTCTGATACTAAACGTGTCATGACCTAAAACAGATTGCAGCTAATTAAAGATAAATAAAGTGAAAACAAACTCATAAAATATAAGAAATCTCCCAAAACCTGTGGTCATCAGTACAAGAGCATCTAAAACAATACTAAAGGGTAAATACAAATATCTCATGAGTAAATACAATACTATCTCATAATTCTTATACATAGTATGAGAGAAGAGAAATAAAAGAGGATCTAATGATCCATGGTGACTTGGAGTCCAAGCCTCATCGCTGAGATTTGGAAGGTAACAGTAACACTCGGATGGAAAGATCAACTACCCTATATTATACCCTGTGTATGTACTGCAGGGAGGAAACAAAGTAGGGGTGAGTACACCAAAATGTACCCATAAGGTTCAACCAACTGCGTAAGAAAATCAAATAAGTATGTAATAACAAAGAACCCTATCCCTGCATCCAAAAAGGTTAGCAGAAGATGATAATATATACCATAGTAACAAGTTAAAATGTGCTCAAGAATCAATGAAGTCATATAACCACAATAAGAATATAGTGCATAACTAATCATGCAAAATACCAAGGGTGTTACAGCTCTGCCTCCTGCGCATGGCCAAGTAATATCAGTATGCCATAATCTTGTCACCTGCCCGTAGTCGAGTAATAATATGATGCCAAGTTCTTGGCACCTACCCGTGGTAAAGATATGTGAAGTTTGAATCTCGCCCTTGCCTCCTGTAAAGGTCCGGGGTGGTTCCAACGTGAATAATAATCCCCTTTCCTCCTACTCAGGTCAAGGGATATTATAAGCCACACACAATAGATATAAATCAATAGTGTAAGCCATGCACGTAGACATATATGTAGCACCACAACTGGGATACTAAGGCATGAAACTCATATTGATCATGTACACCCAAGGAATAATATCAAGTGATGCAGCTAACGCTCAAACCATCATCATATTTTAGATCATCATAATTATATCAATAACCGAGAATATCAACTACATCGGACCTAACTTGTTCCAAGTATGGAAGAATATAAATATTATGGACCTAACCCATCCCATATATGCAAGTATGAGCATGATACTGGACCTAACGCATCCCAAATATAAAATATATTTATAATACTCGACCTATCTCGACCCAAAATACAAATATATCTATTATTTCGGACCTTACACATCCCAATTCGCCTCACAAGACTCATTTAGTCACATTCCATCTCAAGTCCTCATCAATTCCTCATCAACTCAATTCATCAATATGATCAAGATTATGCGATAACTTAGCTCAATCAGAATCCTTTTTCATAATCATTTCAACACAACAACACAATTGCATAATTATCCATCTAAATCTCGTAATTATCATATGACAAGAACAGTAACTCAAATCCAGTCCCACATGGTAAGCCGAACCTACCTCAATGCCGAAACATACTCCAACAAGCTTTCAATCAACTTAAGCCTCCAAATGATTTGTGGATCGAGCAATCACTATAAAAAATGGATACTACGCATCAAGTGGTGCATTTTGATACCTATATTAGCATATTTTAGGCTTAGGGAAAATGGTAAAAATTAGAGCTAAAATTTCAAAGTGTCAAATATGAAAATTGAATTCAAAATTGGATTCTACACGAAAGATAGAGTTCATTGGTGATAACCCCACTAAAATCGAGTTCAAATCGATAGAGAAATCACCATTTAAAGTTTCAAGACCATAGACCAAAAATCCCCAATTTTGGACATTCAAAATCATGAAATTCAAGTCATAATCAAGATAAATACTATGAAAAATAATCAAAAGCATGTTAAAAGCGCTTACCCAAAAGATTTCTCTGAATATTCTCTTCAAAAATCGTTTCTCAAAGTTTGAAATATTGAAAATGGGGTGAAAATGGGGGTTTTATGTCTTTAAAACTGAATCAACAAAAATACACTTTGCGAAGGTGGATAATTATCCGTGATCGCGGAGAAGAAAATGCCCTATACCTCTGCAAAGACGGAGAACAAAATGGGGCTGCACCAGAAACCCCCATACCAGCAATTGCAAAAACTCAAAATGGGCCCTCGGAAGTCATCCGAACTAAGAATTTCATAAACTTAATATATATTCATACCAGAAAAAGCAATCCAAACTCAATAGAATCATCAGAAATTAATTTTAAGGCCTTCTTTCCATATTAACCGATTCAAGTCAATAAAACTAGTTTAAAACTCAAAATATCAAAACTGCCCTTAGAAACTCCAAAAATTATGACGAGGCCATTTTTAGAGTAAGTTTCACCATCTAGAACTATTGGAACTGTCGAATTTCCGATCTGAGCTTCCAAACTCTGAATGTTTCCCAAAGTCAAATTTCACAACTTTGGGTCTATAAACCTCATTTTAACTCCAAATTCAGTTCTGTATCTTCCTATAGTTCAGTTTCAACATTCCGGAGATAATGGAATTGACTGATCCCCAATCTGACCTCCAAAAATTTGAATGACACAAAAATTCATTTTTTTTCAACAACTTAAGTTTTCAACAAGACCAAAACTCATTTTAAACTTTTAAAACTCAATATTTCAGTTCTAACTATTCAAATAGTTCAAAATAGGCGTAAAGCAACTTATGAGAGGGTAAAAGAATAATCTTTGATTAACTATGATCATGAATGATAGGGGCTTCTTCAAGGTTTATGAAAGTAATTCAATGATGTTTTTATGAAGTTCCTCAATGATGAATGAATGTTGGTGATAAGGACAATATTCATCTAATCATGCATTCATGTTTGAAAAGAAAAATTCTCACACTGATAAATGACCCAAGGTTTTTACGAGCTACTCTTATGAATGACGATTTTCAATGACTCAAAACTATGATGAATTTGTGATTGACTATGATACTATGATTTATTATTTCATGGGATTTGACTCAACATCGAGAAGGCTTGAGGTGGGCTTCAGTTAGAAAGCCGCATATTTACTTTGAAAATAAATTCTAGTAGAAACCTATCGTTAAAAACTCTATGCCACCATAGGTTGCCTTTTTAGGCTAGCATAGTGGATCCACATTCTGCATCCGACTTTTTAATGAATGAATGAATGTACTACAATGGAGTCTACCTTAGCAAGTAGTCTTCCTCTTTCTCAATGTATGAGTTACATTGAATTTCATGTAGTAGCTTACATGGTATTATTGTCTGTTATAGTATTCTTTCACAATATAATGGTGCTTCTTTAAGCTTTATATGAATTTAATGCTTACACCACACAGCCTATGATCATGTTTTACTTCAAATTTTATTTCATGCCTATATATTGTGGTCTTGTATCCTATGGCTCATGCATCACTTCATTTATGTTATATGTACTTATATTTATGCATATCATGCATTGCTCACATACTTAGTACATTCCCAACATACTAACTCACATTTTCTCTATATTGTTAAAAATATAGGGTCAAGTGTTTATTCTTCCATCTGAGGTGATCTTATAAAGACCGAGGAAGAAGATTGGTATGCCATCCTCTTCGAGGGCAAGTCAGATGATACAATACCTTATGTTGTCCAACTTCTATTGGTATTCTAAAATTATGTCATTTTACTAATATTGAGGGTGAGCTAAGAATAAGTCCATAGTCCCCACCTATGCTATGTTTAGTGGCATGTTGGATGGTGTGTAAATAGTCTATGATCTCTCCCTTTGGACTAAGTTGTTCTTTCCCTTGTGATGTTGTTATGAGGCCATGCCCCCTTTATCTTATAGTTTTTGATGATGCTTTTATTTCCTTATGAATGTTTGATGATACATTAAGATGACTTGGTTATGGTTCTTTGGCATTCCAATCATTGTCTCACACCTGGGGCCTTGCTTTGATCGTGATATGTATATTTTTTCATTCTAGCTTCTTTTGTATCATAATTACTTATATTTCTTTAAAAGAATTCTTTGCACTAGAATAAGTTCTATCATAATAATCATAAAAACTATTGGATAGACAATTTAGAATATAATATCGATACCTATAGAAATAATAATTATATTCTCCACTTTCTCTTGATGAAAAATAAGTTTATCATTATCCATGGAAAGAATGTCAACTTTATTAGGATTCTTCTTTGCTAACACATAAAAAACTTTGAGAAGACTTAACTAGAAAAGTATGTTACCTTTCTATCTCTTGAAATGATTACTATTGAATCAAAATGGCTTTTTAAGATCTCTCATCTTGACATCCACAGATTTTTCAATTATAGTCATTTTGAATCTCCTCAAGTTATTGGTGAAAATTATAAAAAAGAATTACAAAAAAAATTAGAAAGTAAAGTAGAGAAAAGTAAGTCCCTTCTGGCTGAAGCTTAGATATCTCACTCTCTTTAAGGAGATTCAAACCCCACTGCAACAAAACTTTTCACCAATCCAGAAGTAATCTTCTTGACTTATCCTCACTAGGACACAATAGCCAAATCACAAATTGCAACTAAACAAACTTTAGAAAAGAGTTATGTCTCAAGCTCCGTAAAAAAGAACACCTCTCTTCTTCTAATAAGTACCCTCGTTTTTGCTAACTTTTATGCGCTCTATATTTTTTTAAATTGTATTTCAAAACAAAAAAAGACCATCACTATTTATAGGTGAGGAAATCTTTCACTCAATAAACAGGAGGATAATGAGGTAGTAACTAGAGAGGATAAATGGCCCTAGAGGTTACATAAGTTATATAATATAATGGAGGAATAAAGAAAGAAATAAAGAGAATAAAACCACATGCCGCCAATAGCTAAGAGATGCTACAAGGAATGAATTTGTAACATAAGCTCTTACTCCAAGTAGGATTAACGCTAGAAATGAATCTCACTAGTGGGATTCCATAACTACTAACATTCTGTAGCTTTCACTAAGGTAAAATGACAATTAAGTCTATGACATAGTGAGACTACAATGACCTGAGTGGTCATTTTTGAGGTTGTCCATAAAAATTACCGTTTTGTCCTTTTGTAAGTTACTTTGGACCTATTTAGGGCTATTAGTATTGTTGGAACTGAAATTTTGAGTTTTAAAAGTGAAAAATTTGAGTTTTGGCATTTTTGGATGCTTAAGTTGTTGAAAAAATGAGTTTTTTACCATTCTATGTTTTGGGTGTTGGATCAAAAATCTGTTGATTTCATTAGCTTTGGAACGTCAAATCCGGTCTATGAGAAGTTATTAAACTGAATTCGGAGTTAAAATGAGGTTTTTAGGCTTAAAGTTTCATTTTTAGTTGATTTTTTTTCCAAAGTGTTACTTTAGTCAACATTTGGAGTTAGGATCATCAGATCAAAATTCCGACAATTTCAGTAGTTCTAGATAGTGAAACTAACTCTAGAAATGGTTTATGCATAGTTTTTAGAGTTCTCGAGAGTAGTTTTTTTTTTTTGAGTTTTAAACTTGTTTATTTGACTTGCATCTGTAAATGTGACGAGGAGGCCTAAAAATTAATATTTGATGATACAATTGAAACTAGATCCCTATTTTTGGTATGAACACATGTCTAGTTTGTAAAATTTGGGTTTTGGATGAGTTCATAAGGTCCGTTCCATGTTTTGGACTTAGTTGTGGGTTGCTAATATATCTATTTTTTTGTGCTATCAAGGTTCTTCTCTGCTTTTGCGGAGAAGACTCCGTGTTCACGGAGGTCCAACCCGCATTCGTTGAGTATTGGTTATATCTTCACCACGTATGCACCAACCCATCCATGTTCGTGGAGTAGTGGCTGCTGAACCCCTTTTTTCTTCTCTGCGTTCGTGGAGAGTATTTTCATTGATAAATTATTAAAATCCAAGAGCCTCTATTTTACAAAACTCCAAGCTTTTCAGGAGATTTTGACGAGGATTTTCATGAGAATATTTTGGGTAAATGTTTCTAACATTGTTTTTGTTAATTTCCTTGAATATTATCTTGATTTTGCCTTGAATTTCCTGATTTTTTATTTAAAATTTGAGATTTTTGGTCTATGATTTTGAAACTTTAAATGGTGATTTCTCATTCGATTTGAACTTAATTTTAGTGAGATTTTCACCCACGGACTCAATTTTCGTGTAGAACCTAATTTTAAAGTCAATTCGGTAATTTGGGAACTTTGCATTTTAGCCCTAATTTTGACCTTTTTGCCCCTAAGACTAATTCGTGCCAATATGGGTATTAAAATTCATCTCTTGACACATAGTATCTATTTTTGATGGAAATTGCCCGATTCGGGGGGGTTGTTTTGAGGCTTGAGTTGATTGAAAGCTTATCCGAGTGTCATTTCAACATTTAGGTACGTTCGATTAACCTTTTTAGGATTGGATTTGAATTATTGGATATGTTCATGTGATAATTGTAAGATATAGATTTATTCATGAGGATTAGGATTGTTATTGTAGAATTGCGATGGAAACGTGATATTTGTTATGCTAAAATATGAGTAATTTGTGCTTTTATTGATAATTTGTGATGAAATATATAGAATTGAGATATATTGGGTATTAATGTGATAATATGAGGTTTGGGATACCATTTGGGAAAATTATATGATAAATTGATGATAATAGTGCTACCGTTGAGATTTATAAGTATATTTTCGGACTTGAAGAGACCGGTGTTCAGTTGATATCTCGTTCTTTTGCAAGAGAGTGATGATTTGAGACTTGTTGATGACCTTGTGGTACTATTCGATGCACTTGACATAGTATTTTTATGTCATGGCTATTGCATCCATCGTTTATCATTTTCTTTCATTGATGTTGTATATACTTGAGTAAGGTCATTGACATGCATACATCTCCTGTTACATTTGTACTACCTGAGATATTGCTATACTTGAGCTATTCCTATATAGGGCCTGTGACTCCTTGAGATACATTTGGGATTCATGCGTATGTCTTGGGACGAGTGAGGTCTGGTATTGTTTGCACACTTGACTGTTAATTTCATTGTGATGATCTGAGACATGATAGCAGTTTGTGGCACTAACTGAGGCACTAGTTATTCTTCTCTGTGACTCTAGGATGATTATGTATCGGTATTCTTGTCATGAAATTATGACATACACCAATTTTCGACATTGGCAAGCATTCATCTCTTATAGCATTTGTGTGATTAGCTACCCCGAGAGTTGATAGTACCCCTGGTGATAGTGCTTATGACTTCTTATCTGAGTATCATGATCGGCTGTGTAATTTGGCCATCCTTGATTCCCGTGGAGTTGCTTAGACCTCGTACCAACTGGCCGGACTAGCTAAGGAGTGGAGTAGGTCGGTATTGGCTCATAGACTAGTTGGATCTCCAATTATGACCTGGGAGCCATTTACAGAGATAATCCTAGTGAGGTTCATGCCATACAGCCTCTGAGATAGTCGGCGTGATGAGTTCGAGAGTTGTCAATAGGATTTTATGTCAGTTTTGGACTATGAGTCTAGATTTTATACATTATCTAAATATGCCTTGTCCCGCATTGGTCAAGACAAAATTACATCTCCCAATTAAGGTATAAGCACTTGATATTCAAATATAGAACCTAACAAAGGTTAGGGTCGATCCCATAAGGAATAAGGTCTAGACTTATAGTAATTAAAAGAAATTAGAATGAATTAATTGACTTATTTGCCAAAGAGGGGGGTTTTAATAAAAATCAATAACTAAACCTAAACTAATGTAAAATAACCAAGTGCAAGTGTTGTAAATTCAGTGAAAGAAGTAACTAGGGCATTGTAAATTCAGTGAAAGAAGTAACTAGGGCATTGTGTACCCAATGGATTCCTAACTCAGTTTAACCAGATAAGTGTACCCTATTCTAGTGTGTAGCATGCGGAACTAGTATTTTATGTTCACCTAGCCCTTTGATCAAGAAGCCAGGAAAATTTGACTACGTGGTTTGATCCATCTATAGGTGTTGAGTTACTAACCCTTACCTTGTCCTATAGTCCTTTGATCTGTTAAGGTTTGTTAGACGAGTGTAATCACATCGAATTCGGTTATTTTATCCCTTTTCACATTCATTTTCTTCTTGATCTAGTAAATAAGAATTAGGTGAGTTCTAACGTTTGCAACCGTTAAGGAGTATTCACAGCAAGGGATAAATAATACTGGTATGCACACTTTCCAAGGATTACGAATTATCCATTTTTTACTTCATTAGTTCTTCATGGTTCTTGAAACCCTAGTTGTGGATTTAGATACTTATGTATGTTGTAGATAAAAGAATTATGTTATGGATTTGAATAATAAAACACTTAGAACGATGAATTGATGAACACAAAATCCAAATTCTTCACGGAAATCAAAAGATCATAATTCAAAGATAATGTCAAAAGTAGTTCACAAGAATTCTCCAAGAACAAAGTAGTAATGTCATGTATCATGTTCTGGATACTCAAACTACTATCCATCTAACAAAATTTAAAAACCTATTTATAAGAAAAGGAAACTAAATCCTACCGAAATAGGAAAACTGGAATCGGGAATTTTGACGAACATAGTTACAGGCCGTAGATGCAATCACGGCTAGTGACTTGGCTTCATAGGCTGCATTCCTCAAAATATCTCTTCAATATATAAACCCTTCCTATGGACCGTCGTCTGACATACAACCCATAAGAAGTTTCATCTGGTATCTCTTCAGCATATATGCAAAGTTTCTGACCCTCAAGGCATGAACTCATGTACATGTCATCAAGTGGTGTATGATCTATTTAGTAACACATAATTACAACCTTTGAAAATTGGCCTTTCACTTGTTCTACCCCACGAAACCCTTCTACTTCTCGTGGAAGGAATCATGGTATAACGAACCTTATTTTTGGAGCCTTGAATACAAAAATGTTTGCTTGAATAATGACAGAAAGACTTGTTTATGGGGGTGACTTACGCCAGTAAGTGGACATACTGCCCATAGGTTCCATTCTTAAACATAGAACTTTAGGAGAGAGAAAAGTTTTTAAGTGTGGGGCAACCGACGGACCAAGTGACAACCCATAGAAATTCATACGGTCCGTGGGTACAACCATGAATGGAACTATCAAATATGAAGAAAATTTGGAGACTTCTGAAGGATGACCTATGCATTATAAGATGTCCCATAAACTTTGATACAACCCATAGGCTTCCCTGTGTAATTAGACCAAGGATAAGGTGAAAAAGGTTAAGTGTTGAAGGACTCTATGAGTTCAACCACGACCCGTATAAAATTATACGGCCCATAACAATGCCTCATAGATTTGGGTCCAACAAAGTTAGTTTTCAAGAATTTCAGATGTGTTATCATACAAGAGGGACTTATGGCTCGTGGATCAACTTACGACCCATAATTAGGGTTTCGTAGGTCAATTCTGGAAGTTTAAATGAGGGGCAGTTTTATCATTTTCGTCCTTTATATTCCTAAACTATGCCATAATGAGGATAGTAAATGGGCCCTAAATCATCCTTTAAGCCCTAAGAAGCCCCATCCTCTTCATTCTCTCAGGTCGAAGATTTTCTAAGGCAAAAAGGCTCTCAAGAACAATGCTAGGATTTCTAAGGTTTCTTCCTCAAAGGCTTCAAGTTCATTTCTCTCTAGTTTTCCCAGGGTATGTGAGTTCATTTCTTGGTATCCTTCCACCCATAAAGTTTGTTATCATGTATTTTACCTTTTCCTTAAGTTCCTTAAGATAATGTGCATGTTTATGATAATTCCATGATATTTATGTTATTTAATAATATTCATGAAGGGTTAATAACTAGTTTGCTATGTGTGTGTCACACACACACACACACACATATATATATATCACATTTTTGAATAAAATGATGATCATATGATGGTTTTTGATGTGATAAAGGTTGGACTTTTTTATCTTTCTTTAAAAGAGAAATGTTCTTATGACTTATGTGATTTATGATTGTTCCATGATAAAAGCTAAGACCACCTAGTTTGCACGTGAAGCTTTCTATGATTTATTATATGATTAGGGCATTAATGAAGAGCTTCAAGGTTAAGTTTATCAATGATATAAGTATGATGATAATTATCCTAAAGATGTTAAGATAGGTCCTGAAGATGAAAGGAAAATCCTCACTTGGTCCTTCCTAAGTTTCGAGCTACTCCTATTAATTGCTACTTATGATTCTAAGATATGTTTTAAAGAATCCGGTGGGATGAATTAGCACTGAGAGGACTAGAGATTGCGACTCATTCCGTTAGTTGAGGCATGGCCCCGTTAAAGTTAAATTTCAATGTCCCTAACTATGTACCACCATAGGAGCCTTTGTAGGCTAGGATAATTGATCCACATAGGGCCAAATGTTTTGAAAGATGCAATTTCAAAGTTACTAAGTTTTGATATATACATTTTCAAGCAGATTCCCCTTTTCCTAATGGAAGGAGTGTGTTGTACTTTTCCTAATGAAAGGAGTTCATTGGATTCCATGTAGTAGCTCACATGGTCTTATAGTCGATTAATGTCTACTCCCACAAGTGTTATGATCTTATGTTATGTTTTCATTATATCTGCTTTCTTATGTATTGTATCATATTGATCTTGAGCCACATTCCTTGTGAATGCTTAAGCTTAAGTTATGTTTCATTTATCATATGTACACTTATATATTAGGTTTAATAATGATGACACTAAAATTTCATCCATCCATTGCATCTAACATACATAGTGCATTCAAACATATAACGCATATTTTCCCTGCCTTATATGACCATGTTAGGACAGGCACTCCTCCACCGGCTCGTGGCTAGTACTCAACATTCAAGAGTAGCTATATTATACGTGGTAAGACATTAGTTCGGGATTCACCCAATTTTTCATTCTATCTTGTATCTTTTCTTTGATTTAAGATGATGTATTTGCAGCCCTTGTTAGGAGTTTACTTTCTATGTTGTACGATTTTAGACTTCTTTCTATTTGACGGAGATCAAGCGATACTGGTCCTACTTGCTTATGATGTTGTTGTTATGCTTATGGATAGCAAAAGGATTAACATATTTCCACTACTTTTAATGCTTCTTCATTGTCCAATCAGCCCTTATCCCATTTCCCTTAGTTTATTTGCAAATTATTTTCATTATATAGCTAGAATGCTTAAGATGGCTTGGGTAAAGTGCCTTCGGGTATCTCATTTGTCGTGTGGCGACTAGGCCCCTAGGTCGGATCGTTACAAACTTTGTATCGGAGCATGAGAATTTAAAATGTTCCTTGGATATCCATGTATACCCCGTAGAATAGAGTCTCAATCAAGGTTGTAAAGAGCACCACTATCTTGAGTAAGAGGCTACGAGACAGTTTCAGAAAGTCTTCCCTCCTTTCTTATTCATGTCGTGCCTTAGAGTTGAATAAGATTTTCCGTTAACTAACGATGTACTATTTCTTATTTGTAGATCATGCCTCCATGAAGAGCTCCCCAACAATGAGGCACTTCAAAACAACATGTCCCTCCACTCCAACAGGACGATGAAGTGTCTCATGCAGAATTTAGAGTTGCATTCACCCTATTAGCCAAAGCATTGCCCAATAAGGTCTAACGGGGGATAGCAGTACCTCCTCAAGTGCCTACTCCGGTCGCCAGAGTATGGGAGTTTATATACATAAACCCGCGCGGAGTTCCATAGGTCAAAGAAGAATGAGGACCCTATTAACTTCATAGAGGAGGCCTACTAGGTGGTTGCGGTGATGGGCATTCCATCAAAAGAGAAAGCTGGGTTATTGTCATATCAACTCAAAGGAGTCTCAATGATTTGCTACGAGCAATGGGCCCATGAGAGAGGCCATGGAGCGGGTCCTAAAATTTGATTTATTTTATCTCATAATTGGGTATTTCAAAAGTATAAAGGGGGTTAGTTGGGAGGAATTCAAGTGTGCCTTTTTGGACCGGTTCTTCCCAATCAAGCTTAGGGAGGAAGAGGTCCGAGAATTCATCAATTTGAAGCAAGGGACCATGGGCATAAGGGAGTATGCCCTCAAAATTCACCAAATTATCAATATATGCTCCATCTATGGTCGCGAATTCGAGGGCTTGCGTGAGCACGTTTATTTTCCGATGTCTCCAAGTTAGTCTCCAGGGAATGCAAGATAGTCATGTTGGTCAAGGAGATGGACATTTCCCGCTTGATGACGTACACAATGAAAATTGAAGAGGAGAAGTTTCGTAAGGGCAAGGGAGTCCAAGAGGGCTCGAGTTGAAGGTAGAAGTTACTCTCGCCAAAGGGGTGGCGGTCAAAAATTACAAGGTGGCCAAAAAGAAAGTGGGCGAAGATCCACCAACACTCCTTCCCCTTGGAAGGACAAGGGGGTGGCTCGTAATCCCCAAAGTCCAAATTGACCTAAGTGCGGGGGGGACTCACAAAGAAGAATGCCTAGCCGGGTCAAATACTTGCTTCACTTATGGGAAGCCTGGCCAACATGCTAAGGATTGCATGAGAAGAGGCACAAAGCCCCAAGGACAAATGGGTGAAGTCCAAGGCGCCCAAACAACCAACTAGTTTTATGCTCTTCATGGTCGCCAAGAGGTCGAGGTCTGCATACATTTTACCCTCCCCGAACTCCATTTGTGGAGAAGAAAAACTCAAAAATGTTTTTTGTTTTGCTCTCTCAAAATTTTCACAGGCTAAAACAATGGATTTTGATACTTCCATCAATCGTGAAGAAACTAGTAATGTAGATGTTCCTCCAGCCTATGTTTGCTTGAGAATTCTCTTGGTTGATCATGATACAACTTCTCTTTAAAACGTAGACACAATTTTTGAAGAGCATTCTTATAAAGGTACATTAATCTTATATTTATTTAAGTTTTCTCTCATATGTATTAAGATATAGTCTATAATTAAAAAAGTGAATTTCTGTGAAATTAATGGTTGATTTGTTTTGCTATACATGGACTTATATTTTAAATTTAAATTTTTTGGAGTAGATTTGAGTGTTGAAATTTAAGGAAGAAATTTATTGATTTTGTACTAATGATTTCAGTCAATTTTAACATGTGTTTCATGTATGACAGAGTGCAGGTACAATGAATAAATTATAATGACGTTGAATGAATTTGTTCGATTTATTTTTGTTTTGATAAATTAATGGTTGAACTTTCTTACTTATGATGCTTGCGAACATAACAAAATAGAGTCAAATTAAGTGGCTAAATTATTTATGTAATGGATGTTTGAGAACATATGTATTAGCATTTTCAACGTTTTTAGTTTGAACTGTCTAATAGGAACACTTCATCATGTGTTCAAATGCTCAATCGGAGTATGTCATAGTTCAAATGTCTAAAAATAATTGTTGGCAAGTTCAAGAGATTGTTGATATATTCAACCTTATGAAAATATATTCAGTTAACCGTCAAATTTATCAACATGCTAATTGAGTCGTTTAATTGAAAAAAATCAGTTGGATTCTCAGGCAAACTTGAATGATATTAGTCACCTAGTATCAATCAAATATCCCTTTCTATGCTTCCAATAGAGTAATACTTGTAGTCATGCCGTACTACCTTTATCCACATAATAACATATATAATTTTCTTGGGATATTTTCTGAGTTTGAATTTTGTTTATAGTAACTACAATCGAACAAGCAATTGTAGCTCTGTCCATCCTCCGGGAACATAGGAACCAGTTTGACTTGGTCATGGTGGATGTCAACATGCCAAAAATGGATTACCTTGAGTTCTTCAAGTCCACTCAACTCATTAAAGATAAACCTATTATTTGTAAGATTATTTTCTCAAAATCTTTAAGATTGTACGTTAGTGTGCATTATTCAAAAGTGTACTTTAGACATGTTAATATCACCCATCATTATTGAATTTTATTTACTATTATAATAATGTCAAAAATGTGACTGCTAAAAACATTAGTGTTATCTGTAGTTTCTACATTTACATATGTTCCTAACAAAAACGGTGTATATATTTATGAATATCTAAATTTTCTGGAGAATTCTAAATACCTCATTTGATGTTTGGTTCTGATTTTTCATTTTTGATTTAGTTATGTCTCCAGAGACAACGACGGAAATGGTAAAAGAAGCAATTGCAGCAGGGGCATTTGTCATTTATAGGAAGGAAAATAAACAATTACAACACAACAAGGCCAATCAAGTTGAAGTAATGGACAATACATCTTCTGTTAAGAAACTACACAAGATGGAAAAGGAAAAAGCATAGCGATTTTCCTTGAGGCTTATCAAGATCAAGCGGTAGATTCTTTAATAGCAAAAGATGAGCCAAAAAAGTCTAAGACAATGAGAAGTACTAGTGTGGAGACACGAGTTATAAGTAGTGACACCTTGGAGAAAAAGGAGTATCGGTTTTGATTTCAGAAACAAGTATAGGAAGACCACATAAGAAAAGAAGATGTGTGAAATGGATGCCAGACCTTGACAAAAAATTAGATAAGGTTGTTCGTGAGTTACCTGAAAAAGGTAAGTATATTAAGATTTAGTTTTTATCCCCGCACATGGAATGAGAAAAACAAGGATATTGGTAAAATAAAATCTTAACTAGAGATTTCCGGAATGATCATAATTTTAATATTGAATTCTCTTTGTCTGTCTTGCCATGTCGATTTAGCCCGTCCTAGGCATGTTATGGAGAGGATGGGTATGCAGGATTTGTCTAAGAAACATCTCACTTACCGTCTACAGGTATTCGAGTATGATAAAAGTAGATGAGATGTCCTACTTATGAAATTTATGATTTGAGATTTTGTCGAATTTTTCTTATTTATTTCATCTTTATGGTCTTTGTGCAGAAATACCGATCTCAACAAGCTCCAAACATCCAACCAACTACTTCGGTGAAATTCAGTGAGGAACATCATTCCAATATGTTGAATTCAAGTAACATCTCTACAAATTTTGATGAATTATTTCAAGGAGCATACAAACCTCAACCACCTGAAGTTCCTTTAATAGCTTTACCGAGTTCAAATGATTACTTGTTGGATGGATGGAATGAATGGGATGAATTGCTAGAACTTGACAATTTCAACTCTGAATTAATGCCAAAAAATCTGAGTTTCACATCTTGGCTAGATTATGTTCCTATTTTTGAAGCTCAATTCAAGAAAATGTCTCCACAAGGTCAGTTTCGATAAAACAAAAAACAATACTGATTCCTACACCTAAAATTTTATTCTGACATTTAATAATGTTTATATTTCTTTGGCAGTGAAAAGCAGAATCCTGGTTATATGCTAGCACTTCTGGAGAAATTGAATGTTTTCCTATGTGAAGATAGAATATAGCGGGAAAAGATGTTCGATAGTTTTTATTGGTCTATCGTGATTGGCTTCTATCTTTATCCTTTGTTTTTTAAACTTCTAAAGATTGAAATAATATTTTCTGTTCATTCTGTACATTTGCTTTTTTCTTTTTGTTTAGCTATTATGCATCATAGTACACAGAAATAGCAGCATTATTGCTAGTATTATAGTTTGAGGCCTTACATTCAGTACAACTGAAATGTTTCCTCAAAAGAATTTCTAACAAACATGGGAGGAACTGTCCATTCCATAAAAAGTGATCCGTTTCTAGCTTTTGGCCTTCACGACTGACTTCAAAACACTTCATTTTCAACTCAAACTATTAGATTCTAGAAATTCAATTCCTAAAACTCTATTCAAGTCAAGCTTTAAAGATTCAAGTTGAGAAATTCAAAGGTGCTTCAATCTTGTTAGCACCAAACTTAAGTTATTTACTTTTCAGTATTTAAATATTCGTTTTTGAATCTAAATTAGATATTTTTATCTTATTTAGAATAATTTGACAACAACAAAAATAGAGTCACATTTTAATGTAAGTTTTGTTTAAAGAAGAGAAAATTTATAAAAGTATATGTTTTTTCTTTTAATTGTGATTCTAATAAATAATCCAATATTATTAGTATTTTCTTGATTATATCTTAGTTTTAGCTAGTTAACTTTTCTAATTTTTTTTAATTGGAAATAGTTTTCAAATATTTTTATTTTTTCTTTCTTTCTTTTCTTTTCAAAACAAAATGAAATAAAAAAGAAAATTAAATAATCCTAAAACTACCCATTAATTCCAACTCCTTCCCCACTCACCTAAACTACCCCCACAATACTCCCACAAAAAACTCCCTACTCCCTCATACTTAAAACAACACACGACACACACAATAAAAAAAAGGGGGGGGACAATTTTTCACTCTTCTTTTTCTTTTCTGACATTCTACAAAAAACAGAAAACATTCTAGACACTGTTAAAAAAAAAATCCTTCACACACATCTCATACACTCAAAAAAACAGTCTACAAAAATATGCACACATAAAGAAATATCTTTCAAAAATGCAACTAAAAAAGAGAGAGTTTGAGGTTTGCTTTGTAAATTATTCTTCACAAGAGGTAACACTTATCTTTCTTGTCCAATTTATTATGATTACACTATATTAAAGTTGTCAAATTTCGCATATGTTTGACTCATTGTTATCTTTGACATTGTGATATGAATTATGTTCAAATCTTTCATATCAATTTTTGTTTAGATGTTTTATATTGTTAAATTTAGTATAAAACTGTTAAATAGTTTATTTCATGTTGAGTAAATTAATTGCTCAATTATGATGATGTGTGCATTTACGAGTTAATAAATTGGAATGACAAAAATAAATAATGATATAGATTATTTATATAAAATATTGCTTTCAGTTTGTAGATTCTTCTTTTCTATGACTAAAATAAAGAAAAGAAAAATGGTAGGTGCTCAAAATTCCTAATATGCAAAAATTTGTAAAACTTGTATAAAAATATATTTAAGTGTTCTTACTAATACCATGCTCACTTTTTCTTAGAAAAATTATAAAATGAAAATAAAAAATGAGAAGTTTGTAATTTTTTACATCCCATTTTAGTAATGATTTCTTTTTAGAATACTAATTTAACAATTCCATATTGATCCATGTAATTAATATTGAATTGTTGAATTGTGTTTTTCATAAGTCGTAATGACTAACACTTAACCAAAAAAAAAAATTTAAAGTCTTTTGACTTTGAGAAAAAAATTCAAACGTTAAATAATTTTTGTAATTAAATTTTTAAATTGAATTATTAGGAGCATGATTAGGCCGACAATAAAAATAGGCAAACATTAAGATTTAAATAACATTGAACAAATGTTATTCGAAAATACGTCTAAATAAATAATTTGTGGCAAGGTTGGAAAGCGTTGCTACCAATATATCACATCAATAAAATAAGATAGTTTTAAACTAGTTTCAAATAAATCAAAGAAAGCGGGTGAATAACGTAATTTTTTTATAAAACTTATCAAAATACAATATGTTCAAAACTGAGTTAAGTCATAAACAAGTCAATAAAGCGACCGTGTTAAAACCACGGGACTCGAGGGGTGTCTAACACCTTCCTCTCGGTCAACAGAATTCCTTGCCCGATCTTTGTTTTGCAGACCAAAAATAAAGAGTCATTTTCTTTTGAATAGGGATTTAAATTAGGTGACTTGGAACACCAAAACTCAATTCCAAGTGGCGACTCTGAATAAATAAAATAATCTCTTTTTCAAAATGTCACTTTAATTGAAAAAACTCTATTGTTCAACACCACGTGCGGGGGAAAATAGGGGTGTGACAAATCTCAAGCCTAATTCATCTCATTCTTCCTAATTTCTTCAAGATATGTATGGTTTCATTCATGATTCCCTTCAATCATGAAGCCCCAAAATCTATTTCCTAAATTTCATGATTTTCTAAGCATGATTTGCAAGTGGGTTATGTGATTTTAGTTCCCATTGATAAAATTAAGTTATGGGTTGATTTCAATAGATGATTTTTATCACGATTTAAGTCTTATTATGTTGATTTACATGAATTTTATAAGAATTGAATATGGATATCCCTTTTTACGATGAATTTATACATGGATAATTTCAAGTATGTTTCAATTATTGATTTCTTTATGAATTTATTATGATTTCATTTTATTATGATGTTTTAGTTATGAATTCTATGTACCCATGCTGTTCTCTCATTCCTCATGACATATGCCTAGATGAACAAGGATTTACATGAAATTTATGATGTGGATTATTAGCGAGTTATGACTTTGAGAATGATTTCAAGATAAGTATGGTTATGACATGACATGTGATCACATAATATCCATGATATGGCTTCAAGAAATTATGGATGTGTATACATCATCATATTAAGTATGAATGAGCTATTACTATGTATATAATCATGGATTTAAGCATGATTTGGCTTTTATGCCCAAGTATGTATAATTATGAAATATGATTTGGCTTTTAAGCCTAAGTATGCATGATTATGATTTGAAAAGACTTATATTCCTATTTCAGCACATATATATATATATGCGTTTCAGTGGAATGATGAATTAGCACCAAATAAAATTGGAGGTGGGGGCTCGACCCAAGGGGTTCTTATATGAAGTCTCCTTCTCATAACTATGTGCCAAATATAGGTTCATGTTTATGCTCCTTTGTGGATGATTATGTTCATGTAAAATCCTCTTCGAAATGGATGGTGGACTCATAAGGTGAGGTTGCTTCTCCGAAATGGGTGGTGTTCCCGTAAGGAGGAGTATGGTCTACCTTTAGCAAGTAGATGTCACAACCCGGGATTGGGGCCTAGATATGACACGGCGAATGGGGACCCGAGAGTCCCCAAAAAAGCCTCGAAGTAATCAAAATCCACATCATCGGTTCAAAGGTATCTAAAAACATATAATTAAAATAACAGAAATCAAATCTTAAGAATCCGTTCATTGATAAATAAGGAGTACGACAGTCGAAAAAGCCTTGTCTAGGAAAGATTTACAGAATACCTAACATTTGCCTCTAGTCAAGGGACGGGGGCCAGAACAAGTTCCATATACATAAGTAGTAACTAGTTTGCCCTCGAAAGACGGGGCTCACCGCAAAAGCTTCAAGAACGGCTACTCGTCCAGTGGCTGATACCCAAACTGCTCGGTTCCTACATGGTAAAATCATGTAGATATAGAGTATGTGTTAGTACGTTTGAATGTACTAAGTATGCGGGCATGCAATGCATATGACTGACCGAACCTGCATACCAATGTTAGATGACAAGAGCACATAATATACAAAGATCATATAAGCAATGAAATTCAGTATACAAGATGCCATGGAGTTCATGATGCGTGCAATGCGATAATGCTCCTATATAACGGGGATGGACTATAACCGACAAACCAAATCCATGCGAGCTATTACATGAACAGGACCGATTGGGACCTTCCACCGGCAGGGAGAAGATTACTTGCCAAGGGTAATCTACATCACACCTCACGACCATGCTTTTTGGTGGATGGTCACCTTCCTTACGACCACGCTTTTTGGAAGGATTTGCAGAATCATATGAAGACATGTCATAGCATAAGCAAGACAGATGAATATCACCCATCCCTATGTTGGCACATAGTTCAAGGAAAGGGGGAGGGCCCCAATCCATCGGTGCTAAGTCAACCACATCCCACAAGAATACTTATATATATATATATATATATATATATATATATGTATGTATGTATGTATATCCGTGTTTACGAGAGGGTCAAGTACAAGTTCAAAACGTTCAAGGCACATTTAGGCTCAATGCCAAATTACAAGATCATAATCATAATGCCAATGCAAGGAATAGATCATCTACATGTTCAAGATGGTGCAAGCACCCAAGATGCTCAAAGAGCCATAAACATAAACTTACCGGTGATCACCTTCTAGTCATGACCAAGCCTTATCAAAATCATTTCATATAACCAAAATTGGGCTTGATGCCCACCAAAATTTCCATGTAAAGTGCAATGCATGATGTGGGAATGGCATGAGTGATAAAGAGTACGTTCAAAATCCACAATGTAATAGGAAATCAAGAAAATCCACAATAAAATACATATGAAAACCGTAGTATAGCTCACCCATGCATATTACCATCTTTAGGGGACATGCATGTTCATGGTTTCATAATTCAAGGTGGTTCATCATAAAAGAGCTTATCAAAACTTAAGAATCCGGAAGAAATGTACAGTCCATGCATTGATTAAGGTTAACAAGATCAAGTAGAAAAAAAATCACATTTAAGGTAACTAGACTTCATGAAAATACATTGCAAGGATTTTGGGTCTTCTTGGTTGAAAGGAACCAAGAATCAACCCTACATAACTGACTTGAAGATGAACTTGAGGAGAAAATGGACTCCAAGTTGAAGGTCTAGGCTTGAGTTTCTAGAGAGAAGTTAGAGAATTCTTGCAGTAGAAATGTCTAGAGAGATGGAGAGGAATAAAGAAAATGGCTGAAATATAGAGAAATTCAGCTGATGTAAAGACTTAGGAGGGTGGAAAGGTCGGAATTTATGTTTAAAACAACTAAAATCTCAAAAATGCCATTAATGAAACGAACCCAAATTTGGTCCATCTGGGCCACACGGTTCATTACACGGTACATGTAGTGTCACACGGACCGTGAATAGTGTCGTGGCCCAGGACTTAGATTCGTAGAAGAAAATGTTTACCAAACTAAGTGTCACCACACGGATAAGTTCATGGACCATCAGACACCACACAGGCCGTGACTTGGTCCGTGTACAGGTGACTTTCCATACAGTAAACCAAACGGAAGGCCACATGGATCGTGTGACTTCACACGGACCCTGTAAAGGCCCGTATACCTGTCCAAGTTTTTCCCTACGGGGAACTGATCAAGTGTCACTCCACGGGAGGCCATACGGACCGTGTGGCTCCACACAGGCCGTGTAGGCTCCTCTGTGAAGTGGTCCACTGTCACTCCACGGGAGGCCATACAGACTGTGTGGCTCCACACGGGCCATGTAGGCTCCTCCGTGGATTGATGCCTGGCAGTTTTCCTAGGAGAAAATTTTGGACATCAAGGTAATGCCAGTGAGAGAAAAATCTTGGTCTTATAGTAGATCACTCTGTCCTCCGGTGTAGAGTGAACATCAGAATTCCATGTAATAGATCGCATGGCCTTATATGTTGATTGAGGTCCCATCTGCATTATGTTTTAGTATTATGACATTCATACATCAAGGATTTAAGGCATATTGTTATGACATTATTTCTTATATACTTCTATGTGTGTGTGTGTGTTTGGCCTTGTCATCTAACATTGACTTGCAGGTTATCATGTTCATATGCATTGCATGCCCACATATTAAGTACATTCAAACGTACTAACGCAAACTTTTTGCCTACATAATCTAACTATGTAGGGACCAGAGACTATCCTCATCCACCTCTTCACGGCTAGTTTAGACTTGTGAGAATTTGCCTGTGGTGAGTCCTTTATTCCAAAGACAAGACTCACCTTTTATCTACCTACTTTATGTTATGGCTAGCTCAGATCTTTTTACTTTAAGGGTGAGCCTAGGACATGTCTTAGCCCCGTCCTATCTATGACTTAAAGGCATTGTTGGACATCATACGAACTCTATGTACGAGCTTGGTTATGTTTGATGCTTGTGGAGGCTATGCCCATGTCTTATATTATGTTGATGTTGTTATAATGAAATGATCAGATGATGAAATTCCTAAGTCTCTACTCCCATCACTTGAGTCATATGATCCCGCCCCTTAGAATTTGCATGTGATGAATGTCTGATGGCAAGTCCCATGCTCCTTTACCCCATAGCTTGAGTCCCGACTCCCTATCCCTTAGACTTATTTGTTGAAATTTTGTGACAATGAGTCACATACCTCTTATCCCATAGCTTGAATCCAAAATCCCTATCCCTTAGTAACACCTATGAATGTTTGAATTGCGCTTCCTAACCGATGATGTGTGAATGGATGATTTGAGGCTTGTTTGGGGACTTTCAGGTTCCCATTAGCCATACTAGCTCAATCCCAAAACTCAAAATGGAACCTCAGGGTTCATTCGGAACTCGAATTACACAAACTAGACTTATCAGAAATGGTGATTCAGACTCAACAGAATTACCAGAATTCGATTTTGAGGTCTCCTCGACACAATTAACGATTAAACTCAACAACACTAGTTTAAAATTCAAAATACCAAAACTGCCTCGGAAACTCAAAAAATTACAATAAGACCATTTCTAGCATTAGTTTTACCATCCAGAACTACTGGAACTGTCAAAATTTTGATTCAAGCTTCCGAACTCTGAATGTCGATGAAAGTCAAACTTTGTCTCAAAAAACAACTGAAAATGCAACTCTGGGTCCAAAATTAGTTGTAATTTCTCCTAGACCAAATTCGACGTTCCAGAACAGATGAAATTGATGGATTTTTTATCCAACACCCAAAACTCAAAATGATACAAAAACTATTCACTTTTTCAACAACTTAAGCTTCCGAAAATGCCAAAACTCATATTTTTCATTTTTAAAACACAAGATTCCAATTCCCATAACACAAATAGTTCAAAATATGTCTAACGTGACTTATAAAAGTGCAAAATAGTAATTTTCATTGATAAGCCAAAAAATGATCGGCAAGGTCATTACAACTAGAAGTTCTCTACTTTTTCTACTAGCATGAAAATCTCAACCCAGACAAAAAAAGGTTTCTAAAATACATGTTATTTGAAGTGAACTTGCTAACATAACATGATTAAAGAGATATTATCAACTATCCCCATATTTCAATTTGTTTGTCTATTTTTAATTTGACAAAAAATTTAAGAAAATAAATAAGACTTTTAAATTTTATGGTCTTAAACTAAACATATATAGAATGTACAAAATGCTCTTCAATCATATGATCTTAAACATGTCATGTACATAGTTAATATTTAGCCAAAAAAAGAAAGAGATAGTCTTCTTTAATAGACTAGTTAGAATTAAGCCAAAAAGAAGAAGAAGAAGAAGGAAATAGACAGTCTTTTTTAATAGACTAAAAAACATAAACTAAATAAATTGAAATGAGGGGAGTAATGAATATCATTTGTATCGCCTAAATAATCAAGACTAAACTATTTTGAACACAAATTGCTAGATTATCATCATCTTGTCTACTTAATTCTCCCTAAGATATTAACTACACTAGTTCTTATTTGCCACAAAGATAGATTTTTTAAATTTAACATTTTCCTTCTCTATGCAAATAATTGGATAAATTTTCTCCTTTATTTAATATAGAGTGGTAGAAAGAAAAAAAAAGAGAAATCAAAGAAAGAGAAGAAACACTCAAAAATATTTTTTGTTTTGCTCTCTCGAATTCTTCACTGGCGAGAAAATGGATTTTGGTACTTCCATCAATTGCGAGAAAACTAGTAATGTAGATGTTCCTCCAGACTATGTTGGCCTTAGAATTCTCTTGGTTGCTCATGATAAAATTTTTCTTTCAAACGTAGCAACAATTCTTGAAGAGCATTCTTTTAAAGGTACATTAATCTTACATTTCTTTAAGTTTTCTCATATGTATTGAGCCATTTTCCCCTATTTCTTATTGGATCTTCGGCAAAATCTGCACTTATAGTCAATTATTAAAAAAGTAAATTTTTGTACAATTAATAATTGATTTTTTTTCTTATACATGGACTTATATTTTAAATTTAATTTTTTTTAATAGATTTGAAATGTTGAATTTGAAGAAAAAATTTATTTATTTTTTGACTAAAGATTTCAGTCAATTTTAAAAATGTGATTCATGTATGGCTGAGTGCAGGTATAATGAATTTGTTAGATTTGTTTTTGTTTTGATAAATTAATGTGGTTGAAATTTCTTATTTATGATGCTTGAGAACATAACAAATGGAGTCAAATTAAGTCGTTAAATTATTTATGTAATGGATGCTTGAGAACATATGCATTAGCAATTTCTAGGTTTTTAGTTTGAACTATTTAATAGGAATACTTCATCATGTGTTGAGATGCTCAATCCGATCATGTGATAGTTCAAATTTTTTTAAAAAAAAATTGCTAGCAAGTGTAAGAGATTGTCGATATATTCAACCTTTTGAAAATATATTCAGTTAATCGTCAAATTTATCAACATGCTAATTGAGTTATAGTTTGAATGGAAATGAATCAGTTGGGTTCTCAGGCAAACTTGAATGATATTAGTCACCTAGTATCAATCCAATATCCCTTTCTATACTTCTAATAGAGTAATACTTTTAGTCACGCCGTACTACCTTTATCTACATAATAACATATATAACTTTCTTGAGATATTTTCTGAGTTTGATTTTTATTTATAGTAACTGCAATCGAACAAGCAACTGTAGCTCTGTCAATCCTTCGGGAACTTATCGACCAATTCGACTTGGTCATGGTGGATGTCAACATGCCGGAAATGGATTACCTTGAGTTCATCAAGTTCGCTCAACTCATTAAAGACAAACCTATTATTTGTAAGACTATTTCTCAATCTCTTTATTATATGTAGTTTAGTGTGCATTATTCAAAAGTGTATTATTGAATTTTATTTACTATAATAATAAGAAAAAATTTGACTGCTACATCAGTGTTATCTGTAGTTTCTACATTTATATATGTTCCGAACGAAAATGGTGTATATATTTATGAATGTCTAACTTTTCTCGAGAATTTTGAATACCTCATTTGATGTTTGGTTCTGAATTTTCATTTTTGAAATAGTGATGTCTCCAAAGATGATGACGGAAATGGTAAAAGAAGCAATTTCAGCAGGGGCATTTGTCATTTATAAGCAGTTCATTTCATCAACGAGACTCAAGGATGTGTGGCAGAATGTGTATTGGCACAATAAGAAGGCAAATAAAAAATTACAACACAACAATACTAATCAAGTTGAAGTAATGGACAATACATCTTGTTCTAAGAAACTACATGATGGAAAGGGCAAAAGCATAGCGATTTGCTCTGAGACATATCAAGGTCAAGCGGTGGATTCTTTAGTAGCAACAGATGATCCAAGACAACAAGGAGTACTACTAAGGAGACACAAGCTAAAAGTAGTGGCACCTCGGAGAAAGAGGAGAATCAGTCTTTGATTTCAGAAACACGTATAGGAAGACCACAAAAGACAAGAAGAAGCATGAAATGGATGCCAGACCTTGACAGAAAATTAGATGAGGTTGTTCGTGAGTTAGGAGAAAAAGGTAAGTATAATAAGATTTAGTTTTTTATCCCCGCACAAAGAATGAGAAAAAACAAGAATATTGGTGAAGTAAAATCTTAACTAGAAATTTTTTGAATGATCATAATTTTAATATTGAATTCTCTTTGTTTGTCTTGCCATGTCGATTTAGCCCGTCTTAGGCATGTTTGGGAGAGGAGTGCCGGATTTTTCTAAGAAACATCTCACCTACCGTCTACAGGTATTCGAGTATGAAAAAAGTAGATGAGATGTCCTACTTATGAAATTTATGATTTGTGATTTTTTTGAATTTTTCTTATTTATTTCATCTTTATGGTCTTTGTGCAGAAATACCGATCTCAACAAGCTCCAAATGTCCAACCAACTACTTCAGTGAAATTCAGTGAGGAATATCATTCCAATATGTTGAATTCAAGTGACATATCTACAAATTTTGATCAATTATTTCAAGGAGCATACAAACCTCAACCACTTGAAGTTCCTTTTATAGCTCCACTGAGTTCAAATGATTACTTCTTGGATGGATGCAATGAATGTGATGAAATTCTAGAACTTGACAATTTCAACGCTGAATTAATGCCAAAAAATCAGAGTGTCACATCTTGGCTAGATTATGTTCCTATTTTTGGAAGCTCAACTCAAGAAAATGTCTCCACAAGGTCAGTTTCGATAAAACAAAAAACAGTACTAATTCCTACACTTAAAAATTTATTCTGTCATTTAATAATGTTTATATTTTTTTCGTCAGTGAATCCTAGAATCCTTGATATACGCGAGCACTTCTGGAGAAATTCAAGGCTTTTGTATGTGAAGATAGAATATAGCTGGAAAAGATGTTCTATAGTTTTTATTGGTCTATCATAATTGGTTCTATAGAACTCAAACAATCTTTATCCTTTGTTTTTTGAACTTCTAAAGTTTGAGAGAATATTTTATCATCATTCTGTATATTTGCTTTTTTCTTTTTGTTTAGATATTATGCATCATAGTACACGGAAATAACAGCATTATTGCTAGCATTATAGTTTGAGGCCTTAAATTGATTACAACCAAAAATATTCCCTCAAAAGCATTTCTAACAAACATGGGAGGAACTATCCATTCCACAAAAAGGTGATCCATATTGCAAGCAAAACAGTGACTGTGTAATTTCTTATTTTCGTTCTGTAGCATGTTGATTACCTTGAGTGAATCTGTAGCTATCTCCAGCTGTTTGACCTGTAAAGTGTTAGCTAAGTGGAGACAATATAATAAGGCAGTTAGTTCAGCAGTCCTATTTTGTTCTATTTTATCATATTTAGAAGATCGGTCAAAGTTCAGTTTTTGCCCACTATTTGGAGGAGTCCATTTGACATAATTGATTACTGTCCTTGACAACGTTATTCATCAAAGACTTTCATGTCGTCAGGTGTATAAATTCCATTGTTCTCACAAAAGATGTTGATATAGGGATATCCACTTTGGCTTTGTCGTGGTATAGTTATGGTTTCTTATTAGCCAAATGTTCTAAAGATAGAATAGAAAAGCTTGGCTCCAGTGTGTTATTAGTCAATATGTTATCTCTATTCCTTTCTTTCTATTGTTATCAAACAACTTCAAGAATGTTGAATAACAAGTTATTCAATAATTTTATGTGGCATCATAAGTGCTATGTTTTTGAATGAACTTTTATACCAATGCCTAATATTGAAGTTTCACGAAGAAATGGCAAGAATAAGGACTCCAACAGCAATAGGAGTGTAGTTGAGAGCTTGATCTTTAATATAATATGAAACTGGCAATGCTACTACACAATCTACATTGACCCGAAAAAAATTTCGACCTAGAGTCACCCTTAAAGATATTGGCAAGGCATAAATAATATAGATTCCAATTGTTGCTATTAAGGTAATGGCGTCAAATTCTATCAATCTTCCAAGATATTTCATTTCAATATAAGGATACAAAAAAATCCTATTAACAGTAGAGCAAAACAAACAAACAAACATATATAAATCAAGAAAGCATAAGTAGTGTTTACTCTGATATGAATTCTTTGTTTGCTTATTTTGTGGTTGTCTTTCACAATCCAATATTAGATTTAGTCTTGTTATTTATTTAAGATATTTTATGATTAACTATGCTCCGATAATATAGGTTTTCAGATTTTGTATTCAGTATCTTCTAGTATTCAGTTACGAACTCACGAAATTTCAGTATTGTTAACTATGACTAAATTTCTATTTAGATTCAAATAACTTAGTTACTTTATTTATTAATTACTAGGTTTAGGGTTCACTCAATAAATATTTAGAGTCGAGTGTCAATCACGTCACACCATAAATGGAGCTAACATATAAAAAATAAAACAAGAAAAATTTAAAAGAATCACTTTGAAACAAGAGTGTCTCATACTTAATTATCCACAATTAGGACTACAATTGAATTCCCAGGTAGACGAAAACATCATAACCTGTCAACTTAACTGACTAATTAGTTGTCCAAGAATGAGCGGAGATGTAGAATTTATTTGTTGATTCCATTTCCATTTTCGTTATTGAAGTTTGTTAACACAAAATCATCACTGACTCTTTCATTTGCGACTATTGAAATCTTCTTATAAGAAAGCAACCTGTAATTGATGGCAGAGTAGTGTGAATTTCTATATTGGTAGAATCCTCCAAAAGTAAGATTTTCGGAGGATCATATATGAATGTGACATTAGATTGGAGTATTCTAGCAACATAAATAAATTGTGAGGTTCATATATAGAAAGTAAGTTTTGAATTCTATACTTTTTAGAAGAATGACAATCATGATTCGTATATAGAAAGTAAGTTTTGAATTATATACTTTTCAGAAGAACGTGAATCATGAGATATATAGGAATACTATTTATTACAACATGTAATAGAAGCAACTGTAGAGAACTTGTTGGTTATTGTTTTTTCTCTCAGTTTCTAGTATTTTTAATTGACCGAAAATAGGCTAGCAGAATCTTTTAATTGTTAGTTGTTGAGTGATAGTAGGAGTTAGTGGACTGCTATCTTTCTTTTTCTGTTAGTAAGACTATTTAAAGAGTTCAATTGTTGTAATTCAAGCATAGGAAATTCATAGCCAATTTTGAATAGAGTCCAAGTATTTTTTTTCTCTCCTAAATTTTTGTCTCTGTTTAATCAGTCGTATCAACGCCTGGTTTGTGAGAGAAACACCCACAAAAATTGCAGCAGCAACATGTGAATTAATGAATTCTGAAAAATTTGTGCAGGCAGCCATTTCCCGCTTTGATGGTCACTATAACCATTGGAGCATGTTGATGGAAAATTTTCTAAAATCCAAGGAGTACTGGCAAGTGGTTACGGATGGCATACCAGGACTAGCGGAAAGCAGTGACAGATACGCAAAAAGCCGAAGCACAGGCAGCTTAGTTAAAGGACCTCAACGCGAAGAATTATCTTTTCTTAGCAATTGATCATTCAATCTTGGAAACCATTCTTTCTGAGGATACTTCTAAGCGGATTTGGGACTCTATGAAGAAGAAGTATTAGGATCTACAAGGGCAAAGAGGTAGCAGCTTCAAGCACTTCGTTCGGAGTCCAAAACTCTTTGAATGAAATCTGGAGAGCCGGTTACCGACTATTTTTCACGGGTAATGACAGTCGTCTACAAGATGCGGATCCACGGTGACAATTTAAGTTAAGTTACAATTGTTGAAATGATTCTTCGGACAATGACACCAAAATTTAATTTGTCGTTTGTTCTATTCACAAATCTCATGATATTGATACGCTTTCAATTGATGAATTGCAAAGCTCTTTGTTGATCCACGAGCAGAAAATCACTCAACAAGAAAAGGAAGAGGTACCATTGAATGCCTCAATTAATGATCGCTCTGGAGGACAAGGATACAACAGAGAAAGAGCCAGAGGTAGAGGCCGAGGCAATAGTGGAAATAATCAGCAGCGTCAACACCATGACAATCAAGACAGAGGAAAGGGACAAGGTGGCTACAACTCAAAGCCATTAGACAAGTCTAAAATTGAATGTTATAGGTGCCACAAGTTTCGCCATTACAAATCTGAAACAGATTTGTCTAAGGTGCATGCAATATAATTTTTCAGAAAAAGAGGAAGAGGAGATATCTTTATTAATGGTTTGCCACATGAAGGAAGAAACGGACAAGAATTTATGGTATTCGACTCTAGATGTAGCAATTATAGGAGTGGAGATAAGTCAGTTTTCTCCACCTTAGATGAATCTTTTCGAGATTGCGTGAAGTTTGGGGGCAAGTCTAAAGTTGCAGTCATGGGAAAGGGGCCTGTTCTAATTCACACCAATAGAAATTTCACCCAGACAATTGCTAATGTTCTTCTTGTTCCAGATTTGAAGACAAATCTTTTGAGAATTAGCCAATTGCAAGAGAAAGGTTATGAAATTTCTATAAAAGATGGAGTCTGTAGAATTTGAGATGCCAAACTTGGCTTAATTGCTTAAAATGAGTAGAAACAGGATGTTCCCTCTCTACCTCCACAACATTAATCATACATGTTTTTCTGCCAAATTAAAGGGTGCGGCATGGTTGTGGCATTTCCATTATGGGTACTTGAATTTTAACGGACTTATAACACTGCATCAGAAGAACATGGTGAGCAATCTTCCTCAAGTTACAGCTACTTTGGAAACAGTTATAGCTCCTTTGGAAACTTGTGAAAGCTGTGTTGTTAGCAAACAACCTTGGAGTCCATTTCCACAGGGAAAATCTTGGAGGGCAAAGGCATTGCTGGAATTGGTACACTCAGATCTCTGTGGACCAATGAATCCAAATTCTAATAGTGGAAAAAGGTACTTCATAACATATATTGATGACTTTAGTAGAAAAACATGGGCGTATTTTTTAAAACAAAAGTCTGAAGCGTTTGACATTTTTAAACGCTTTAAAGTACTTGTTGAGAAGGAAATTGGTAGCCTTTTGAAAGCTCTTCGCACGGATCGTGGAGGAGTATTCAATTCTCAACAATTCATAAATTTTTGTGAGGATAATGGAATCAAGAGGCAACTGACAGCAGCTTGCACACCTCAACAAAATGGTATCTATGAGTGAAAGAATCGTACGATCCTCAATTTGGTGAGGAGCATTTTGACAAGAAGTGGTGTATCAAAAAGTTTTTGGCCGGAAGCTGTTGACCAGAGCATTCATATTTTAAACAGAAGCCCAACTTTTTCTATTCAAAATATGACTCTAGAGGAGGCATGGAGCCGGCAGAAACTAAGTGTTGACCATTTCAGAGTCTTCGGATGTGTGGCTTATGCTCATGTTCCAATCAGAAAAGGGTCAAGCTAGATGATAAAGGAGAAAAATGCATTTTTCTTGGTGTTACTTTCACTAGAAAGCTTATAAATTGTAAAATCCTAACACCAAGAAAATTGTCATTAATCGTGATGTATCTTTTGATGAAGATGCTACCTGGTCCTTGAAGGACAAAGAAGATAAGCAACTTATTCCAGTGGCATTTGAAGAAGAAGCGCAGCAGTTGGAGGAAACTGAACAATTCACAAATTCGGATCCAGTTAAGTAACCAATTTCAGCTCCAACACCAGAAGAGGAGCGACCTCAAAGATAAAAAAGAAGACCCACATTGATGGCAGATTTTAAGGTAACTGGAATTGATCGATCTGAAGATCCACTCACTCATTTTGCCCTATTTTCAGATTGTGATCCTACCAGCTTTGAAGAAGCTGTCAAAGACTCCAAATGGCGGAAAGCAATGGATGAAGAAATTGCAGCAATTGCTAGCGGAAATGACACTTGGGAGTTGACTGAGCTTCCACGAGGTCATAAGACAATCGTTGTCAAGTGGATATACAAGAAAAAGATGAACAAGGAGGGTGAAGTCGAGCAGCACAAAGAACGCTTAGTAGCAAAAGGCTATAAGCAAGAGTTTGGTGTGAACTATAGAGAAGTTTTTGCTCCAGTTGCACGACTGCATATTAACAGATTAGTGATAGCTTTGGCTGCTGAAAACTCATGGCCTATTTTGCAAATGGACGTCAAATCGACTTTCTTACATGGGGACTTGGATGAGCAGGTATTTATTGATCAACCTCCTGGTTATGTTAAAGTCAGAGAAGAACATAAGTTGTGTAAATTAAAAAAGGCATTGTATGGCCTAAAGCAAGCTCCATGAGCTTGGTATAGTCGAATAAATTAATGCTTATTTTTCCAAGGAGGGATTTAAGAAATGTTCATATGAGCACACACTCTTTACAAAGATTGATGATAAAGGGAAAATGCTCATTGTTTGTTTATATGTGAATGATTTAATTTACACTAGAAGTGATATCTCCATGGTTGAAAGTTTTAATAAGTCCATGATGGCAGAATTTGACATGACTGATATTGGGATGATACATTATTTTCTCGGCCTCAAAGTTGTTCAAACTGCGGATAGAATTTTCATCACACAAAAGAAGTATGCTCAAGAGATTTTGGACATGTTTCGGATGAAGAATTGCAACTCTGTTAACAATCTCACTGTGTTCGGTTTGAAGCTCACTAATGATCCTGGAGGAAGAAGAGTTGACAACACTCTTTACAAACAAATAGCGGGAAGTTTGATGTATTTGACAGCCACAAGGCCTGATATTATGCACGGTGTAAGTCTTATTAGCAGATATGGAAAATCCCAAAGAGATGCATCTTCTAGCTGCAAAGAGGATTTTTCGCTACTTGCCAGGAAAAACTAATTATGGTCTGTTCTATTCAAAAGGAGGAAAATCAGACTTGGTTGTCTTTAGTGATAGTAATTATGTTGGAGATTTGGATGATCAAAAGAGTATGTCTGGTTATGTCTTTATGATGGGTTGGGGAGCAATGTCATGGTCTTCGCGTAAGCAATCATTGTGACTTTATCAACTACAGAAGCTGAATTTGTAGCAGCAGCGGCATGTGCTTGTCAAGCAATTTGGTTACGCAAAGTTCTTGAAGAAATTCATTTCAAGCATAACGACTCTACTACCATTTATTGTTAGAGCAGTTCAGCAATAAAGCTCTCCAAAAATGCTGTTCAACACGGGCGAAGTAAACATATTGATGTTAGTTTTCATTTCATAAGGGACCTTACAAAAGACAGAGTAATTGATCTTATCTTCTGCAGGAATGAAGATCAGATTGCCGATGTGTTCACCAAATCTCTCAAGTTGGTATCCTTCCGGAAGTTCATAACATTACTTGGCGTTTGCACCTTGGAAAACCGCAATTGAAACAAATTGGTTTTTACAAGCATAGTAAACTGATAGTGTGACTTTCAGTTTAAGGGAGCGATTATTGGTTATTGTTTTTTCTCTTTCAGTTCCTAGTATTTTTAGTTGACTGAATCTTTAGGAAGTAAGTTGTTGGTTGAACAAAAATAGACTAGCAGAATCTTTTTGTTGTTAGTTGTTGAGTGATAGTAGGAGTTAGTGAACTGCTATCTTTCTTTTTCTATAATAAGATTCTATTTAAAGAGTTCAATTGTTGTCATTGAAGCAGAGGAAAATCTTAGCCAATTGAATAGAGTCCAAGTATTTTTTTCTCTCCTAAATTTAGGTCTCCGTTTACATCATAACTATATATATGTATTTAGAGACTTGAAAATAAATGGAAATGTTACTCATTGTTTCAAATTTTTTCTTCTTATTCCTAAAAAGAATTCTCCTCTTTTCTCCTTACTGTCAAATGTCAAGAAGGTACCAGATTTTCAGATTGGTGCCTTTAAGAATGAGCATTTCAACGCCATGATTTGTAGAAAACTCCAAGTCTAACGATAGCAACAATACCAAGTAGATGTGGAGCCAGAGCTAGCTACAACTACTAAAATATTGTCAGTTGAATGCTCTGTCAAAAAACTATTCGGTGTATATAGGCCAAATAGTGTCACAAGTTTATATACATATATTTAACTGTGAACACTCCAAGTAAAATTTTCTTAGCTCTGCTGCCACATGTATACAAGTGGTATCAACACTAGTTAGCCAAGCCTCAACATCATCCGGACAGCCTGCGCTCTTTGATACACAAGGCTTCTACTATTCTCCAGATTCTGATATTCCTCATCCAGAGATGTAATGTTGCTCTTGTAGTAATAGAAATACTCAATTCCCCGCACAAAAATAGATCTGTAACTTGTTCCACAAAAATAGTTAAGAATTTCCATATCTGATTAATTAATTCTTCACTGGCACCAAAGTTGTTTTTCCTGTTCTCTTCAATTCAATGAAAAACAAGATGTAAGACAGAGGAAACAGAAAAAGGTTTATCCTGCTAATAATTTAGTTGTTTTTCCTTATATATTCTTATAATATTTCAGGTTTCACTAACAATATTTTTTTAAAGCTTATTTTAATCATATACACATATGGATTACTTTAATAGAAATATAGTCTATGTTATAATTTTTTATTCAGATTTTTTATCAATAGGAAATGTGAGCAAAATAATGTGTTACAAACGGAACACAGGAATATACGGGTGCAACAACCTTTTGTAATGACCCTCTTATTCATTTTCATCGTTCTAAAAAGTTTCAGCATTTAGAGCTTTCCTGTAGTGACTTTAAAGTCATAAGACTTGCTGGGACAGACAGTTTGGTCACCTGATCAATGTGCGAATTTTCGTATCTTGGAGCCTTTCCAACTTGAATGGTTGACTTCAAAAATAAGGCCTCAGTATACAATTCTAACAATTTTATCAGCTTTGAAAGAGCTATTTAGACTAGTGGCATGGTCGGCTCAAATTCTGAGGCATTCGATGTGAGTTTGTACCATTAGGCATTTTAGCTTTTATACTTTGGCCAAAGTTTGACTCTAATTGACATTCTTGAAAATCAAGCTTGGATCAAAATTTCATCAATGTGGTTAGCTCTGAAATGTCATGTATATGACCTAAGGTTTCTGGCTCATTTCGAGCCCTCCTGTAATATTTGTCTTAAAATGGCATTGGAAATGGGATCCATTTTTTTTAGAAGACCTTTGTTGAAAATTTTGACAGTACTATTGAGTTTAGAATACCAAATTTAGTGGAGTAGTATAGCTCATTTGCATACACGGGATTTCAAACAAATCTCGAGCAACCCATTAGGGATTTTCAGCCTTGTTGCATCAACTGATATAGCCCTTGTCGGTGCAGGCTCCCTTTTGTGCACTTAAGGTTGTGTTCATGGAGGCCACTGATTTTGGTTTTTGCATTTGCGAGACTATAGACGCGTTTGCAAAGGCTTGTCTCCCTGTGCACCATGTTCGCGGGATAGACTCCACTATCGCAAAGAATATGTCATGCCTCGAGCCTATACCTTGGATGTGTTTAGCACTCAAAAATGATTGTTGGTCCCAAGCAAACTTTGGCCTGGCTGACTACTCAATGGAAGACTAATTTTACATACGGAAGTTTCATATAGTGAACCTTTAAAATATTTAGTAAATCTCATGCAAAAGTCCAAAAAATAGCTCTTAAAATAAATAGTAATAATGTTTAAAACATCAGAATGGATAGACTAAACTAACTCACTAACTTTGACTATCTATGAAGCCTTTATCATGCCCCAAGAGGGTATCTTAGACATGGCCGACACTAAAAAATGATTGTTGGGTCCTAAGTGAACCACTTGGCCTGATTAATCATTCATTCACTTCGCTAAAGACTCAAATGAATAATTAGGACAACAGTAGGGCGGGCTATCCAAATCAATAATTTAAAAAGGAAATAGGTTTTACATAAAATAATCCAAATCAACTCAACTCAAAAAATAATATTTTGAAAAACATACTTAAAGGAATGTCTTTATCATTATACTCTATCTAAGTCTATAAAGCCTCTATCAACTTTTAAAAAGGTGCCAATGTGCAGACCGTAGGTGCTATCCTCTATCCTTTGGTGTTGGTGACTAGGTATTTCTACGGTTATCTTCCTTGAAGGGTGTGATTAGGATCGGTAGATCGGGCAAGCTTAGCCCCTGGTTAATTGAACCATTTGCAATTTTGAGGCGTGTTGGTAAGGTTGCATATGAGTTAGTCCTGCCTCCAGCATTTTTGGCTATCCATCTATTTTTTTTCATGTTTTTATGTTGCACCAGTACATTCCAAATGAGTTCCACATGATTCAGTATGATTCTATTGAGTTAGATGATTGTTTGACCTTCGTTGAGGAGCCAGTAGCTATATTAGCTAGATATTTCCACCAGCTTCATTCCAGATCCATTCCAGTTGTTAAGGTCTAGTGGCGATACCGTTCAGTTGAGGAGGCTACATAGGAGACTAAGCAGGAGATATGGGAGTAGTTCCCCATCTTATTTGAACCCTCAGGTATATTCTATGTCATGACCCAATTTCTCAGGTCATGCTGGCACCTACTATAACCCACCACTAGTTAAGCAAACCCATAACCTAGAAATATAAGTAATAGGTATTAGGGGGAAGCTACTAAAATCCAAAATAAAGTAGGCAATGCAGAAGAATAAAGATCGAATCTAACTAATAATACATATACAAAAGGTCCTTCCCAAAACCTGGAAGTCACCAGTACAGAGCTCTATACACAAAATAAAGAGTATAAGTCCCAAAAGTGGAACAAAAAATATACACAAGATTTGGCTAGTCCCAGGATGTACAAAAAGACGGGCCACCAAGCTGAAGTAGATAGAATGATCCAAAATGCCAAATCCTCACCCTGGTTTCTGATGTGGACTGCTGCAAGCTTGATCAAACAATGCTTCTGACCAGTGCTCAAAACGACATCAGAAAAGTAGATGCAAAATGTAGTATGAGTACCAGGACAATATATAATCAGTAGGCATCATAGGCCGATTGGGCAGGAAATGTAAAAATAGTTTGAAAAAGAAGAATACACCTAAATCAGAGTCAAACAAGTTGTCAAGAATAAAGAAAACTAACTACCATACAAACAAGAGAAGGTTAAATGAAGACTATGCTAATTATACCCAAACGGGCCTGCATAAGCTTGACTAGGATGTTAGAGAACTAGAAACACAAGGATTCAAGAAGTAACAAATTGCCATACTGAATTCCAAGAAATCAAAACCAACCCTAAACCATGACTATGTGAGGGCAGGAGATTTGTAGAAATTGGTACCGAGGACAGGAATGGTCCCAGCTTTGCTACCCGAATGCTCTCCGGATTCATATGGGAGGTTGGAGCAGCTACTACTACCAAAACGC